>OX456527.1:71800572-72400572 GCA_949748255.1 Eustalomyia histrio | reverse complement strand
ATTACATGATTTTGCAATAGGTTTGTGCCATTCGCATACTAATTTGACTAAAGTAACGCTAAGCGTTGGCTTATGCCAAATTTATATGGTAGTGACTTATGCCAACTTTAATAGCTAATGTAGGATTCAGCAGTTAATTTATATTTCAAAATTTATCGTTAAAAGTAAAATATTTGCGCTTTTGCCGTTAAAATTAACATCTAGATGTCAACACTTAAATGAAACAAATAAATAATCATATGTTTCGTCACTTTGTATACAAAATAAGTTTACATTTTTAGCCACCCTCTTATAATATATATAACCCCTTGGGAATTAAAAAAGAAAATTTATTTTATATATGTTGTTAATGTGGCAGGAGCTCCTAGGACGCGCTAGGTCCAAAAAACCGAAACACACCCAAAAGTTAAAGGAAATTTTCTCAAGATTCCAAATATGGATTTTGTTTCAAAATCCAGCAAATAGAATTCGCGTTAGGTCCATTTTAATTATACTTTAGATGGTAGAAAAGGAAAAGTGAAGTTTTCGCTTTGAAATGAACTGAAATTTATTGTTCATATTAAACGGAATGGCATTTAGTAAAAAAAATTAAAAGTTTTGAGAAATAATTGCGCGATTTAAAAAAAAATATATTCGTCTGCGGCGCTACGTGCCGCAATGCAGCTAAAATTTAAATTTCGTAAAAAAAATCGAGCGGTTTTTAAAAAAATTTTCGACTGCGGTGCTATCTTCCACATTGTACCAAGAAATTAATTTTTTTTTTTTGAAAAATGGGCGGTTTTCAGTTTCTGCTATCCCCACCCAGGTAATCCCTGGGTAACGCCAACGATAGCAACTACAAAACACTAGTATTTTTTAACATCTAAAAACCTAACGCTAATTCTGTTTCACGGATTCTGAAGAAAATTTCCTTTAATTCAAGTTATCACACTTACCATTTTTGGTGTGTTTTGGAAATATCGCGTCTAGGGTCCCCGACCCCCTTAACACAAAAAAAATTATTTTTTCATTCCAGAGGGGGTCATATCTTTTTTCCGCAATTCTATTTCCCGGATCTTAAACGAAATGCATGTTGGGAATCGTAAGAAAATTTTCTTTAATAAAAGCCGTCACACTTACGATTTTTGGTGTGTTTTGTTGTTTTTTGAACCGACACACTTAACCCCATAGAGATTTTTTTTTTAATTCCAGAGGGGGTGATATTTTTATATTTTTTTGAGGGTGTCCGAAACTTCTTTTTAACGTTTTTCTCCTCTCCCATAAGAACCGATACTGCTTCAAAGCACAACTCAAAAAAACTTGTACCGTCCTTTATCAGATTTTAAGTTTTTATAGTTTTTAATTTTTGAGAAAATAAATCTATGTTTTATTATAGTTTGATCAAACAATTTTTATTGTCAAATATTTGTTCAAGTGTGATCATAGGGCAAACATGTTTTCCTCATTTTTGTTTTTCACTATTTGAAAGTTGTTTGATCAAACAAAAAGAGGCAAATAAATGTGTGTAGTGTGACCACAAAATAATCTCTATATTGCTTTGACAAAATTTTGGGCAAATATGTTCAAACATTTTTGCGGAAAATATTTGCCCAATGTGACCGTAGCTTTAATAACATTTTTACTTACTTAACAGAAAGACAAGTAAAAAAGGGCTAAATTCGGCTTTGCCAAATCTTTGAATACCCTCCACCAATATCCTAAAAAGATGTTCTCTTCTGTTTTTGATACAAATAATATAAAAAAACTTTAAAAGTAAAATTATGTAGGTGAAAAAATTTTTTGAGGTGAAAAACTTTTTTAGATGTGAAAAGATCTTTTTTGGTGGAAAAAAAATTTAGAGGTGAAAAAAAAATTTTTAAGTGAAAAATTTTTTGTGGTGAAAAACTATTTTAGTGGTGGAAAAATGTTTGAGGTGAATACAAAATATTAACTGCTAAGCGACTGGTGAAAAAATATGTTATGTACCAGTCGCTACTATGAAATTGTACTAAATTTGTATGGGCAATTTAGAGGCACCTTTACATTTTCACTAGTTTTTTTTTAACATGGGCTGCACAAAAAACACATTTTAAAGCATAGTTTTTGTCAAATACTCGATTTCGTTCCGGCTAATGGGAACTAGCTCTGCAGCTGAATATGCCTAATGGAGAGAATGCACTTTCTGATGCGCCACGTATTGATAAATAGTTGCAACGAATGTTCTTTCTTTAAAAAATTGAAGTGTGTTTGTCTAATGGAGAGAATACAGCAAAGAAACTTATTTGTTAAAAAAGAACATCTATTTGTCAATAGATGGCCCACCAGAAGGGGCATTCTCTTCATTAGGCATATTTTGCTGCAGAGCTAGTCTCCATTACCCATATTGTGCTACAATATGCAGTAGAATATTATTGATTTTCTATTTTCTTTGTAACATAAATGAATATTTATAAAAATATATGTTTTATGTGCATATTATACCTTAATTTTTTAAATCAATATTCATTTAGATGTTTAAGAGCATCTAAATGAAAAAATTAACATAAATATACATTTGTCAATCCCTTAATTCTCAAAAATACAAATGGAATTTAAAAAATACTATTTTCCTCTATGAAAATTTCTTTTTTGACATAAAAATGTGAAACAAATGCTTTTATTACGTCAAACATATGAAAAATTGACTTTAAAAATATGTAATAAGTCTACTAGCAACATCTGAATGCATTATAATTTAAAGTATGTAGTTAATTTAATATTTTTGGTAAATAAATTGATTGAAAGCCTAATCCAAGGCTATATGGCCATGGGGCAGGATATAGTTTTAATGTGATTTTGCGCCACCTATTCAAAAGTAGCGGCACTAAACCAATTATGCATTTTGCTCTTTCTTTATATATAAATTTCTTTGGACCTAGCCATGGGGCCAAAGACATTTATACATAAAAATAGTGCTAAATGCATAATTGCTTTAGTGTCTATACTTAGCAGTAGATGGCGCTTAAGTAAATAGATAATAATACCCTGCGCCATGCCTAGGTCGCATGGCCCTGGATTTGGCTTTCAATTGTCTTAGTAACCACAGATATGAGATTTAATACATATTTAAAATTCTAGTACATTAAGCTGTCACTAGCAGACTTATTTCAAAATACTAAAGTCAATTTTTGAAATGTTCGACGTGGTAAAAGCATTTGTTTCACATTTTCTGTAAAAAAAAAAAAAACAAATTTTATCGATCAAAATGGTATTTTTTCGTTAAATTTGTATAATTTTGAAGTATTGAGGCATTGGAAAATCCATATTTATGTTAATTCTTTCTTTCAAAAAAATAAATACACATACGAAAAATTGCAATACTGTGCTCTTAAACATCTAAATAAATATTGATTTAGAAAATTAAAGTAAAACATATATTTTGCATAGCTTTTGGCAAACATTCTTTTATGTTATGAACGAAATAGAAAACCAATAATACCCTGTTGTATATTGTAGCAGAAAATGCCTTATAGGGAGAATTTTTTTTTTCAGATGCGCCACCTATTGGGAAATAGTTTCAACTAATGTGCTTTCTTTAACAAATTAATGTCTTTGATTTATGTAACAGAACTTTTGTTATTTAGTTTTAGTAATGTTATTTACAGAGGTCTGCTCGTTAGCGACTCTAACATTTCTACTTACTTAACAGAAAAAAAATAGATACAGAAAAAATGTACCAATTTGTATGGAAAATTTAGAGGTATCTTCACATTTTCACTCATAACTTTTGAACCGCTTGACCGATTTTGCTCATTTTAAATACCAAACTGCTCGGGAGGATGTTTAATAATCTGCAAATAGGCAACCCCGCTTTCGTCTTTGCGTCGTGATGCCATTTCAACAGACAGACAGACGGACATCGCTAAATCGACTTAAAATTGCATAAGGATCACGAATATATATACTTTATGGGGTCTTAAACCTATATTTCGACATGTTACAAACGGAATGACAAACTGATGTATACCCTCACCATATATGGTGGAGGGTATAAAAAAAAACTAGATACAGAAAAATTGTACAAATTTGTATGGAAAATTTAGAGGTACTTTCACATTTTCACTCATAACTTTTGAACCGCTTAACCGATTTTGCTCATTTTAAATACCAAACTGCTCGGGAGGATGTTCAATAATCTGGGTAAAAATAGGCACCCCCGCTTGCGTCTTCACGTCGTGATCGCCATTTCAACAGACAGACAGACTGACAGACAGACGGACATCGCTAAATCGACTTAAAATTGCATAAGGATCACGAATATATATACTTTATGGGGTCTTAAACCTATATTTCGACATATTACAAACGGAATGGCAAACTGATATATACCCTCACCATATATGGTGGAGGGTATAAAAATTTGTTTTTTTTTTTTTGTCAATACTGAAAACAAACACATGAAACAATTTTTTGTAGATATTTAAGGTACTATGAATTTATTCCTTGGATTGTAAAAAATATATGAGTAAGTTGCATTTATTTTGTATAAACTTTTTGTAACATTCTTTTTATACCCTCCACCATATATGGTGAGGGTATATATCAGTTTGTCATTCCGTTTGTAATATGTCGAAATATAGGTTTAAGACCCCATAAAATATATATATTCGTGATCCTTATGCAATTTTAAGTCGATTTAGCGATGTCCGTCTGTCTGTCCGTCTGTTGAAATGGCGATCACGACGCGAAAACGCAAGCGGGGGTGCCTATTTTTACCCAGATTATTGAACATCCTCCCGAGCAGTTTGGTATTTAAAGTGAGCAAAATCGGTTAAGCGGTTCAAAAGTTATGAGTGAAAATGTGAAGGTACCTCTAAATTTTCCATACAAATTTGTACAATTTTTCTGTATCTATTTTTGTTTTCTGTTAAGTAAGTAAAAATGTTATTAAGTCTTCTTCTTGTTCGATTACATTTACTGTCTTACATACTATGAGCTATATGTGTGTTACTCTTAATAAATAAGTTAACGTTAAAAGCAACAATGTTAAAGTCGCTAACAGAGCAGACCTCTGTAAATAACATTACTAAAACTAAATAACAAAAGTTCGTTACATAAATTGACAAAACATATTCATATTACAGTTCATGCAAAATTTAGTATATACGTATATCATCTTCAGCCCCTATGGTGGAGGGTATTCAAAGATTCGGCACAGTCGAATTTAGCCCTTTTTTACTTGTTTCTTCTTAGCTCAGGTACGACAAAATACGTAAAGATGAATACATTAAACAAAAACAATATCCTTCTTCTCAAGATAATGGATGTCAAAATAAAATAAATGCATATATCTTATATTTAAATAATTAGTTTAATGGAAATAAATTGCGCAAAATATAATTTTTATCTTGGGTTAATTTAAGCTGAAAATAGATGAATTCAAAGCTTAAATTAAAGCATATTTACACTGTTATGTTCGGTCGAAATTCAAGTATTCATTTTGCTGGAGTATGCTATTGGATTACAGTGTAATGAAAGTATAATATTGTAAAAGTGAAATACAAATCTATTTCTTGTATGATTCTTTTGCACCTGTGACCTAAATACCAATTTTCAAGCACACATAACATACACATTCAACATATTTATATATGCGGCAAATAATTTATTTAAAAAATCTAGAGCAAAATCAAGAGCAATTTGTTGGTAAACAGTATAATTTTTGTCTGTTGCAAAATAGTTATATATTTCATATGTACTTACCAACATATGCAATTTATTTACATAAGTACACATGTATAAAAAATATATGAATTAGGGTGACAATGAATTATATCGGGACATATTTCTTCTTAAATTTAATGAAACGCCAGCTTATTATTGTGCCACTGACTTACATAAAACTTACATGGTGAAAATTTTGTCCAAATCGGATAACTCTAAGCCGAGCACCAACAGTTTTCGAGATATCGTGAAAATTTTTAAATTCGAATCTCGAAAACTCTAGGAGATTTTGAAAATATTCTTGTTCAGCGTACTACCTTAGTAGAAACGATGTATCACTAGGCATAAGAAAGCTTTTTCAATTTGTTCGAAAATTCCGAAACTTTGACCACGAAAGTGTATGGTATAATCTTCCGCCTGCACTCAGAATATTATGTAGTTTACTGTTTGTAGCATAATAAAAAAAAAGTTTTTCGTTCATTTGAAAATACAGGAACATTTACATATTTTTTAAAATTTAATATCTATATTAACTTTTTTATACATTTATTCGAAATGATTTACTGTCATTTACCAATTTTGTTTCAGTCTAATTTATTTTTCATTTGTTTGAAATTAAATAAAAATTTACCCACAAAACGGAAATTCGTGGTTTAGTTGTGTCCGTAAAAGTCATTACAAATTAAAATTTGTTTGCTGTCTGTTTCAAAAAAAAAATATTCAAATAATTAAAATTTTTGTATTATTAAAATTGTTTGTTCATATACAAAATTATTTAAATTCAAATTTTAAGAACTTCATAAACACACACACACATTCACACAAATATTCTTTATAGACTTATATACATTTTGTAGATTAAAAAATAAACAAAAGATACAAAAACGGAAACAATTTCAAATAAATGATTAAATCATTTATATTTTAAGGAATTTATTTTAACAGATTAATCATTTGTTTCTTACAGATGTTTTAGTTGTTTAAACAACATTTAGAAATAAATAACAAAAGCCATTTGATTTAAAAGAAAATTAGGAAGACCGTTTTTTAAATGAAATATCATTTCTTGTAAATGGTATTTTCTTTTTTTTTAACTTACAAACTATTTTAAGTGCGAGTACCAACGTAAATCTAAAGTTGAATTTTCATTTCTCCCCTAATGTAGATATGTATGAATATTGCAGTTAAAGTAGCTTCAAAGTATTAAATTTCAAACATTTTGAGAATACAGATCATTCCAAATGTGAAAATATCAATGTATGACAGCTAGTATCTACACAGCCATGAATATTTAATAGCCCAGCAAATCTTGGAAAAAGGTTTGACCAATTTCAGGCATTACCTGGTAAAGGGTATCCTTTCCTTTTTAAAAATTATGAAATAAAGAATTACCAATATTGATATATATTTATATGTCGCTTCTCAAAGATGAAAAAGATTGCAACCGATTTGATTGCTAATTTTCTGATGGCATTCAAAATCGTAAAAAGATTTTATTATTTCAATTTAAAATCATGAAATCAATACTATAAAAATTATTGAATCGGTTTTTATACCCTCCACCATAAATGGTGAGGGTAATATGTCGAAATATAGGTTTAAGACCCCACAAAGTATATATATTCGGGATCCTTATGCAATTTTAAGTCGATTTAGCGATGTCCGTCTGTCTGTCCGTCTGTCTGTCTGTTGAAATGGCGATCACGACGCGAAGACGCAAGCGGGGGTGCCTATTTTTACCCAGATTATTGAACATCCTCCCGAGCAGTTTGGTATTTAAAATGAGCAAAATCGGTTAAGCGGTTCAAAAGTTATGAGTGAAAATGTGAAGGTACCTCTAAATTTTCCATACAAATTTGTACAATTTTTCTGTATCTACTTTTTTTTCTGTTAAGTAAGTAAAAATGTTATTAAGTCTTCTTATTGTTTGATTACATTTATTGTCTTACATAGAGAATAATGGTATATGTCTGATAACTAAGTTAACGTAAAAATCAACAATGTTAAAGTCGCTAACAGAGAAGACCTCTGTAAATAACATTGCTAAAACTAAATAACAAAAGTTCGTTAGATAAATTGACAAAACATTTTCATATTACAGTTCATGCAAAATTTAGTATATACGTATATCATCTTCAGCCCCTATCGTGGAGGGCATTCAAAGATTCGGCACAGCCAAATTTAGCCATTTTTTACTTGTTTTAAATGAATTCATATATATCAATAAGCTTTTGGTATTGTATTATATAACTACTTATAATGAGAAAGAATGATTTTATACGATTGTATGGTCTACAGTAAGTGCACATATTATGTAATTTAAATGTTATTGTACTCAAATATTATAAATTTTGAATTAAAGATCATATTTTCTATGCCCTTATTTTACTAGACTTATTTTACTGATTACAAGTATGTATTTATTATAGTACTTATTGGTAACCAGTTTTTTCAATATTACAAGTAAATACTTATTTCTGTACATTCTTGGTAAAGACTTGTTTATGTGTATGCTCGTAAGCTTTGGGTAATCATTTACCTCCAATGATTCCATATGTTAAAATTATGTGTTTTTTGACCAAAATGTAAGTACTTATTTACAATTTTTGTTTTCTTATTCGATTTTCCATAGCCTGTTAATTGCAAGTTTTGCTGGGAGTGTTTTTAATTGTGGATTTGCATTTAGACAAGGTCAATGAAAACTTGTTTACTTTTGCTATGTTCTTCATATTCATTTATTTTAATGCATTCTAGACAAAAACAAATTAACAAACGTTTAAATGTTTAGTAGTAACAGATTAACAAATTGAATTATATGGTAATATATATTTTTTTTCTTGTTATAATTGGCAATTTGTTGACGGATTTGTCTAGTAAAATAATTTATGTACAACTAATAGAAGAAAGATTCACTATGTTAGTTCGGTTCTCTTACTGGATAATTTGTAAAAATGGTTTATTCCACATTGACCGGTTATAATTTGTCTGCTTTTAGTGTTACAATCAGCTAATAAATTGGAAATTGATGAAAATTTTCCATTCGCGTACTTTTTTTCTATAAAACTTTTTTATTGAGAGTAAATTTGTTTTACTCTTTGTAAGCAAGTAGAAACGATAATGACGTGGATACCAACTCACTTACAACATTACTTTAAAACACATAATAATGGGTTACTAAAAACTAGGACAAGGAAGTTAATGTATTTATAAAAGTGTGTTAGGTGTATTTGGAATAACCTATAATCCATTATTATACCAAAAATATGGCATTGGGAATTAAGAAGAAGGAAGAGGAACCAAAAAAGGATACTATTATTCAATTATTGGTAACTCCAATCAACTTTACGATAGGGCCATGGCTACAAGGCCTTAGGCTCGAGGCAAGTTATTTATGTTTTTATCTATAAAATATAACAAGTCAAGGTAGCTCAGATGGCATAACTGGCAATCAGGTTCGACTGCCGGCAAGAGCACATTTTATTTAAAAAAAAAAATAACAATAGTCACAAAAATAATACGATCATTTCGAATATATTCCGATCATTGGAATAATATGTACTAACATACAGGTTGGTTGAAAAGTTCCTGCGCTCGAAATGAAAGAATACTGTTTTTGTTACGAAATATATTTTTTTATTCAATATAATCTCCTAGAAGCTCAATACACTAGTTCCAATGATCTTCCAATAACTTTATCCCATCCTTATAATGGTTTTCCGGATTTTTTTCATCTTTAAACCAGGTATTTTCTCACGAATTTTTTCATCCAGCTGATCCAAAAGGCTGCAGTAATATTCAGAGTTGATTGTTTTACCTTTCTGAAGATAATCAATCAACAAAATTCCTTTTGCATCCCAAAAAACTGATCCCATAACCTTCTTTGCTGATCGTTGTGACTTCACCTGCTTTGGAGCTGAACAACCAGCTTCAGTCCACTGCAATAGTTCTTGTTTCAATTTAGAATCATGGTGGTAGATTCGAGTCGCATCCATAGTTATAAAACGACGCAAAAAGTCGGTTTTATTCGGCTTAAAACGCTCCAAATTACGCTGAGAAATTTGTTTTCGATCCAGTTTTTGTTGAATTGTTAATGTGTCTATTCTTAACAATATTTTTCTACGTGCTGCTAACCTATGTTTCCGAAATTTATTTAAGATTATTGATTAAAAAATTGTATTTAATGATGAGTTTATTTAAATGTGTAAATTGGTCAATGAATAAATATATGTGTTGAAAAAAAAAATGTATGCACAGATATAACAGATTCAAAGTGGCAACCGAATTTCTTGCCAAAGGAAAAGTCTTTAATATCAAATTTTTTTCTTTAGGAAAAACATTTCTTAAAGAAATATTCTTAAATTTAAAGAGCTTTTACATAATTATGAATAATAATAGAACTGTAGAGACCATATATGATAAAATTATGGTAATTTTATTATCATAATATATATTTTAGTACGACTATGGTTGGCACAAACATAACCCCAAAAATATATGATGCTCTTCGAATATGATTGCTGGGAAAATAGAAAATAAAAGTAGAGAATCGTGTTCCCATAAAGGATAAAGAAACGACGTGATGCATCTTAATCGTTGCTTCAGCTAGGAAAATCACATACTCGTAGATACCAAACTTACCCAGGTAAATTTTAAAATTGTACAATATAATATGGATAATAGGCCGAAACTCTAAACTAAGCTTGGATTGCAAACTTCTAATTAACAATACAATTAAAAAAACCCATATGGGCCTATGATATTCAGCATATGCGTCTAACGTTGAAAAATTACACAGAATACAAGAACCGACTTTAACAAATACACCCTGATATATCAGAATTGGTACTTTACATGGGAATCTAAATATTTTTTTATCAAAGTAAGATTTGATTACACAGTGGAAGCTATCTACAACAAAAATTTAAACTTACTCAAACATACTGGCTCGGCATCTACTAACTAATCGTGAGCATCTATGCATAAGAAGGCTGAACACATCAGATTCCATGCAGTTAAATGAATAAAGTATGCTTTTGAAAGCCTTTATTTATCGTTGGGCTATTCAGGTTTTGTCTGGCACTGGTTGGGCTTTAAATTTTGTATAATAGTTTTCTAAACCCTGCTTTGGACTGACTTAAAAATGTGCGCAATATTTATTATTGAAAATTTATGCATCGATGCGGCTGCATAATTAAAATTTATAAATATTTATTTTTTACTTCAACGAAAACAGTTGAAATGCGATTTGTTTTTGTAGAAACTCTTCTTCTTTTTTAATTTTCCACACTAACACAATGAAAACCACACACACACACACGATATACATCTTTAATGAACCATTTTGCAAACAACCGCAGCAAGAAAAATCAGCAATAACAATACCAACAACTACTATCAACATATAAGTATGAGTTTAGTTATGGAATGTTGTTGTAACTGCATTTTTCAGTTTTTTATTATAGTTGTTGTTCAGTTAATATATTTTTTTGTTTAACTGATTTTTCCAACAGATAACCTCATGACCAAGTAATAATGATGTCGTTGGTTCGTTCGTGGTATTGATGCAACAGGTAAATTAGTTTGTTATGAAGAAGTATTACGACTTGTTTTTTTTTCTACCGCATAAAAAAAAATGTTAAGGGAGACAGATCGACAATTATATACACTATACTTTAATGGATTTTTATTGGAAAGTGGCACTCCTTTCGCTTTTTTTCATATTTTGCTTTTTCTGTCAAAGTACAAGAAACAAACATACGGTATATCGTTAATTTAATCGATTATTTATCAAGCCACAAGTGGTTTTGATGTTTATTCTTTTGCCGGCAAATCAATGGAATGCTTTTTCGTTGTTAATTGCAGGTGGTCTTGCTTTATGTGCGAACGTTGTACGTATAAAATATTTATGGAAGAAAAAAAAAAACACAAGTGAGAGTTTTTGCAATAATATGTTGAAAAAGTGATGATAGACACTATGTATTGATAACAATTCATATATTCGGTATACACTTAGAAAACAGAAACAAATCTGATCAATACCAATCAGTTTATCATCCATTCAATTAAACAAATGCCATTCGGTCAGAAACATTGAATCGGAGTCCTGTAAGTTACCAACATGGGTCGGAATCCAAGATCTTGTTTTTCAAATTGATAAGATTTTTGATATTTTGTATGGCTTTTTTTTGTCTTTTGACAATGCTACTTTTGACTGGGGTTCATGTACAATTTCACTATTTGTTATCTGAACGGTTGTTGACCTCTGAAAGTCAGTGAGTTACAAAGGTCACAGTTGAGGTTAGAAGAGGATGTCATCAAAAGGGATGTACACTGCCCTTTTCTGTGGTGTTTTGTGGTTGACTTATTTCTGGTGGATATTGAAGCTTTAGCTGTGCACATATATCCAGGCTTATGCTGACAACGTGCGTGCTTTCGTGTGTGGAATATTTCCTAGAAGAGAAATGCAAGCTATTTTTAAACTGTTCGACAACTGGTGCAACGTACAATCTGCTAATTCTAAATAATTTACACTTTTGTTGTTTACGCGCAGAACTGAACATAATGATCCCAGACTTCCAGTTTGAAAGGTTAATACTCTTCAATTGTTCACAGCAAATAAATATTTAGGAGAAACTCTAGATAGCAAACCGGCCTTAATGTTATGTTTATATGCTAACTTCAAATTACGAAAGTTATAGTTATTTTGAATATTTGAAATGATTAAAATTAAAAGATAATTGTTTTCCTGTTCTGGACACAAACTTATTTAAAAAAAATACTCCAGCTTGAAACCTTAAATATATTCAAGTTAAAATGTTAATTCAATTTAGGCTAGGGGAAAAGAAATGTCTGGTTCTAGCCCAGCAAATGTCGCCAGTTCTAGCTCAGTTGGTGGTATACAAATTTTTAATTTTTAAAGTGGCACATAATATTCTATTTAGGAAATATTACAATTCATAAAATCAATCAGTTGTTAAAATAATTATAAGAAATATGTATGTATGTAAATAACTCAAAAACTCGGTTGAACCTAGGCATTCAGATTTATAGTTCACACTCCTGCATCACAAAAAATTTTAATTTTCTTTGATATTTTTGATATTTAAACATTTAAATATTTTATTTTAAATACAAAAAATTATTATTTAAATATTTGCCTTTTTCAGGACTTGGACCCGAATTGTTGATGGCTAATTTTGAATTTAAATAAACAATTAACATATATCAATAATTAACATATATCAATAATTAATACTACACCCAGAGAAAAGATTGGTTGTAATTCGATCAAAACCATTAACATTTATTTGTACGAATTGTATTTTATTTGAATTAACTTATAATCCATTATTATAGCAAAAATATGGCATTGGAAATTAAAAAAAGGAAAAAGAACTTAAAAAGAAAACTATTATCCAATTATTGGTATTTCCAATCAACTTTACGAATAAAATTCGTTCAGAAATTGTGTACAGTAGAAGCAACCATTTCTTTAGTGAATGTTCTGGAAAATTAGTACAATCTATCAAATTTATTGATAAACTGTCGATATTCAAAAGTGTTAACTACAAATACGGTTAACCTGATCAAATACATTATTAAATAAGGATTTCAGTTGATCTAACCGAATTGTGGATTGTATTGATTATAGAAGCCACTAACGATTGGTATTTATAAACGAATTTTCTGCTATACTTATTTTCCTAAAAATTGTTTAAATTCAAAATAAGTCATTAAAAGTGTTTGTGGGCTAGTGGGTAGAGAGCTAGCCTAGTACTCATAATTTCCGAGTTCAAATCACGGTAAAGGAAAACATATAAAAAAAATTTAATTAAAATATTCAAATGTTTAAATAACAAATATATCGATGAAAATTAAATTGAATTGTGGTGCAATAAGCAAGGGTGGGAACTATAAATCTGAATGCCCAGGTTCGAAAAATAAGTTTTTTTTTAAATAAAATTTTGTGGAACGTAATTATATTTATGTGGTATATAAATATTATATTAGACAATTGAATATTGTCTTTCACAACTAAAAATATAATCCAGTATGAAGATAGTTGTTGTAACCGCCAGAATTCGATTGGCAATTGACAATTTCGGTGGCCACAACTGACACTGCTTTCTGGGTGTACTAATCTGATTTCAAAAATATTGGTGCCAATATTGAGACTGTTTCTTTTGGATGGACATAGGCTCCATAAAAATAATTATTTAAAAAGTTATGAGCAAAAATATAAAAACAATGCTTACAATGCTAAAATTCGTTTACCAATACCAATCATAAGTGGTGTCTATAATTAATACAATCTACATTTCGTTTGGTTCTACTGAAACTCTAATTTAAAGGTATATTGGATCAGGATAGCCGTATTTGTAGTTACCACTTTTAAATATCGTAAATTTTTTTTAATAAATTTAATAGATTGTACTAATTTTCTAATAAATTCAATTAATAAATAGTTGATTCTACCGTAAAGAATTACTAAAAAAATATTTATATTTAGTGTTGATGGGATTGATTTTTAACTCCGTTTCTATCTATTTAATTTCGAATACAATATTTTCGCTTTATTTATGGATTACGTATTATTCCAAACAAAATAATATCCTCACAAAAGAATGTTAACAGTTTTGATCGAATTCCAATCAATCTTTTCTCTGCGTGAAAAAGTACGATTGTGTTATGGATCTGACTGCAGTTTAAATTTTAAAAGATCGCTTGATGTGAACTAAATAATACTTTCCAACCAGGCACCCTTTCGCCTGGAATGAACTTCTTCGGTGTTCCCATAGCATTTAATGGTAATGATAATTTTTTCATTAAAAATTTCATTACTAATGGAAAAGCACAAATGCATCAAAAAACTAATTATAATTGATTGAAAAATAATTTGTTTACAAAAAAGTTTATACGATTTGAAAATTATCAAAGTAGCTTTAAACGGAAAATATTAAAACAAAATATAAAATATACAAATATTAACCCGCATTACACATAAAATTACGTTTAATAATGCTAATGGTTCCTTTTAATTGGTGCAATAGCAATTCAAAAACATTGTCATTGATCAATAAAATCAGATCCCTTAATCACTACTATTAATTCAAATGAAATTATCAACTAATTAGTCCAATCAATGCATTAGTCCCATGTATGGTATTTATTATATTATTTGAAGTTAAGTGAAATGAAGTTAGTTCTTGAGCCCATTTTTAATGCTACTTGTTTTTGCTCTTAGAACATAGATGAGTTTCAGCCAATGTTGAATAGCACTACTCAAAAGTTAATCCAATATTTCAAAATTAATTCCCACATTTGGCTACATAACATTTCTGACGATTGATACGGCGTCAAGGAATTATACAAGACTATAGTGTTATGAGGAAGATGTCCTAAAATTGCTTTCAGCAAAATCCTTTCGAATTTAAAAATATGTTTACTTCCTAGGTACTGATGCAAATTGTTTCAAGTTTAAACAAACTCATTAAAAATTTTGCATAATTTTTAAAAAGAGATGACTTATTATATAAATGCACATATCACAAACAATTTTACTCTCAATGAGAAATATGATTGAATGAAGGTATTACATAAAATTTCACACTTTTACTCGTATACAAATGTCAGTATATGTATAACTTCCAAAGTGCGTAAAAATGGCACACAAAAAAGTAGTCAAGGCACTTACTATATCACAGAAGTAAAATGAAAATCAAGACACTACCAATGCTGTAATGTTACTTGTTATTTGATGGAATAAGTGAAAGTTTTTATTCGCATTTCACTTGCTATACTGCATCATCATCATAACCATCTTCCACATAATTTCAGTACTAAACGTACTAGCAGTAAGTTGTAAAAACCAAAACTTTACTGCAACACGTTGCCTATAATAACAGTAAATGCGAATCTTGTAATGTTTCTTTATGTTGTTTGACCACATGACCATTGAAGTGCGTAAAGTATAAAAATTGTGTAGATAGTTTTGACACGCCTTCCATGTATTAACTATACGTAGTATCTGTAAATACATTAAGGTGGTTATAGTTGGCATTGGATTTTTAAAAAAAGCAATTATTAAAATGTTAAAAATTTATTCATATCCTAAAATTTACCAGAATTTTTTTCAGATCATGTGGTAATTCAACAAAAAACCCTTTACAAGATTGGCTTACGCTGTTGGTGGTGAAGAAAACAAGAATAATTATATTAAAAAAAAAAATAAACAAGGGGTTACAATTTTAGAATTACTATAAAATTAAAAAATAAATTTTTTTTTTACCATTTTACCCAAACAAAAAGTACGGGTAAGTTCTGGTAAAAAGAGAAACACAATTACCAAATTTTTGATACAAGAAACGCTTTTTGGTAAGATTGGGTTCCCGCGGTAACGTACGTCGAACACACCTATTATCTCGAATCATATACACCCAAAATCAGAAATAATTTTTTCTATTATGGAAAAAAAATAAAAATTTTTATCGAATTTTGTTTTGGAAATTAAGAGTGTAAAATAGTGGGAAAAAATTTAACATTTTTTTACTTGCGAAATTAAAAATAAAACTTAATGACATTTGTAAAAAAAAGTAATTTTGAAATGCTTAATACCTAACTTGTTGTTTTACAGATAATTATCTGACTTTTTGAACTACAAATTATTTAATGAACAAATAATCAGATTCAAAAAAGTTTGTCGGTAGACTCGACCAAAAATACAATTAAAACAAATTTTAAATTTGAATCGGCTATACAAAAGTACTGATAATTATTTAAAATTTCTGGTTTTATTGGAAAGATTGAACTTTTTCATTTTAAAAATGAAACACAATATCATTCATATGACTACCACGACCGGCTCGGCAGTACCTCATTCGGTCAACACAATTTTTCAGTACATTTTCGATTGTTTCGGCTCGAATCTCTTCAATGGCAATTTCGATTTCATGTTTCAACGCTTCGATTGTCTCTGGATCGTTTGCGTAACATTCATTCTTAATGGCTTTCCACAGAAAATATTCCAAATTGCTCAAATCACAGCTCCGAGGCGGCCAATTGACATTACAATTTCGGCTGATTATTCGATTTTCAAAAACAGTTCATAAAATATCGATGGTTGCGTTGGCTGTGTGAAATGTGGCCCCGTCTTGTTGAAACCAAATGTCGTCATTCTCTTAAATTTTTGGAAACAAAAATTCGTTGAGCATGGTACGGTAACGCTTATTATCGTTGACGGTAACGGCGGCATCTTGCTCATTTTCGAAGAAAAATGGCCCAGTCGTGGTAGTCATATTTTAAATATCTTTGTAGATAAATTTAAAGAAACAGAAATAAAATTTGCTATTAAAAATTAAAATAATAGGCATTTACACAATTCCGTTTTTTTGTTGAAAAAACGGTACTATTACGGATTTGTAAACGGTCTGTCATTGACGCATTTTTAATGGGCAACTTTGTTTTTCACCCGATATATCGGTCCATCATTGACGGTATTTCAACGGATTCGAATCAGTTTCGATGTTCCTTAAATTCCGTTTTCTGGTCGGTATACGGATCCAGAAAACGGTACGTAAACGGAGTTGCATTCCGTTTATGACGGACCGAAAACGGCACGTAAACGGAACGTATTGTTTGTGGGGACGATACAACAGATACAATTATACAATACCCGTTGTGAATTGAACAAATAACATTTTCTTATTTTTATTTACTCTGCGCATATATGAATACATTACTTTTCAGTTATAGTCATAAAACTTATTTGTACACAAATTGTGGACTATATCACCAAAGTGACTATAAGGCCAATATTTCTAGTTGGTATGGAATATAAACGAATTCAGATATAGTCGAAATTCAATGTGACTATACAAAATGTAGTTAGTATTATAACGGTGGAAAAATTGGAATATAAAAAGGATATTAAAAAATCTTTTTATGCATCTTCTAATTCCGCTTTAAAACATCTTAAAACTTTGCAGAATTTTGGATTTAAAAAATTTTTGGATTTGAGAACAATTTTTAAAATATTGTGAATATCTATCTTGAATTATTTGCATACCATTTTACATTCGGAGACCATAGTTACGTGCAAATCGATACCATTGCAAAAAAAAAAATTACATCGATTTGTAGTGATATACACATATTAGCATGTTTTTGCCTATTTCGATTTTAAGTGCATATTTAATGATTTTTAATTCATATTTGCATATTTTCTTTAAATTCAAATTATGCTTTATTTAAAAACAAAGAAATTTCTAAATGTTGAAATGGCAATATTATAAGAAGAAAAATCTTGTTGTCATATACTTAAACACTTATATTGGATTTCATTATATGAAAACAATCTCGAGTAATAAATAATATTTATAAAATTTGGCATATTTTTGAGTTTAAAGAGCTATTTTTTGCATTTTTGACTGAATATTTAAGGTGCATATTTTCAATTTTTAAGTGCACGAAAGTCGCTGCCCTGGTAATAACAACAATAAACATTACAATAATGTTCAAAGACGAAATCTTTATTTTTTAAAGACTTTAGAAGCTTATTGCAATAATACTGTTTTGGGAGTTGTATGTTACATTAATAATTAATAAGTGATTTAAACAACTGTTACGATGAATACAGTGCTTTTACTAACAGATTAAAAACTACTACAACTTTTACTAACAGATAAAATACTAACAATTATAGTAACTGTCAAACGTTTTTGAGTACACTACTAAATGTTATAAACTTTATTACAAGAATCAATATAAAGCAGTGAACTCAATTTTAAATTTCTTTTCGAAACTTTCAAACTCATGAACCCAAATATTTTGGAAATAAATAAAAAAAACACATTTTAGTTAGAAACTGCTACAATATTTTTTATATTTTTGACTTGCCCTAATGTACAGTACCAATAAACCACATACTATGTATTTATTTGTATGTCTCTAATTCATGTTTGTTAAAACTTGCGTAAAATAGCATGATAATATTCAATTTTTTTATAACTATTTTTGATTTAAAAAAATAAAATAAATTCAATTGAGAAGTGGGTTAAATGTGCAAAATTATGCTGATGTCTAAATTAATGTAGCTACCAATAAGGTTTTTCTATTACGCACGTAAAAATCATAATATAACCAAAAGTACGTTTGAGGTAACTGGGAAGACAAACAGGTTGTATATATAAAAATTATTTTAAGAGGTTTATGTTGAACGGGAAACCAATTAATGAAATTTTATACATTAAAAAAAAATTATTTACAATTAAGTTTTTATAAAAATTTTAAATGATATTAAGCATGTTTGGTAACCAAACGATTCGCTATTTTATATAATTTTGCAAGGTTGGCAACCGAAGCGAATGACGGTAATGGTATTGATAACGGTATTTTATTCTTCTCGATATAACTGATACCGAAACATCAATACCGGTACAACTCGGTATTATTAAAAAATTGTGTTTTACACTAAATTATCTGTTCTTGTAAAAAATACAATATTGCCAACTTAAACTAAAAGTTGTACGTCAAGATAGCAATACGAATTTCTAGTAACCAAAATTGACAAACTAAATTTGTTGTCAATTTTTGAAAACTAAAAATATTTTGTTTTAAAAATTGAAAAGAATTAATTTCTATAAAAAAAATTTATATCTTAAATTATATTATAATTGTTTTCTTTTTAACTTTTTGTAAAAAAGTCGCAAATTTTTTATATTCTGGATCATGAACTAAATGTACACTCACCAACAAAAAGTCTGTAATGTCAACTGAAAATTTTGCTGTTATTACGGGAAATTTTGCTAATTTGAGCCCAGCGGTATTTTTTGGTAATCTAAGCACCACGTGTCTGCTAAAATCAGCAAAAAAAAAAAATTACTAAATGTCATTAAATTTAGTGCAAAATTTAAAATTTATTTTTTTATCGAGCATTAAAATTTTTTTTATTTTATTTTTTTCAAAAAATATTTTAGGCAAACAAAATTGTAAACATAAACGAATTTATCATTTTTTTTAATTTGATAATTTCTCTTTTGAAAAATATTTTAGTCAATTTTTTTTTTTTTTACTTTTAAGATAAATTTTTAATTGTTTTTAGGGCTGATTTTTAGAACTAAAAAAAATTTTTAGTGCTATTTTAAGTAGATGTACTATTTTTTGACATGAGTCGGTATATTCACTTCCGATCCCTTTTTATACCCTTCACCACAGGTGGAAGGGTATATATAAGTTTGTCATTCCGTTTGTAATTTCTACAATATTGATCTTAGACCCTATAAAGTATATATATTCTGGGTCCTTATGAAAAGCGTAGTTGATTTAACGATGTCCGTCTGTCCGTCTGTGTGTTGAAATTGGTTTTCCGAAGAACCCAGACATGATGAGGACTTGATTGTTTTTTATTTCTGTTACATGTGATCCATTTCTGTTTGCTATTAAAAATCAGACAGATCGGTTAATAAATGGCTGAGATATTAGCAAAAAACCAGGACTACCTCTAATTTTTCCAGTAAAATCCCTTTGTTTAAAATGTATGTAGAATTTTGAGCATAACAACACATCCATGTGTTAAAATTCTTATCTTTCATCTCCACCTTTTATACACAAACAACACACATACAAAGATTTGTCATTTAAATAAAAACTAAACAAATCCCTAATGAACGAAGACTTTTATATATGTACCTCTATTGACGATGATTTTGTGTGAGCTTCAATAGCTCAGTTGTCTAGAGGCTATGTCACAAATACTTTTTTTCTCTAAGCCCGCGGGGTTCGAGGTTCGAATCTCGGTCAGGTCAATTCACTTTTTTTTGTACATTTTTTTTTTATTATTTTCTTAAGACTTTTTTTTTTGCTTATTTTTGGTTTTTTTTAACATTTAATAATTAATTTATATAAAATTTTATATTAATAATTAAAATTCTTTTCTTTCATCTCCACATTTTATACACAAACAACACACATACAAAGATTTGTCATTTAAATAAAAACTAAACAAATCCCTAATAAACGAAGACTTTTATATGTGTACCTCTATTGACGATGATTTTGTGTGAGCTTCAATAGCTCAGTTGTCTAGAGGCTATGTCACAAATACTTTTTTTCTCTAAGCCCGCGGGGTTCGAGGTTCGAATCTCGTTCAGGTCAATTCACTTTTTTTTTGTACATTTTTTTTATTATTTTCTTAAGACTGTTTTTTTTTTTTTGCTTATTTTTGGTTTTTTTAACATTTAATAATTAATTTATATAAAATTTTATATTAATAATTAAATAATCCATAAATAGGCTAAAAACATCAAAATTTGTATAAAAACCCTCTGATACAAACAAAATACAAACGGTTTTATTTCTATTTTTTGCTCCGATTTAAAAGAATTTATAAAAAGATTTTTAAACCATTTTATTTCTCACATATTAAGAAAATTTTATACATAATTTACCTTTGCAACTATTTTAGGTCATAACTTATAATAATTTATAAAAAAAAAATTATAAACTATTTTCCTTCAAATTTTTAAAATTAAGCTAAAGAAATTACAAATATTTCTAATAAAAAAGCGAAATAAAATCCCAAATGCAAATTTGCCAGCTAAATCAAACTATTTTGTAGAAATAAAACACATGCAGTTCTAGTGATTTCTTTTAACGATTTGTTGAAATTCTTTTCTTTCACCTCTTCACCTTTTATACACAAACAACAAACACTATTCTAGAGCTGTATTATGACCTATGGATACGTCTTATATAGCAAAAGATCGAAAATCTTTAGTATAACATATTTGCTGAAAAACTCGGAAATATCGGTTCAGATACAAAAAATTTATGCCCAAAACATAAATTTTTTTAAAATACCTATTTTCTGGAACCATAAATCTTCCCGAGTCCAAGTTTTATCTCCAAACTAAATGTTTAATTTCCTCTTAAAGGCGTCCGTATATAAATATGTCCATTTCATATATGTCCATATATAAACTTCAGTTTTTTCCCAACCATGGTGAAGGGTATATAAGATTCGGCATAGCCGAATTTAGCCGCTCTTACTTGTTTTAATCTATGTAACATTTTAAGGCAATTTCAGTTTGTAGGTGTAAGTTTTAATTAGAAATAACATTTCCTTTAATATGCACTTTTTTAAAATTAGTCATTTTTTTGTTCAATTTAGCAAATCGGTTTTCAAAAATTTGTAAAATGATTTCTGAAATTAGCAAAAAAAAAAATATTATGTAATTTGTAAAGTCAGTACAAAAATAGTAAAGTGGGATTGAAAATCGTTAACAAATTTTTCTACTAACTTTTTTTTCTGAGTGTAATGTCAAAATGGGATTCCGCACACTTCAGGCTAAATTTTTAAAAAGCTGTAAGTATGACAGAAGAATTAGTTAAGTTAAGCTTCAATTTAGCCAGTCCACACGCCGCCTTTGTACAAAAATTTAAAAAATTCTGTAAACATTTTTACTAAAGTTATTAAACCATAGATCAGAAAGGTCCTGCAGAAAAAACTGCTAAAATCTGTATGCTAAACATTAGTATTAGTAGAAAAAAATCTGTTAAATTTACAAAAGTCTTGCTATATTTTATACAATATAAAATAACAAGTTACCCTGGTAAAATGAACAAAAATTTTGTTGAAAATTAACATAGTAAACTAAAAACACCACAAAAAATTTTAAATTTTCAAAGTTTTTTAAATGCTAATAATAATCTGAATTCAGCAGTTTACTACAATACTTTTTAGGAAATATTTCTGTTGACTTTAGCAGCATAGATTGTTATTTTGGTTCAACCAAATTTACCTCCAAATATAGCCAAACCTGTTTGATATAACAGTGTTTCCTTGCTGTTTTTTGTTTACTAATATTCAACTAAAACAATACAAACATTTAACATTTTGGTTGATTTCAGCAGAGTATATTTTCATTTCATTTAAAAAACCAACTTTAAGCTCACAGAATTAATAAAATATAAACAAAAGAAAAAGGTTAAATAAAAGTTATCTTACTAATATTTAACAAACAGATTCGTAGATTTTTCTATTTGCACAGATTTAGAAATTAATTTTTTTTATTTTTTTTTTTGTTTTGAATTACCGATATAAACAGAGTGCTTTTTATGTTCCAGGCCGATGTTTTTTTAATAAATCTTAAAACGTTCAATATATTTTAATATTATTTTATTGCATGAAAGTTTGGTTTATAACAATTATGTATGAAATATAATGAAATATATAACCTATTGGAATATTGCGGATGTTATTGATCCAATTTATTCAGTTATTTAGCATATGGCTTGTTGCCGTAGATTTTTCCCTTCAAGGACTCCCAAAGAAAGTAATCGGGAAATCTCCTTTTTTTGACATAATGCGGCCGGGAAAAAGTTCTCGCAAAATACGAGGGTGTAAGGGCCGTTGGTGTGTCAATTGAGGATTTTCGATTCCCCAGTAGAGGCTACTCAGTTTATTAACAAAGCCAGCCAAATCAAAATGTGCCTCGTCGCTCATAATGATTTTTCGCCAAAACTGAAGGTTTTTATATTTTTTATGTTGTAGTAACTTCAACATCTTGGTGCGTTACATGCTCCATAATTAGTTGTTATCGACTTCTCTGTACAACTGTCAAATACATGCTGGCAATTGTCAACTAATCAGAAATGGATCAACCAACGATAAAAACATCGACCTGAAGCATAAAAAATACCCTGTACAACCATTTCCCAATATCTATCGTATATTCTAATTTGAAATAAAGAGTTCATTAATAAATTCTTACTATAAATTCAAGTTTCACTTATGATACATTTTTACTGGATTCATAAATCCAGCTTTAAATGTACGTTTGCTAACCGAAAATACGTTCCGTCGTATACGGACCACCGATTTTAATCTGTTTTTTTCCGTTGCTTTTGTATTTATTTTATTGTCAAAAACCTATACTTAACATAAATATCCATGAGGTAAATATCGGGTGATTTTTTAGCAACTTTCTTTTAGGCAACTCTGTTTTTGGCAGCTCAGCTGTTTTCGTGTAACATGTTACTGTCAAACATGTTCAGTTTGGTCTATAATTTAACCATGAATCGACTTACAAACGAGCAACTCTTGCAAATCATTAAATTTTATTATTAAAATTCGTGTGAGAAATGTGTTTCTATCGAAAAATTATCTTCTGTGACGAAGCTCATTTGTGGATCATTGGGTACGTGAACAGACAAAATTGCCGAATTTGGTGTGAAGAGCAGCCAGAAGCATTGCAAAAACTGCTAATACATCCCGAAAAATGCACTGTTTGGTGGTTTATTAAAGAATTTATTCGTGATATACCGCCCGATATATTGGAGAGAGTATGCCAAAATTGTACCCAGCGTATGAACCATTTGAGGAGCAGACGTGGTTCACAAGAAATCATCTTTAAACACTGAATTATAAAGACCGTTCTATCGACTTAAATAAAGATTTCATACATTTCTCTTAATTTTATGTGATTTTTTTTAAATCAACTGCGAAAGCTCTTAAAAATCACCCATTATTTATGAAATTTAAAACAAGTTTTACGACGGTATGTGGAAATTTATACAAATAAAATATTTTCTGACAGTCTATAATAAATTTTATGAAAAAATTTGTAAATTTGAATTGTGTGCTACATCATATCGTAATTGGATTTTTACACTTAACAACATCTTTGTGAAACGTAGGAGTCGCCTTTTTAAATTTCTCGTTATATCTTCCGTATTTACAGTCCGATCTTAAATCGTGATATGTCGATTTTTTTTTGTCTTGGGGAGACCAATATTTGCTCTAAGGTCCATTGACCTCAAATGTTCCGCTCTAGTACTTACCCCCCCAAATCTCAGTTCCTACCATCCTAATGTGCCACCCTAATGTCAGAAAATTATAGCTCACAAAAAACCATAACATTTTTGATGCGGAGGTATTTTGATACAAAAACATCAATATATCATACTTAAATATCCAAATGCAAATGCTGAAGATATTAGGAAACATTTAAAAATGTGACACCTACATTCCGCAATAAAAAAAAAAAAAAAAAAACATTTTTTCAATAGTTGTGCTGGAATTATCGAAGTACTTCCTTAGCAAACGTTTTATGATTTTTTGCGAGCTTTGATTTTCTGACATTAGGGTGGCACATTAGGATGCTAGAAAATGAGATTTGGAGGGTAATTACTAGAACGGGACACTTGAGGTCAATGGACCTTAGACACACATTAAGATCGGACTGTAAATATTGAATATATAAAGAAAAACTTAAAAAGGCGACCCCCACGTTCGGGAAAAAAATAAAAAATTAAAAAGGCCTTGCAACAATACTATATATTCGAAGGTGTACGGTGAACTTTTTTTTTGCCTGTAATGTGGTACGCTCTAAGGCTCATATTTAGTAAATTTTCTTATGAAGAAAAAACAACATTTTCGGATTTTTTCAGCCATAGTTTTTTGATAAGTTTTTAAAGAAAGTTTTACTAAGAAATTTATAAAAAAAAATATTTTTAAGTAGAAAATGGTTCGCCATATACGTGAATTAAAATTTTGACCGATCGCTTTAAGAAAATAGCTTCTCTTTTAAATCAAAAATCTGAATACGACTATTAAACTCCAACCTCAGTTAATACTGTACACATTTGAAACTGCAAACACTTAATTGCTTTTTTTTTTTTCAAATAAGTTGGCTGCCCTTTATTAAAATTAATTTATTTAAACTTAAATTACTTCATATTTTTTTGGCTACATTAATATTAATTTACACATTTTATGTAGTCATAAAATTTGACAAAAAAAAATACTTTATTTATAAATATGCGAATTACTACGACTAATATTTATGTTGTTATTCAATGAATGTTTTCTACCTTGCGCAACAATATTTATTTGCAACTTTATTATCATTCCATGCCATCGTCATTTATTCAAAGCATAAGCTATAAAAATTGTAAGTATGTACAACAATAATTTTTCATAACTATAAAGAAAAAAAATATGCAAAATAATAAAATAATTAAAAAAGCAGGAAAAAAACGTACAGTAAGTAACTACAATTACAGTCGCGTTGAATCTTACACATTTAAAATAAATAAGAAAAATTGGTTAAGTAAATAATAAAATTTAACACTTATATTTTTGTTAATTTTTAAATTATTTAAAATAATTTTAAAGTTAATGATACAAAATATTATTTTTTTAAATTCTAGTATGTCTTTTGTACAATACCTTGTCTTACAATATATCCTACACCGCCAATACATTAAATTAATAATTAATTCGATTTTTTTTAAAGGAAAGCAACACTCCAATAATTAATGTGTTGCTTCTTTAGAAAGGGAATAGAGGAGAACTGAAAGGTGGTGAAAGATAAAGGGCTTAAAATATAGCAACTCTGTAATTGCAAGAGATGATAAATTTTAGGCGAATATCTTGAAGCTACATAACCCCGTTATGTTTGGTAAGTGCTATGCCAACACCGATGAGGGATGTTGCCTTCGCTGGGGATCGAACCCGCATCTTTCAGTGTTACAGCCTAACGCGCTAACCATTACACCACAACGACCAGAGATTTTATTGATCTAGGAATCAATGTTCTTTAGAACAACTTAGTTGTAAAATAAAATACAGTCAAGGTCAAAATTTATATTTCTCAATGTATTCGTTCAAATCAATTTACCAGAAATTGTTTTCAAAACCAAACTAACTGCAATTAAAGAAAAAAGTTGTTTAAACTTTTACAATTAGTTACAGTTACAGTTGTTTTTCTTGCGGTTAAACAAGAAAAAAACCCGTTAAATTTCCCACGACTCTTTTAAGCAAAAGCAAAAATAAATCTGATACACAAAAAATTGTTTGCTGACTCTAGTCGGAATAGAAATATTTATTGAATGTTGTGCATAATCTTAACCCAGTTATAAGCACATAACAGCTAAATCAAGAATAAGCATTTAATTTAATTACTTACAAAAGACTGGCATGAAAAATACAAATCTGTAATGTGACCCACTGCATATTATTTTATTTTTTTAGACACAAAAAAGTATAAAACTAAAATTTAATCTCGTACTGTGTATGCATACTGTTGAATACACTCATAATATTTCTCTATTTGACTAAAACTGGGTATTTTGAGAAAACTAAATACAAAATAAACACTTGCTTAAAATCGTGAAACTTGTTACTGAAACCGTCTTCTTCAACAATTCTACAATGCAGTAATATTAACTGGCCGAACCACAACTGTAGCCACGAATTTATTTTAGAGGCCCATTTATCTGGAAGTACAATCTGAAAGATTTTGTTTAAAAAGAGGTATGGAATTTTAAAGAATACATTTTAAAAATACATTAAAATTATTATAAAATACATTAAATTAATATAAAATACATTAAGGCTTACGAAATGATTTATTTATTGTTACTTGAGAGTTTATTGTTTGAAATTTAGTATTAAAAAAATTTTTGGATACATATGTATCGCAACCGCCTCCTGCATTTGGAATGTCCAAATTTAAATTTTGTCAGTCAAAAATTTATTTTTTGTGACAGTCAATTTATTGTTTTCATCATGATAAAAATAACCATTCCCTGATTTTTCAGATAAGACTAGTGTTTCCAATTATTCGTTAACCAACTTGGATCGACGAAAATTTATTAATCGGTTATTTGGGCCAAGGTCTTCTGTAAAATGTGGGTTAAAAAAAAACAAAAAAATATTGTTTTCAAAAGCCCTCATATATGTAAATTAAAAGCAAAAAAATGGTGTTATGGTGTAGGATTTTTTCAACATTTTTAGAACTGTTAAAACTGTCCAAATGCGAACAAGTTATTATGAAAGTGAAACAATCACCCAGCAAAAATGAAGCTGCCAAAGAAGCAATAAAAGCATCACTACTATGGCAAAGGCATCACTTCTTTTCTAATGGTTTCATCGATAAATTTAACATTAGCGTGTCATAGGATGGAAATATTCAATTGTAGCTACTAGCATTACTCATACTTTACTCTAAGGAAGCAATGATAATACAATGATAAGGTATTCTGATGCATTAGTGGAAAATGTTCATATACTTTGTAGTATTTAAGCTTTGATGAAAATTACATTCATAAGAATGCAGAAAAATAAGTTTAAAGAAGCGAAATGTATGCATTGATATACAAATACTCTTTATTAACACAAATAAATAATTCTGCATTAGTGAAAAAGCATTTTCGAAACATTTTTCAAAAATTTTATTGAGTTCTTAGACAAATTCTAAAATATTTTTGGATAATTTAAAAACTGGTTGTATAATTTGGAAACATTTTTAGACAATTTTAAAATATTTTTAAACAATTTTAAATAACTTTTGCACAATTTTAAAACATCTTTGGGCAATTTGAATTAATTTTTACACAATTTTAAAATTATTTTGATAAATTCTAAATTAAAACTGGAAATGGTGCAGTGTTAAATAATAAACATAATGCAAAAATGCACAGATTGCGTCCTCATAAATATTTAAGGCTGAAAAAAAGCAAATGACAGGCCAGCTTGTTTCAAGTAAAGGTTAAAAAAAATCTGTTTTTCTTGATATTTCAAAACTTTTTTAAAAATTGCAAAACCACATAAATTCTAACCCTCATGAAATTTTAAACTAAAATATAAAAAATTATTAAATAAAAAAATTAAAAAATTTCATTAGAACTATTTTTTCAATTTGAATAAATGCTTTAGATTCAAAAAAATATACGATAAACTATAACTTATGTCTTAGAAGTAATGAAGAGTGATTTTTTAAGATATGCATCGGGTTTATATCCAGATCACTGCATTTGAAATATGAACTCATCAATTCTTTGGAAGTGCCTTAGAATAACACAAAAAAATTATAAAAGAATGTCAACTGAAGTTTAGGAAGCAATGGAAGAAGTTATAGTCACAGAATGACTACCATTTTTTTTTTTTTTGCTGGGCACTTTATTTTCAATAAATGATTCGTCTTTACATTTTTTATGTATCGTTAATCCATCTTTAAAAAAAATTAGACGTAAAATAAAACAAATTATTTAAATTATGTATTAAATTTTTTGCTATTCTTATGTGCACTTAAACTGTGTTAATTTTGCCTATTGTGCAAAAAGAAAATTCGAAAAAAAACATGGCAAGTTGAATAAAAAATTTAAAAAAGAAACATAAAAAAAAGTAAAAAAGACAATTTCATAACCCCGTCTAAGAAAAGATTATATCTTATCAGATCATATATGATAAGATATGGCATATGTGATACACTTTACGATCAGATATAGTGGCAGATCTGTTAATATCTAAAGGGGAAAATTTTGTGATTTTTGTTTCCAGATATAAGCAGATCAGACAGATGGTTATATAGGACCATATCTGATGCAAGATCAGTTCATATCTGGTACCACATCTTTAGCCATTTAAGCCGTTTTCAAAAATACTTAATAAAAATGCATAAAAATAAAGTTATTTTTTAATTTCTTGTTTTTATATTAAATCAGATTTCAAATTCTGTGTCCAAACCAAATTCGATCTCTTTTACACTGGGCACCTTAAGTGATTCTAGTTGAAATTATCAACTTAAACTATAAATTCTATGTGTTTAAATTAAGTTCCCATATTTTAAGGTTTCAATAGCTTCAGAATCTGAGAATTTTTAAAAGTAAATTTTTTTCAGAACCTAAAGCAATTATGTAATAGCTAAACTTTCAATTCCAAAGATGATTTGTAGAACTTCTTTTCCTTTATAACCAGTTTTTCTGTGAGTTTTAATACCGGTGATTTTTGTTTGGAATTATTCCAAAAGTAACTATTTATATTCCTAGAACCACTTCCTAGTTATGTCTTACATTTTAGTATAGGTAAACTGGTTTGGGTTTCATGGAATTAGTTCTAATGGAACATTAAATAGAGTTGAAGTGTTTGGGAATAGATTGTAAAAGAATTTTCTTGGAAGATGAAAAGTCAAATCTCCTACAAAATAATTATGTCAATTATTGGTACATGACATGGATTTAAAACAATAGCAACCTTACCTTGAAGGACATGACAATGTAATTTTTAAGGGTATCAAAACAAAAATTGAAATTGTCTATCATATTTCCTAAAGTCTTTATAGAACTTGTTTTGAGTTGATTAAATATGTTATCTAGTCCTTTATTACCCCTTTCACATTTATAAATGAAGTCGATTTTACTTTAGTTCGTGTTTTTTAAGATTTCCTTGTCATTATTTTATCCAAAGCTAAGAAAATAAGGAAGTTTTAAGAAAAAATAATGGAAAAAAATCGCCCCAGTAGTGCGATTTTCTAACTTTCTTAACGATTTTGTTAACTAACGATAATTGTCGGTTGAGTTAACTAAAAAGCAAGAGATATCGATAAAAATGTTTATTTGCATTTTATTTTGTTTGAAAAGTAACGACAAAAATCATTGACTTGAACTTCAAAAAAAATTCGGAAAATACATTAAAGATTTTTAGAAAATAATTTTAACACATTTATTATTCATTTTCAATATTTGACTATATATGTTAACTACCGAATTTTGTCATTAAAAATTTACGGAATCTAACTATTGATGTTGGTAACTAAAAAATTTAGACTCCCGATTAAAAAAATATTGATCTGACGCAATATTTAGTCATATCCAATTGGATATTTTTTAATATCTGCTGTAATATCTTATTTAATCCGAAAAACGCCAGATCAAATAAGATCCAGCAATATATTTGAGGATTTAGTAAGTTCTAAATTTATCCATTTATCCAAAAAATGGCAGATCAAATTGTATCAGATTAGATTCAAGAATATATAGTATGGAATCTAGTTTATAAAAATATGAGTCTTTGTGTCAATTGTTTTAAATGTAATTATATACTCGGGAATTTTGAAAGAATGGGGAATTCATGAAACCACATTGTTCCATATACTACACAGACAGGTTAACAATGACATATGTCAAACAATAATTCTCGAACCGTATGGTTATTTTGACATTGCAGTGATTTGCAAAATGAGATAGAAAAAATAAACTCCATAAAAATTGTATGGTACATATATATTTTGTATATCAATTTCCTTTCTTTATATCACCGCAATTTTGACATTTCCTCTTACTCTTTTTCTAGTCGTCATTTTGATTCAATCAGCTGTTTCTTGTCTATGTAATCTGTGGTCATATCATTCGTCTTCAGAAAAAATGTCATAAAAAATTGTTGTATTTGAATCAAAACAAATATACAATATAAAATTTGCACAACTTACTTTTGAAAACAAAGCTCACATGTAATTACATGTACGTAGATTATTATAAGCTAATTATAACTTATATGATATCAAAAATATCTATATGTTGTTGCTACAAAATAGATTAAAACTTTAAAGTTTTGTAAAAAGAAATATTCATAACAACATATTAAAAAATGGTTTGATAAGCCACCATATATTATATCTCAAATATGTGATAGCATATAGAAATATATATAGCATGTATAAGCTATATATAAGTATATATGCTCCTTTATGAGGCATATATAAATCTTATTATATACTATATTGCATATCATACCGCATATCTAATTTTATAAAGATCAATATATAACTACAAATGATGTGATTATATATGGCATTGTTCTATAATAATTTAAAAAAATTATATAAAATATAAATTCAGGAAAGTATAAATGTATACTGCATTATAAATTGTTTAGGAGTGAAGATAATTTTCTGAAATTTATGCAGTATAAAAAATTCTGATATTATGAATTTTCAGTTAAATAAGAACGAGTACAATAAATAAAAGCCAATTAAAAACGAATAAGTGAAAAAGGTTAAAAAGGTTCTTGAACTTTTTATATAAATTTAAATCAAATTCCTGCAAAACATCGACAGTTGGTCACATTGAAGTTTAATACAAAATTCAAATAAAAACAGTGAATAATAAAAAAAACTAGCTAGCATATTGTTGATAAGCATATTTTTGTACAGAATTAAGCCTAAATTAGCCAGGCGTAAACGTATCTCCGTATAGCAGATTTAATGAGTTAAATATGAATAGAGGATATTGTTTTATTCTAATGCATTGAAGTAGAGGGATATATAAATTTTTCGAAATGTACGTTTTTGGTACAATTTTTAATTCAAACTTAAAAAATTGTAGCAATTTTTCTATTATTTATTGTACAATAGCATAAAAGTAAAAAGTACCAAAAACGTACGTTTTTGTAGAAAGTTTGACAGCCCGTTTAATCGGGTAGGCCGGTCTACCGGCTGTAAAGACGGGGTAGATCGTAAAAACCGGTCGACCATAATACCGGGTAATGGGGGATCGACCTATTATGATCGCAGCCCCTTCATTAAAGATATAGAAAACGTAAACACACAACGAAAATCAATTCAAAACTGCATTTTGTTGTGTGGTTACGTTGTCTGTAACTGATATACGTTCACGTCTATTCTGGCTTACTCATGCTTTATACAAGTAAGATAACTATTGATAATTAAAAAAAAATAAAGTTCCCTTTTATGGCAACTGGATTAAAAGGCACTATTATATTTTAATGTTAAAAAAGCAAAAGGAAAAACTTACCTTTCGGCATACCACATGGTCCCTTTGTACGTGAATTATCCAAAAAATCTAAATCATATTGGCGTGCAGGTGGATATGTTAGCGCCACATGTGCTGAGGTAAATTGTGTTAGGCAGCAAAAATATAAAATGGAAATCAGCAAAATAGTTGACCAATTCGTTAGCCAATTTGCTTGGTATATATTTTTATTATTATGAACACCAACATAGTGTGTCGGCCATAACTGTTGACCAATGTGTTTTTTACTATTTACAGCCATATTTTAAATTTGCGTGATACTAAATATTTTTGTATTAATTTTTCTAGATTTTTTATTTTAAAATTATTGAATTTTTAATTTTAGCACAAAAAAATGTAACACCTTTAATATATGAATTTTGTTTTGAAATTTTTTCGCAAATTACTTTTTATATTACACTAACATTTATATATTTTCAATTTTATATACATATGCACGTTTTAATAAATATTTAGTATTATTTTTAATAATTTAACACTAGCTTTTTTTTGTTTGTTGGTTATAATAATTTACAATTTTTTTATTAATTTTTTAGATTTCACAATTTTTTTACACAAAAATATGCTTTGTATTTATTTCTTGGTTAATTGTAAAAAAAACTACTGTTAAATTGCTATTTAGTTCATCGTTATTATGTTTACTTTAATTATTATTACTTTTTTATATATAAAATGATTAACTTTTAGGTTTGATTATACAATTTTGATATTAAAAACTCTTGAGCACCGTTATAACAAAATCTGCAAAGAAAACAAAAAAAAAAAATTGGTTTTTAAAAATTTGTTTAGAAAATCAATTAAAACAGGTAGCTTATATTTATAATCAAAGTCTTTTGAAAATTACTATTCTATAGTTTGAAATAACTCTTAATTATTTCTTTACTTATTTCATGTTTTAGTCTGGAGGCTGTTCTTATTTATTCTAATGTAACTGGAATAAAAACATTTTAATTTCCGTAAATTTTTACGGTATTTACAACTTTTATTAATTTTTCTCAATTTAAACCATGGTTAAGACCTATATTACCACTGATTAAAATATATTTTTTTTTAACTATCTATATTTTAACCAATGCTTAAATTTAGCCATATATATTTCTGGAGTTAAGAGTCTTAACCAAGGCTATTTTACAATAATGATGTTTATTAAAAATTGTAAATGCCAGCTTTAATGTGATTTGGGTTTCTGTACTTTTCCCCAATATCCTAAACATGCGAAAAGCCTAACGGTATATAAAATCATGGGAAATTTTTTATTACTTCAATTTTGGTTCCTGCGATAGTGTACGGAAATTGATCTTATGTGAGCTTGAATAAAATTGTTCCACTAAATCATCCTTACCTAAATAATCACAGATTATTCCTACGAATTTGTTTTCCAAATTTTCTCAGCACGTACTATTTTTAATAAATTCAGGATTGAAAATGGTTTCAAAGTAACAAATTCTGACTTTATAAACGATACAAAATCTCAATGTTGGCGAATTCTAAAACAATTTAACACAAATTATTAGCGATTCGTATTATTTTGGTGCACGTGAAAAAAAAATGATTGTATTTAATTCTTTAGTATTAAAAAGCGCGAAAAAATCACTGACAGGATAACAAAATATTAGCCGTATCTTTGACTCACAATTTATATGGAAACAAAATCATGCACAGCGTTTATTTTTCTACTCTCTTTGATGCACTGTTCACATAAATTACTTTTATTTAATGCACTTTTCCAAAATGTCCATATCACGAAATACAAGTATTCCCGTTCCACGAAATCCTAACATATAGCTAAACAAGTAAAAAAACTTAAATTCAATCTTTAAATACCCTCCACCAAGATCCAAATAAATTATGGTGTAAAAAATTTTTTGAGGTGAAAAACTTTTTTGGATGCGAAAACAAATTTTTTGGTGAAAAAAAAAAATGTTGGTGAAAAAAAAGAATTTTTGTGGTGAGGTGAAAAATATTTGAAGTGAATACAAAATATTTTTCATTTCAAAGCGACTGGTGAAAAAATATGAGAAAATATATTATGTACCAGTCGCTACTATGAAATTGTACTAAAATACACTAATTTGTATGGATTTATCTTCACATTTTTAACATTTTAAACGCTGGACCGAATTTGCTCATTTTAATACCAAAATGTTCGGAAGGATGTCCAATTATCTGGGTAAAAATGGGCATCCACGCTTGCGTCTTCGCGTCGTGATCGCCATTTCAATAGACAGACATCGCTAAATCGACTTAAAATTGCATAAGGATCATAAGGGTCTTAGGCCTATATTTCGACATGTTACAAACGAAATGATAAGGTGATATATCCCTCAACATATATATAATGGAGGGATTAAAAAATCCACTTGTATTATAAAGACTTACCAAATGGATTTAATTAAAGCATCTCGTGTAGTATGCCAAAAAGCACTAAAGCGATATTTAGTTAAGGACTTTAGAAATATACAGTATGTGCAAAATGACTCTCATCTTACCAATAAGCTAGCTTCCTAGCCACTACAATTAAATTTCTAGGTAAAACTAATACTACAACGTAGGCACTACAAATAATTTCCTACCCACTACAGAGACAACAAACACTACAAAGATCAGAGCCGATGAGAACAAATCTTAACGTTATTTGAGGCGCTGAATTCAAATTCAGGTTTTGTTTTTCAAGACTGGTTCTACTTTTCGAGTTCTTGCATGTTGGCAGCACTGCACTGTCATAATGACAATCAGCTTTTAGCATCGCTAGAAACGTCACCTCAATTTTATTCTTAACGTTTTTTTTTTTTGTTAAAGTCGATTCCAAGTGTATTAGTTATGTTTGCAGATGTTATATGATAAGAAAAAGTGGAAAAATATTAAAAATGTGATGATAGATGCATATTTTTATTATATTGTTTTCTCTGTAGCAAACACTCACAAGCAGTGGGTACCGAAATTATTTTGTAACGCGTGTAGTACAAAACTGTACAAGAGGTCACTTGGTCAAGAAGTATACTTTCCTTTTTTAATGACAGTATTATGGATAGAGCAGAAAAATCATGTAGATGATTGTTTTTGTTTTTTTTTTTTGCTTGATGAATGTGGTCGGTCCAAATACAAAAAAAAACTACCAAAGTATAAATATTCTGACGTGTCATCAGTGGTCCAAGAAAATTCCACGTACGAGCAATCACCCTTTACAAACAATGGAATGCTACGATTTAATATATAATATTTTTATCAAGATCAAATACAACGAACATCAATCGAAAATTTTTGGCGATTTAAAGATTTGAAAATAAATTCTAATTCAATTTTATAATAAATTATTTTCATACTATTCCAACAGGATGCAATCTGGTTTTACGAAACTTTGTGCCTGTGGGATAGTCGTGCAACTGCCCAACATTGTGACGAGCGACTACACCAAGATTTGACGAAAATCGAAAGGCGATATCAAGAAGCGACTACTGTTGGACTCTATTGCGTGAAACAGATCTCAAACAATACAAACAACTCAGACTGCCCTTCATTTCTATATTTTACTTTCTATTGAATAAAATGGACATTAAGGGTGCGTGCGAACTGGCTAAATAAAATCTAAACTAAATGCAGGTTTCTAAATTTTTATTAAATTTTAAAATATTTCCAAATATTTTTTCAAAGAAATTTCAAAATCCTTATTATTGTCTTTAAAATCGTTACCCTTTCTAACTTGGGGACCAAAAAGGCCCATAAAGTTAATTTAAATTGTGACTACTGGCTTGTAAGATTTTGGAATTGCTCGAAACCAGATAAAAAAGGATTGTTTTTTATATAATCTGTTCCAATTTGGGTTAATGCTTCGACTTGTGGCTAAAAGAGTCCTAAACAAATATTAGGAAATCTACAGGATAACTTCTTCTAGGAGAAGTTTTATATATTATTTTATTTTTTTGGTATCAGTTAAAAGGTAGTTTAAAGACAAATCCAGCGAAATACTAAACATGTCCTTTCCATTAAATTGTCATATTACCAGACCTTGTTGTTTGTAGAAATTTTGTCAAAAATTTCCATTAATTTATCCCTTTCCTTCAGATGATGATGGGGTGATATTGATGCAGTAGAACCATAAAAATTTATTATTGTCCAAAAAGCAATTTTTAATTTATTGTTTCCAATCATTTGAAGAACTATCTTATAAATAATAAAAAGAAAATAGTTTTGCTTTTATATCTTTTTGGAAGATATTATCCATATGTTTAACGGGTTATTTTATGTGACACTACATACAAGTTTAGTAAAACATTGTTGATGTTGTTCAACATGTCACTGATCTACGTACACTACTGATGTTTATAAATAATATAACAATTACGTAACTAGTCTTGCATAATGATGATCTATTAACTTAATTTTTATTACTCGTATTAATGATGAGAAATTTATTTAAATACTGGTTTCGTTTGTTATTGTTTATATTTTAACTTAGTCTGTAACTTTATGAATATTGTATTTTTTTTTTAATCAAATTTTTCCTAATTATTAATTTTATAATAAAATGAGATAAAAACAAAATCTATTTCAGTCATAATTGATGATTTGTTAACAATTTTTTTTAAATACAATACTTGATAAACCCGAAATAAACTCTTAAGATACGAATGGTCAAGTGGATATTGATTGATAAAAAAATATATGTGTCATAGTACTCATACGTTCAATGTACGTTGTTCATATGTCGTCATTGTTTTAAGTAATATGTTGGTAGAAAAAGTTAAAAATCCAGAAAAATATAAATTGATATAAAAATAAAAGTCAATGTATCTTTGAAATGATTTGTCATTATTTAACATAATCATAAAATTGTAAAAAATAAGTTTGTATGATTGACCATAATTTTTTATAAATATTTTTTATTATAAATTTCAATATATCTTTTTTTCGAGTGTTAAGCATCGTGTGAAGAGATATTACACACACATATATACTTAAAAGAAATTTGAATATTAAAATTCCCACATAACCTTAAAATATATTTAAAAAGAGTTACAAAACAATTGAACTATTTTATATCTATTCACTGAACTTGTACAAAAATATTACAGATTTAGAGCCTCTTAACGTATTATCATATCAAATTCAAAGTGTCAACATATTAAAAGTTATTTTGTGGGGAGATTTTTGATGATGTTTGTAACTGCTAAAAATAATGGACCTATACAACTTTTTGAGTCGAAGTGTTTGCACTACAGTGCGCCATTCTGAAGATAATTGGATGAAATTTCATATAGAGGTTATTAGTGAAACCTATTGAAAATTTTTTCAATCAGTTGATCGTAATTAGTTCTTATTTAATACTACCACCAAAATTTCTTTATATTGGTTGTATAAAATAAAAATGCAAAGTTTTGGCAAATTTTGGCGTTTATTGCGAAACACTGAAGACGAAAATGTATATATGATATTTCTCAAGCAATGGATAATATATAATTTATTGTATGAAAATCTAAATACTGATTTTGTTGGTACTTGTCATTAGAAGGTTAAGTAACTAACGAGGGTGAGCCAATAAGTCTGTGACTTTTTGAATGAAACACAGTTTTTTTTTATTTTTCAACATAATGTTCTTTTAGCTCAATACACTTAGTCCAACGTTTCTCCAATTTTTGTATTCCTTCCAAAAAATAGGATTTTTCGAGGTCCATAAAATAGGCATTTGTTTGATCAATAATTTCATCATTGGAGCTAAATCTCTTTCCAACGAGCCATTTCTTTAGGTTTGGAAATAGGAAATAGTCTCTAGGGGCAAAATCTGGAGAATAAGGCGAATAAGGCAATTCGTAGTCTTCTTCATGGATTTTTGCCATGGAAACTAAGCTGTCACGCGATTCCGTTGGTGGTCGATTGTGAGCAGATGCGGCAGCCATACTGCGGAAAGCTTTCCTATACCCAAGTGATCGTTCAAAATTGAAACCACTGAGCCATGTGAGATGTCTATGTCTTCCACAATCTCTCGCACATTCAATCTCCACATATCGTGAATTTTCTCAATTGTTTTGGGTGTAGCGACCTCAACTGGGCGTCCAGAACGTTCGGCGGCATCTTCCAGGCTTGTAAGACCACAACGAAAGTCAGTAAACTTCTTTTTACCATTGAAACCGCTTTTCCTTGGTTTGATTTACGGTCTTTTTCGCAAAAAATAATTTTTAATGAGCACTCGAAATTCACTTTTTTCAATTTCTAAAAAAAAGCCACGAGGTTATATGTTTTGATTAGCTCTGAAAGGCAAAGAAAATGACGGAACTTGCTTAAAATTTGACAGTACTTTATTAACAGGTGGTACTTGATGGCAGCAGTTTTGCATTTCATATAACTACGAGGAATGCTCGAAAAGTCACGAACTTATTGATCCGCCCCCGTATCATATCATCTACATGCACTCAGTAATAGAACGTGTTATATAGTTAATTTATTTATTCATACGATATTTTTTGCTAGCTTTTAAGACAATGTTGCATGTTTTATTGTTTTTCATTTTTGTTTTGACTACGGCATCATGTATGATTTATCAAAATATGTTATAAGAACTCCCCTTACACCTTGCACATTGAGTCCCAAATATAAAAAATGAAACTTTAAGAAAATATAGTCTACACAAAATGCATAGACAACTAATATATATGTTTTTTTTGATATCAATTGGTTAACTTTTTTATGTATTGTAGTTGGTGTTATTTTTCGTATAAATAATCTACGAGTACAACGTTTCGGTCTTAATTGTATTAAATTCAACGGGTTAAAATAATTGCCTTCAAATGATGTGGTTAAGACAGGTTTACCAAAAATGTAACACCCACTTTGGTTTTTATGAGGAAGTCTGTGCTCAAATAACTACATGTAGAATGTGTTTGTGTGTATATTTGATTAAGATAAGCTGACCTGGGGTAATATGAAGAACCAAACTATCTACATACATACTATATGAACAAGTTTTTAAATATTTAAGTTTTAATTCTGAAGATTTTTTGAAGATACTTAAGCTGTATCTTCGCTTTAACTATACCCGTTAACTTATAAAAGCAACTTAAAATATATTTTAAGAGAGAACTTACACATAAAGTTGTATATGCTCTCTAACTTTAACGTGGATCAGCGATTAAAATTCTAAAAAGTTTTAATAAAATACGTTCGTATTATAAAAATTCGCTGATTCAAATTTGTTTAACTTTAATCGTAGATTTGCCTTAAATACTTAACGTTTATACACTCAGAAAAAAAGTTAGTAGAAAAATTTTTAAACGGGTTTCAATCCCAATTTACTATTTTTGTACTGATTTTTAGTAAAATAGTTATTATTTAGCAAATCTTTTTGCTATTTACATTTGCTATATCCATTTTACAAATTACAAAATATACAAATTGTGTTGTTTATTTCAGAAATCATTTCACATATTTTTGAAAACCCATTTGCTAAAATTTACAAATAAATTTACTAATTTTAAAAATCTGGAAATTGAAGGAAATGTTATTTCTAATTAAAAAAAAATTACACCTACAAACATAAACTGCGTTAAAATGTTGTATAGATTAAAAAAAGGATCGGAAGTGAATATATCGACTCATATCTAAAAATAGGACATCCACTTAAAATAGCACTAAAAAGTTTTCTTGTTTCTAAAAATCAACCCTAAAAACAATTGAAATTTGACCTTAAAAGTTAAAAAAAACTTACTAAAATATTTTTCAACACAAAAATTACCAAAATAAACTAAAATGATAAATGCGTTTGTTTTTTAAGCCTTTGAATTTTTTTTTTTTTTTTTGTCTAAAATATTTTTTGAAAAAAATAAAAATTGGAAATTTTGCAGTAATATCAATAATATTTAGTAAATTTTTTTGTTGATTTTAGCAAACAGATTTTAAATTCCGTTTTACAAAAAGTTTACTAAAATTTAGTAGCGGCTACTAACTTTTCTACTAATTTCATTGTTTTACACGTCAGCAGACATGTGTTGCTAAGATTAGCAAAAAATACAGCTGGGCTCTAATTAGCAACATTTCCCGTAATAACAGCAAAATTTTCAGTTGCCATTACAGACTTTTTTTCTTGAGTGTATGAACACTCAAAATTGTTCTTTTTTTTAAGAAGTTTTTTTATGTATTGTTGATCTGTTATTTTCGTAAATAAATGTTATTAATAGGATTTTAGATCATATAGTCATATTCTTATTTTTTTATTAATTGTTTTTTATTGCAAAGAAATTATAGAGAATAAAAATTGAAAAAATTCCACAGAGCCAGCAGGGTAGATACCTTAGTATTTTCGGTTGCCGCAACACAACCCTCCTCAGTACCCACGCTCTAGTTGGGTCATTGCTTTGATGATTGTCTACTTTATATTGAGTGTTTGGAAACAAATAAACAAACCCGAAAACAACACACTAACATCAACGAAATTTAACAATTTATATTTATATATTTTTGTTTTTACAACCGAAAATAAGTTACTTGTCATTGATTTGAAAAGAGTTAAATTCATTCAAAATCAGTTTTTTGAAAGTTGTAAAAAGAACTGCAATCAATGAAAAATTGATTCCTTAAGAATCACTTCCATTTTTTGCTTGGTTACTATTATTCAATGACTATAGAGAAATTTCAGAAATACATAATTAAAATTATGGAATGTTTTTTTCTTTTAATTAAACTTTTGTTGTACTAACAAACGAAAAAATTGTACTTACAAACTATTTTTATTTTGACAAATTGGCTTGTAAATGCCAACAATTTATTTGTTTTTATTAAAATTAAAAGACATTCTTTTATTGATTTTACATTTAGTTATTGTTTAAACATTCCTTTAAATTGATGAGTCACCATAAACCGCAAAAGTTAATTGAGAAACTTCATACAAATTGTATTTTAAAATATCACTCTCGTCTATCTTGACATTGATCCGAATACCAATCCAAGTAAATAGTTTGTAGAGTTTTTACAGTATTTTTTAAATAACTCTAATAAATAAAATTACAAAACATACACCAGCCTCTTGTTTTGCAAGTATTTGGTTTCTGTAATTGTGTAATAGGGGAATTGAAATATTTGTACATTTAAGTAAATAAAATTAAAGGTGGCCTAAAGATTGAAAATTTTTACCCTCAAAATAATAACTACCTAAGTTAATTATCCGGAAAATTTTACTGTTCTCCAGTTTTAAAAAGCATCAAAAAAGCAGGCACTATTTATCGAAGAGGGCTTAAAAGCCCTATAATTCATTGCCAGTATGTTAAAATATCGGAATATATTTATAAGAAAATTTTAATTCTTACTTCTAAGGATTTTCCTCTTTTAATATATTTTTTAACCTTTTTCTAAAGGATGTTTCAATTTTATGTTTTAGACTTCTAACACATATCTTGTCGATCTTCTTGGAAACTCAAACTAAGAAGGAGAGCTTTTCCATTTTGAACCCTCTTTTTTGTCACGATCATGGGAATAAACTGCAAGGAAAAAATATTCTAGTCAAAAGAGTTTAAGCACTCAGTTAAGGGGGAGACCTGTCCCATTTTGAACACCTGTTTTAATCTTAAAAAGTACCTTGTCAGTAAATAAGTCCAATTTCAGGAAACAAATTTTAAATTTCAGGCTTCTAGCCAAAAGGCGTTTGGCTGAAAGTTAAGGGTTGCCCCCTTTGAGCCTCCTTATTACCACTTTCCTTGCAAAAATTCCAAAAAGTCCCCATTAAACAGGACAAACACTTCAAACTTTATGTTTTGAGCCAAAGCGGTTTCGGCAGGGGAAGACTTTGCCTTTTGATTTCCCATTTTATCCATGTTTCTGGCAAAATGTTAAAAAAGTAGCTTATCAGCGAATTAGCCCTAACGGCAGGGAGAAGATATTAAAAATTTAAAATTTCTTTCAGACGCAATTTGAGCAGGATATTTACAGGGATATTTTCCAAAAATATTTTTAAAAATCTCACTTTAGTGAAAGTCTTTGAAGGAGGAGGATTACCTATGCCAATTTTTCTAGCTCCAAGGGGATAGCCTGCGCGATGTTAAGTGAGTAATTAAGTAACATTAAAATTTTCGACTCTTTCCTCTATGTTTCCTGATTTTCCAGATATGAGCCAAGAAGATCTTAAAATTGCGCTACCTTAAAGGGGTATCCCAAATTTCAAGCTAGATCCGAATTTGCAGGGATTTGTGGTAAAAACAGTTTGACCGCTAACAGTTTAGAGATAGTATGAATGAAACATAACACGATAAAACAACATGTTTTCATTGTTGAAAAACATTTCATCATGGACATCAACAAGTGAATGCTGATTTTTTAAGCAAAGTTGTCCTTAAGAACACAAGGTTATTGTAGAAAAAGAAATGCACCCACAAGCTAGAGAGCTCATTGAACCATACTTCTTCGAAAATGACCAGTGGCTCTTGCTGATGATCGATATCGCGACATGATTACAGAACATAAGCCCTTTCTTTGTACTTTATAATTCAATAAAAAATAGCAATGTAAAGAAAATAAATTGTAATTCTTATTTAATTAAAATCTTGCATTAATTTGTGGCGACATGTACTGTACTGGAAACTAATTTAGTTGAAATAGACAAACAAATTTGATATATTTGTAAAATTTAGTAAACAGCAGTTTCTCAGTATTAGTTGTCTGCCAAAATGTTGTGGAAAAATACAAAAACAAAAAGTTTAAACTGTTTTTTAACAAATCTTTCCACGAACTTGTAGTCATTTAATTCCTGTACCAGTAAAATATTTTGGTTTTGAAAGTTTTGTAATTTTTCGTTTACTTGCCAAAATTTTCTATTCGTACTACTTCAGAAATTTTGCAATAAAAAATTTTCTAACTGTAATAAAAATAGTAAATTTTGTAAATGAATATTTTTTAAAGTTAATAAACAATTCCAACATTTATTCCAATTCATAAGTTTGTCAGTTTTTTCCACAGAAATGTGCTCAGAATCCGAGAACAGAAAATTTCTAAAAATCTTAAAGTTATGAAAAAATACCTTTTTTTATGAATATATATATATTTGAAAAAGTTGGCAAAAACTAAATCAAAATCTAGAAGGATACACTCAAAGGAATATATGTCTTTAATTTTATGGGAATATTTGTAATTTTCGGCTCAGAATCAAATTTTTTAAAATTGACAACATATTTGTGTTAAAAATTAGAAAATCTACAAATTTCGTGTTAAAATTAACAACGATTTTGGTTTTAAATTAATAAATTTACTAATTTTTCACACAAAATTTTAATTAAAATTAAATTATGCTTTAAGCCCAAAATTAGAAATATTTCTGTAAAATTAGTCTTTGTGAAAATAATAAGGGAGCTTTTTCAGAGACAAAAACAAACTTAAAATTATACACTCAAAGAAATCCATGCAGAAAGCTTTAACCATTTATCAGTAATATTACGAAGGTTTATTTTTTTTTGATATTAAATATTTTTCTTTAATGGATTATATTTTTTTTTTTTTTTAATCTTTGGGCCAATGTTATAGTAAGCATTTTGTAACAATTTTTACTAAAATTTTAGTTAAGTAGGAAATAATGTTTGAAAATTTCTTACTTGAGTAAATTTGAGAAACAAAATCCCCCTAAACGACTATAGTACAGGCCATTAGTGTTTATCTACAGAAACTTGAGTTCTGAAGGAAAAACACAAAATCAAAGAGGTGTTTTTTCTGAAAGCATATTCTAAACTAATACCCTAGTTTAACTAAATATAAAACAATCCACATTATAATCATACATATTTATATATAATTTTAAAATATATTTATGAATTTAAATTGGACAAAACCAAGATATTAATATATATTGATCCGCCCTCGTATATAGGCTTTATGATATACGATAGAAAATTTTTAATTTTTGTTTTAATTCCATTAAAAATTAGAATTAATATAAATTATATTTTTAAGTCCTTCACTTTAATTGTCTTTAATTCTTCATTTTCTTCTCCCAAGAAAATTTTAACAATCGGTTTTAACCACATTAATTCTACATAATATTCCACTCGAACCAATTCTATGTAAAAACTAACTAGTTGCAGAAGTGGTTCTAGGAGCAATATACCAGATTTCTTTTGAAATCATTTAAAAGATATATCATCGGTGTTAAAGCCGACAGAAAAACATATTATAAAGGACAAAAAGTTTTTTCTACAATTCGTTCTTTTGAACAGAAAATTTAGCTGTAAAATGATTGCTCTAGATTTTGAGAAATAATTAACTTTCGAAAATTCGATTGTGAAACTATTTCAACCTTATAATATAAGAACATTTTTTATTAAAAAAATTGTTTATTAAAACGCTTATTCTGCTTCTTAGCAATCAAACACGTGTCTAGGTATTTTTCTAACAAGCACTACGACGTTTCTTATGTTAAAAATAAAAAACAATAGGTTGCTTGTAATTCGAAAATTTTATTTGCTTAAAAAGTTTCGTTAAAAAATACAAAATACATGGAGTGTTGTAATATTAATAATTAATCAAAAAATTAAAAAGTTGAAGAACCTTAGCTGAAACAAATTTTTTCGTAAAAAGTATTTAAGAACTCTTTAATTTGAACAATTTACTAGGTAGGAGGTCCTCTAATGGAATATGAGTATAAAAATGTTTTATAAATTTTTGTAAATCTTAAAAAATATTCTTAGGTCGACTTTTCTAATGCAGCTATTGTTTATTTGAAAATTTTCTAATATCTCCACAGTGACCGACAAAATTTTGTACTTCGGCAAAACACTATAAACACTGCGTTTATCTGTTTTAGGCTTAAGGGTTTACTCCAACACTATTATGAAGGCATATCACACTAGTACGAAGACATATTGCACAGATGGACAGTGGGAAAAAAGTGTCTGTAGGAGTTCCAAGATTTACAAAGTTTCGAACTTGGCAACCGAAAGTATGTACCAGTGGAAAATTACACTTATAATCAGTGTTGCCAATTTAGCAATTTTTTAATACGCTTAGCCATTATGTAAGCCATTTTAAGAAAATTGTTACCCATTTTTTGCCCGTTATGCAAATCACACCTTTGAGCGTGAAATTATTACAAAATTTGATGAATTTTGTTCAATCTGTTAAAAAAAAAGTTGAAAGTTGAAGTGTTGATGAAAATAAGTTTGGTTTATTTGTATTATTTTGAATTTAAAAAGGCTAACCCGATTCAACTAAAGCGATCCTCTTGTCTTTTTTTTACTTTTTAAAATTGTAAAATTTCAGAGTCAGATAAATTGGAAACTTTGAAAACAATTTCAAAATTTCACTAAAACATTGATGTAATTCGAAAATGACTTGGTTTCTATTGGCAAGTTAAAAATCTTTATTTTGGCTGAACGAATAAAAAAATTGTTTTTTCGATCAAATTTTTTACAAAAAAAAATCGTTAAATTTGTTTGACAAAAGAGTCGTGCTTTGGGAGCTGTTTAAACACTTAAAAGGGAGGTATCTGGTCATGGGGGTTTCCAGATTTTACAGAATTTTGTAATTTTTTAACATAACCAGGTTATATTTCTCATAAAAATTTGCAGCCATTTTTCCCCACAAATTTAGGCATTTTTGATGACTATATTGTGGCAACCCCACTTATAACTAGCTAAATAACTGTAAAATAAGTAGATATTAGAACTTAAAGCTTTATTCAGTATTCACCTTTTTTATTCTCTAAACCCAACTGTGTAATAAAATGTTTAAAATTAAGCACTCGTATTAGGAATTGTTCAATTAAATATTTGTTTTTGGAACCGGTTTGCAAATGGTTAAAATAAATACACAAACAAGAAATACTTTTAAAGAAAAATATTTCAAATGTCTTCTAATATTATGCAGAAAAAACTTTAACTGACAAAACCAACCGAATGAACAACCCGAACAAGTCAACAAACAAATAATATCCAACAAATCTTCCAATATTGATTAAGCATCATGCTGGTATAGGTTGCAAACCAAAGAAAGAAAACTACAAATTAAAAGAAAACAAATCTTGAAATTATACACAACCATGAATGAGCTTTGAACAACTTTAAAAATTTATTTTGTTTTATTTTATTTTGTTTGTAAGACAAAATAAAAAAAAATATCTTAAAACCTGTTCAGCAACATTCTTTGAAAAATGTGCGAGTGTAAATTTTTAACTTTAAAAATCAAAACATTTATTTCTGTTAGTAAGAATGATTTTGAATTGTTTTTATTTTAATATGGTTCGAGTGTTAGGGTGGACGGAAATTTAAAAAAAAGTAAACCATTAGAAAAAAATGTTTAGTCCTGGAATTTTTTTTACATAATTAGTCAGTTACAATATTTGGCAAACAAGTTTTTACAAAACTGTAAACCTTTTACATGAACCAGCTAAGAAATTGTAATTTGCTAGATTTTTTGTTTTGTATTTTTTACAACTCTAACTTGTAAATGCCAGCCCTCTCTTATTTCAGAATTTATTATTGAACTGTTATATGTACTGTTGTTTTTATTTTCTAAAGTGTATTGAGATTGACAAACAAACTAGTGTTCTGAACCAACACATATGTAGCTGTTTTCATATACAGAAAGCACTATAGCCCGAGATTTTAAAATTGTAGACCATATTTTTCCAGCAAATAAGTTTTGATTTGTTTTTATTTATATAGTAGAATAGTAGTAGTAGTCATATATAGTAGAATTTTATGGGCAACATTTTTGTAGAACATTTCATCCCCGCCCTTCCCCTTTTTCGGGGTGTTTTTACAATTTGTAAAATAAAGCCAAAAAATGTCATTATGAGGGTGAGTTAGAGGGTTAAATATGTTCTGCAAAAATATTTGTCATACCATTATCTACAAAGTTGCTGAACATACCCTACACCACAGATGTTAAGAAAACATAGTTTTATATACCGATATGCTGCAAGAACAGGCCAGAGCTGGGTAACTTTGACCGCCTCTAAAATGAAATTCCGATGTAAACTACCAAAACAACGAAACACGTATATTTCTTTGGTCTCCTTAACAAGAATCAATCATCGGAACCCCTTAATTTTTTTTTTTTTTGAACTGTGTAATCTGACAGCTAGTTAATTCTAAATAAGTAATACTTTTTGGGAGATGCAGCCAATTTAATGTTTTATTTTTAAAAGGCATTTTAATTTGTTGAACTTAAAAATTTCTTCAACGAAATTATTAATCTTGAAAAAGTCATATTTTTAACTAACATCAGTCGGTTTTTTAATAAAAAAAAAACGGGTAACCGGTTTTTGGTTTTAAATACTCTAGTTGTAAAGTAAAATTGTCCACAGTTGAAGAAATTTCGATTCTGGTGTTCCAAAATTGTGGAAAAAAACAAATCGCGGGAAAACAAATTTTTTTAAATCGGCTTACGTCTTCCGTCTTCGATCAGAGATCAAGGCGCCCGAGTCGAAGAAAATCACCTAAATTTCCCACAGTTAATATGTATAGTGTTTGGTGTTAATCGTGACACGTGTTTTTAGTTAACTGTGGCACATCAAAATGCCAATATTTTTTAAGTCTGTTGAAAAGTTTTTTAGTGGAAAGTTTTATCGAAAAAGTATACTTAAAAATACTAATTATTAAAAAAAACTGTAACAAAATTTCACAAACAAATAAAACTTGTAAGAACTGGCACTTTTTTCAGCATTCTATTTTTAAATTTTTTTTGGTCAATAAGATACATAGTCTAGGTAAGTTTTACTTTTATTATTAATATAACGAATTAACTATCAATTTTGAAAATTTTTAGTTGTAATAATAAATAAAACGATATCGTTACGATACCAAATATATATATAATCACTGGTGATACAAAAACGATACATTTTCCGTTCTTAAATGAACGCTTCTTAACGATATCGCTTTTCCAAAAAAATAATGATATCATATTCGATATCGAAATCAACTAGAATAACGATAGAATTTCAATGCTGAACTGAACTTTGGCGATTTTACAATCGTTATTCCAGTGAATTTTGAAAGCGAAAACGATATTATTATTTCTTGAAAAAGTGATATCATTAGGAAATCTTCATTTTTGAACGAAAAATATATATATTTGGTATCATAACGATATCGTTTTATTTATGAAGAACGTTCCTTCATAGCCATTACATTAAATACATACATTAAAATAATGAAGCTTTTACATTAAATCGAATTTCTTGCAAACTTACGGCCACCTAGTTTTAAATATGTTCAAACAAAGAGAGAATTTTCTATACAAAGCGAATTAAAATGAAAAACTTTATACATTTTATAAAAACAGTTTTTAATTGAACTTTTTCATTAACAAACTTAAATGGTTAATAATACGTATGTAATGAAAAATTGCATAAATTTAATAAAAAGTTTCCCTGAAAAAGTAATAATAAACCCTCAAAAATTATGAGCTCAAATTACATATGTATAAGATAGTGGGTTAGAGGCTTTATGAGCTGTTCCAATAGAACTTAGCCACTTAAGGAGATAAATCTGTAATTTTACAGCTATAATATATCTAATATTCGGCTAAGAATCAAATTAACATTTTGTATTAAATATAAGTAAATTTACAAATTTTTAATTTTTTTTAAATAAGTAAATCTAAAATTTTTCAAATGAAAAAATTATTATATTTGGTAATCATGGAGAATACTCAGCAAAACTTATTAGGCACTAGCCGAATGGAATGCATTTTGGGGACATGTTCTGGATTTTCTTCGTGTCTTTTATTATTATTATTATTTATCCCCAAATTGAGGATTTTATTTCGTGAACGGGGATAAAAATTTCCGTTTTGGGATCCGGGGATTTGTTGGGGATGAAATATTAACAATATTTTCATCTCTTTTAATTTAAATTATTTTTTCAAACCTGTTAATATTTCCTAATTTATGTTAACATACTTTTTTCATTAATACTAAAACAGTGTTGTATTTTCATACCAAAAACGGTAATATTTCTATAATGTTTTTCAAACGTGTTTGCATCCAATTGTAGGTCCATATATTTTGGAGACGGGACTTAATTTTAAAATTGTTACCAGATTTGTATTTCCCATCAAGCTTCTCCACCAAAATTCAAAATCAGATAAAAATGTCCTGCACTCAGAAAAGAAAGTTAGTAGAAAAATTTGTAAACGGTTTTCAATACCACTTTACTATTTTAATACTGATTTTTAGTAAACTTTTACATATTACAGATTTTTTTCAGAATATTTACAAACTTTTGTTACTAACTACAGAAATCATTTTACAAATTATTGAAAATCGATTTGCTAAAATTAGCAAAAAAAAATTACTAATTTTAAAAAAGTGGATATTGAAGGAAATATTATTTTTATTAATAAAAACTTATACATACAAACCTTTATTGCCTTAAAATGCTACATAGTTTGAAAAAAGGGAGGGAAGTGAAAATACATATTTTTTGAAAAAAATAAATAAAATAAAAAAATGTTGCTCGATAAAAAAAATATAAATTTGCATATTCGAATTCGTAAAACAATTTTAAAATAAAATAGCAGTTTTAAAGTGTAACAAGTGTATCTAAAAATAATGCAGTCAATTTGTGCACTTTTATTAGATTTTTAAAAAAAAAATAAAATTTTTCTATATTTTACAATTCATTAAGTTTACACCAATTTACTAAAATTTAGTAGCGTTTACTATTTTTTTTTACTAATTTGGTTGTACTAATATTAATAATATTTATAAAATTTTTTTGGTGATTTTAGTAAACCGATTTTAAATTTCAATTTGCAAGAAGTTTACTAAAATTAAGTAGCGGCTACTAACTTTTCTACTAATTTTATTGTAGTACAGGTCAGCAGACATGCGTTGCTAAGAATACCAAAAAATACCGCTGGGCTCAAATTAGCAAAATTTCCCGTAATAACAGCAAAACTTTCAGTTACCAGAGACTTTTTTTGGTGAGTGTGCCCGGTATTGGATAACAATAAAAAGTTATATTAATCTTAAATTTGTTGTAAGTACAAATCAAATGAATGCATAACTTGCAAATCATTTACAGTACAAAAATATGTTTTATTATTATTTTATTTGATTTCAAAAAATATGATTTTTTTAAAAACTAAATTTTGGAGATTTTTGGGGACCAAAAACTAACGGTTTGGGGATTTTTGGGGATGAAAAATCGATAATTGGGAATAAGATTTTTAAAAAACTGGCAACACTGCAAACCTGAACTAAAAATTTACCAATATGTATTCTCCATTTATCATTTGAATGTACATTATACATATTTAGTTAAACCTGTGACTTGCAATTGCGTTTGTAGTAACAATTTGTTAATTTAAAAAAATAAAAACATGTACAAACTAGCGTATGTAATCGTGTTTTCACTTCTACGTAATTAAATGGTTGCCAATATTTAAAGTTTCGCCTTTATAAGTTTAAGCTAATGAGCATTAATTGATTTTAAAATGCATGCAAGCGAATAGGCAATGTAAACCAACAATTTTTAAATTTTTAAAATAAGTGCCTGCAAATCAACAAAAGTAAAATGACTATTTGGCTATAACTTCATTTTGGATTAATTGAACGTTAAATTAAAATTAATTGGATCTAATCAAGTATTTGTGCTTCAGACGGTAATTGGACTGTTCGAAAAATCTATGAAAAAAACAATATAGTCATAATTTTAATTAAGATTGATTAAAGTGTTAAAAAGTATCCAGTCTTAGCATAAGTCACAAATTTCGAAGAAAATACTGTATATAATAGAGTTTGCATTTTGATTTAAACCCTAATCGCGGTTAATTTCACCGTTAAAATTAAATTCTTTAAAACCCAGATTTTGTAAAGAATTTAATATAAAAATGGTGTAAAAAATAATATATTTTAAGTTTTTATAAAAAATTAAATTTTTATAAATTTTTGCGCTGAGTTTCAGAGTAAGTTAATTAAAAATCAGATTGTTAAAATTTGGGATAATAGGAGCAAACTAATAACGATCCGTTTAAAGGCACACTGTCCACTAATTGACCAATATTTACTAATTTAATCAGATTGGTACTAGCCTTAAATTTAAGCAGTTATTATTCATAATTAAATCATATAAGTCAGTTTTAAAAGATCAGGTCAAAATCAAGAGATATTGCATTTTTTATTTTGTATTGTCTCTCAGAAGATTTGTTGGTGTATTAAGAAAAATAAATCAAAATCTCTTTTGAAATTACTTTATTTATTGATTTTTTTTTAAACTTATTTACTATATTAATATTTTTTTGCTTTGCAGTCAAAAAAATCAAATTTTTGTTTAGAAAATAAAACAGCATAAGAGTCATAAAAATCTGTTACAATAATAATCGAATTAAACACATCCCCGTTTAGAATTAATATTAGGTATCATAATTTTTCGAACTTCAAATAATTATAACTCCTTACCTTCTAGATTAATTTAAAAATTATAGTAATAAAAAGTAAATAAGTGAAAAAAAATAAATTGGAAAAGAATTTTCACTCTTTTTCTTAAAATATGAACCAAAAATTGTTCGAGTCAATACAACCTTAAATCTAAATATTTTGTTAAAATGACTTGACTCTTCAAAACGGGATTCGCCGCTGAATTTTACGGCCCAAAATTAAGTTCACGTATCCCAGTGCTTTCATGTTTCATTTCGACGTAGTTACTGTATAATTTATGTTGTTTCTTAACTTTCTTTTAAAAAATTACTAACTTTTTTATTATAATAAAGGGCAATTAGAAAGTTTTATTAGGATACAATAATAGCTTATAAATAAATTTTATAATTTTATTAAATATTAATTGCACAAATAAAATTTTCATTCATAAAATATAATAAACAAACAAAATGATATAGTTAAAACTTATATTTGCACAACAACAATCAACAATGACGTAATAACTGAAAAATGTTTTTTTTTTTTTTTTGCAAAAAATTTTGTTCACTTTTTTCAGATTACTTGTTTTTTTTAGTTTAGGTCTGCAATGTTGTTTATTTTGTGTTTATTTTTTTTCTTCATAGACATTGGAAATATTGTGTGAGGTTATTTTGTTCAAGACATTACAGCAACAATAAACTCAAAAATACAACATTTGAGTAAAGGCAACAGATGTAGCAACAACATCCCATATACACTTCAATGTGCAGTCGCAGTGTTAAAGTCTTACAATAAAAATATTAACCTAATAATGCGACGTGTTCATGCTTTTAAATTTATTTTATTTCCACAAATTTCAAGTGATGGTCCTAATAACGTATACGTAATATGGAATTATTAATTATACCGATAATTGCTCATACGCACCCAAGTCCTTTAAATTTATTTCTCATTAAGCGGCCCATAGACTATTACGCATGCTGAATAGCATGCTTGTCGGCTGTATGAATTTGATAGTGTTATGTCTTGTCTGTTCAAAATATTTTTATGAAAATCATCCAACATGCTTGATGGTGTATGTCAAAACAATTTTCATGTTTGTCAAGCATGATGTACGTCTATTGACCGTTTTAAATTATTGTACACTTTAGGGTTAAATAAAATCTGTTTGCTGTAACGCATCTAAGTATTTTTATTTTTTGTATATATGGCAGTTTTTTAAAACTACAATAACATACTGTGCAGAACAGTGGTTTCAAAGCAAAAATAGTGGTAATATATGTGCCACTTCTAAACTACTGGAGAGGCACAGTAAGGCCGTGACCGGTTCACGGGACCGGTTTTTTATATGAAAAGGACAGGTCACTTTAACATGGGCTTGTCCTAAGAGGGGGTCAGTTGCCCTCTGTAACATGCCACAGGACTGATCTAAAAGAATATATCACACATTTAACCCCAATTCGTCATAGATTTTTTATACCGATCACGTGATAGGTAATTTGGAAACCGATTCCCAACGTTTCCCTTTTTTCCGCAGGGTAATTACATTCAAAATTTGAGTATGTCCAATTATATGTGTGTTCAGATTTGTTGATATATATTTATTCATTATTTTATTATATATATATATATATATATATATATATATATATATATATATATATATATATATATGTGCACAGAGCATTTTGCGGGGACGGGTTTTCGTTCCACAAGTTACTATGAAGACATTTTGTTACTTTGGGGACTGTCCTTAAACTTTTCGTTATTCTAGTGTTTACTCTGAAGACATTTTACTGGACACAGCGCATTTTATAGGGACATTTTTGGCTGTATATACAGATGTCTTCAAAGTATGAGTAATGCATATATATATATATATATATATATATATATATATATATATATATATATATATATATATATATATATATATATATGTGCACAGCACATGTTGCGGGGACGGGTTTTCGTTCCACAAGTTACTATGAAGACATTTTGTTACTTTGGGGATATATATATATATATGTGCACAGCACATGTTGCGGGGACGGGTTTTCGTTCCACAAGTTACTATGAAGACATTTTGTTACTTTGGGGACTGTCCTTAAACTTTTCGTTTCGCCCATACTTTGAAGACATCTGTATATACAGCCAAAAAAGTCCCTATAATATGCGCTGTATCCAGTGAAATGTCCTCAGTGTAAACAGTAGAATAACGAAAAGTTTAAGGACAGTCTCCAAAGTAACAAAATGTCTTCATAGTAACTTGTGGAACGAAAAACCGTCCCCGCAACATATAAAAATGTTAAAGGTGGTTGTTTTCTTTTAAAAAGAAATAAATATTTGGATAAAAAATAAAACAAAATATTTGTTTAATGTTAAAAAGAATTACAACTATTTTATTGTAACGCATGTTCTGATTTAATCATGTGGTTTTACACGTAAGAAGCCAATATGGAGGCGTAAGTTGAGATATTACTTTCAGAGACGCTTAGAAAATGTTAAAAAATGACGGAATCTGCTTGAATATTGTTAATCGGAGATTTTCTGGTATCAAAATTATAAAATTCAAAATAGAGAGCGTGTGTTTTTGCTAAGTATTGATATTTGCTTTCAAATTTACATTGTATATTTTTTGGAATTCCTGACTACGAATCTGCCATAAGATTATCAAAATTAAAAATTACAGATGATTTTTAAAAAAGTTATTGTATTACTATTAAATATGTTATCGATTAATTTCGTGGTTCGCTAATTACGAATCCGATCTCCGTATTACGAAATAAAAAATGTTGGATCCAATATGGCATATGATTTTTTTTAAAGTGATACACAGAATGAATCTGTTCCTTATGACAACCAAATTTTTTGCTATCCGAGTGGTTTGGTTAAAGGCACCCATATATTTGTTTGTAGTAACAGAAAATCGGTTAATACAAAGAAATCTGGTTAATATAATAAAGGGTGTCCCAAGAAGAACGCAATTTTTAAATCTGGCAACATTCGAAGTGTCATTGTTTGACATTTGAACAATTGTTATTGTTTGCTAGTAGAAGGTACGAGGTTAGTAAAAATGGAGCGCTACACGAATGAACAACGCATTCTCATTGTGAAAATGTTTTACCAAAATGGTGAAAGTTTTGCGGCTACAGTTCTCAAATTGCGATCAATTTGGGGTCACAATAATGCTCCAAAAGAGTCAACTGTAAAGAGATTAATGGATAAATTTGCCGAAACTGGGTCTGTTAGTGATGTAAAGACAACAACGCGCCATCGACCAGGTCGATCGACCGAAAATGTGGCAGCTGTACGTGATGATGTCGCTCAAACTCCATCCACCTCAATTCGACAACGAGCTCAGCAAATTGGTGTCTCCAAATCCACTTTGCAGCGAATTTTGACGAAAGATTTGCATCTTTATGCATACAAAGTTCAATTGACTCAGGAACTGAAGCCAGCTGACCATGGACAGCGAAGGGAGTTCGTTAATTGGGTATTGGAGAGACAAGATGAAAATGCTGATTTTGCCGATAAAATCATTTTCAGTGAAGAGGCCCATTTTCATCTTGATGGCTTCGTCAATAGGCAGAATTGTCGCATTTGGGGTGAGGAAAATCCTCGAGTGATTCACGAGAAGCAAATGCATCCTCAACGTGTCACTGTGTGGTGTGGTTTTTGGGCTGGAGGAATCATTGGACCTTTTTTTTTATGAAAATGAGGCAGGTCAAGCGCAAATAGTCAATGGTGTTCGGTATCGTGAAATGATAACCAGTTTTTTCTTGCCTAGAATTGAAGAAATGAATGTGGAGGGCATGTGGTTCCAACAAGACGGCGCCACATGTCATACAGCCAGAGAAACAATTCAATTGCTGCATCAGTCATTTCCCGGTCGTGTTATTTCGCGTTTTGGAGATCAGAATTGGCCGCCTAGATCGTGCGATTTAACACCATTAGATTTTTTTCTTTGGGGTTTTTTGAAGTCGATGGTTTACGCGAATAAGCCGACGACGACTCAAGCCTTAAAAAAGAAAATTGGACGCTGCATTAATGAAATACCGCAGCATTCATGCAAAACGGTCATTGAAAATTTCATTAAAAGATCGCGTGCATGCCAGCAAAGCCGCGGCGGCCATCTGCACGACATATTGTTCCATACATAACCTCATTCTGTCTACTTTACGATATAATAAAGTTTCACGATTTTTTTTTAAATATCTGTGTTTTATTTAAAATTTTAAAATTGCGTTCTTCTTGGGACACCCTTTAGAATTTCGGTTAAAACAATATATTCAAATTAGGTCAGGAATACATGTCTTGACGATATCCAAATAACTCAGTTGCTGCAACCATATCATTCAGTTGACAAAAACTTCAGTTGTTACAATGAATCTGTTTTCTGTGAGTAAGATTTGTTTTAAATAATTTTCATGGAAATAAATAGAATCGCTAACCACAGATTTTTTCAAACTAAAATGGCGGATCCAGTATTGCGAACAAAAATTATTCGAAAGAATTTAGCGACACCTAATACGAGTCTTACATAAAATTTTCACATAAAACAAAAACAAAAATATTAACTTGTGAATATTGGAACAGCAAAAAACTCATCAATTTTCACTGCGATTTTTGTTAGGCGAAAGTGATTTCTGGGCCAGAGGGGGACATGTTACTACAAGTATATCTTGAATTCGGGCCGTTTTTAAAGAAGTTAAAAGCTAAGAAAACTATTTACCCTCGAGACGATAGACTTTGACACACTGGTGCTCATTGTAAGCACAAAGTAAGCACAGGATTACAAATTAATTTATTAAATGACCATACAGTTTGTCCCAATCGGACCAGTAGTTTGGAACTAACATATTTTCACTTTTTGGTTTAAAACCACTGTGCGTGCATGTTAACTTATGTATTTATCTATTTTCTAACATTATGTATTTCTTTTTTTTGGAATGTGCAACAATCAATATGTGTACATTTATATTTATAGCAATAGCAAAAGCAACAACTTGCAAAATATTTATGAACAAAGTGCTGTATAATTGTATAAAAGGAAAATCATAAAATTGCATTGAATTTTTAATTGGTTTTTTTAACAAAACAAAAATATATGTATCTGTTAACCTAAACAGTTACAATTTGTATTTTAAAATTAACAAAAGGCCAGTACAAATTTGTAATACATATGAGGTTTTTGCAATGACTGTCCAGATCTCAACTAAAAGCATAGCGTTACAAATTGTACACCTAAAATCACTTCTGGGCCCAATTTTCTGAAAAATTGGATTGCATAGAATTTAAAACTTTTCAGATTTATCCCTTTATACAATACATAAACGCTTTATAAAGTTTTAAGAGGTATGTGAAACAAATTTTGTTAAAAATTTGTTTTGCAAATCTTCTTCAACGTTATAAAGTATTTATACATAAACCCATTATTTTAATCAGGTTTTACCAATTTATGTTTAACTGAGCAAAAATGTTAAGACAAAATCCATAATTATTTTTAATAAAAAAATTGTTCTTTATTTGTAATTAAAAATATTATGACCTTTTATATACATAACTAAATATACATTCATATTTCCTTATTATATGGAAACGCAAAACTAAGGGCACACTTAATGTTTAAATAGAACTTACATTGTAAGTGTAGAAAAAATATTGCCCGGGCTAAAGCCCAGAATTATCAGGAGTCCCCACATAAAAATGGTTCAAAAGGTACGTCATAGTAGAAATTTCGAAAAATTCGGGTTTGTCAGTGGTTAGTTCATACACTGAACCAAATGTTGTAAGTGAAATCAACAAAAAAATATTCTAGCAAGTCAATGTTAGGGTGCACACCTGATCAGTTTCGATGGCAAAAATGCACGTGTTGATGTTCGAATTATTGCCACATTCGCTATATTCTCCAGATTTAGTCCCAAACGAATTTTACATGCTACCAAATTTTAAGACATGGTGGCAGCAAATAAATTCGAGTCGAATGAAAAGGTCATCTCTGTTTTTGTTATTTACCCAGCAAAATAAGAGCTGAGGAAGAAGTAGTTAAACACTACATCTACTGAACACGAAGTTGTGAAAATTTCGGTGAATCATTAATGATTTTAACATTGGCGTGTCATTGGCAGGAAGTAGTTTGTTTCGGTGCTATGAAAAATTGATGAGCAGATGGACTTTTTTATTAGTTTACGGAAGTTGTTAAATATAGGGACTACAAAATAAATATAGGGAGTGGCCTAGTTTTAAAGTTAAAAATGTGATTTTGAACACGTCAAGAATTATTATTCTGACCAGGACAAAGTCAATATCACTGGTATGCAAAATATGTTTTCAATAAGGTATTAAATGACTGCAGGAATTAACCATTTATGGACCAACTAAATAATTGATTCTTTTACTATAATTATAAATAAAAGTTAAAATTAAAAAAAATTATGGTTTTTAATTCAATTGTAGGAGTTAATATCACATTTTGGAAGTTGTTTAAAATAACTTCTTACAAATCGAAAAATTTACACCATCACTTCTATGGATGTTCTGAAAAAGAGATTCGTAAAGAAAACCATCCATTTTATTTTGCTAGGTATTTTTGAATGTTGTTTAAATAACATTTCTTACGGATGTGTCATGATTTATTAGTTAAAATGTTAAAATGTTGAAATTTTACATACCAATTCCGTAAAAAATAACTGATTTATTAATTTATTTGAAATTCTTTCGTTTTTTGTATTTTAGTTTGTTCTTTAATCTACAAAATGTATTTATGTATCTTTTTAGACAAATTTTAAATGAATGAATTAATGAATTAGTGAATGTGCATGTGTATGTGTATGAATGTGTGTTTATGAAGTTCTTGTAATATGAATTAAAATAATTTTTTTATATAAATAAACAATTTAAATAAAAAACAAGTAAAAAAGGGCTAAATTCGGCTGTGCCGAATCTTTGAATACCCTCCACCAATATCCTAAAAAGATGTTCTCTTCTTTTTTGATACAAATAATATAAAAAAACTTTAAAAGTAAAATTATGTAGGTGAAAAAATCTTTTGAGGTGAAAAACTTTTTTAGATGTGAAAAGAACTTTTTTTGGTGGAAAAAAATTTTTTGTGGTGAAAAACAATTTTAGTGGTGGAAAAATGTTTGAGGTGAATACAAAATATTAACTGCTAAGCGACTGGTGAAAAAATATGAGAAAATATGTTATGTAACAGTCGATACTATGAAATTGTACTAAATTTGTATAGGCAATTTAGAGGCACCTTTACATTTTCACTAGTTTTTTTAAACATGGACTGCACAAAAAACACATTTTAAAGCATAGTTTTTGTCAAATACTTGATTTTGTTCCGGCTAATGGGAACTAGCTCTGCAGCTGAATATGCCCAATGGAGAGAATGCAATTTCTGATGCGCCACGTATTGATAAATAGTTGAAACGAATGTTCTTTCTTTAAAAAGTTGAAGTGTGTTTGTCTAATGGAGAGAATACAGCAAAGAAATTTATTTGTTAAAAAAGAACATGAGTTGTAACTATTTGTCAATAGATGGCCCACCAGAAGGTGCATTCTCTCCATTAGGCATATTTTGCTGCAGAGCTAGTCTCCATTAGCCATATTGTGCTACAATATGCAGTAGAATATTATTGATTTTCTATTTTCTTTGTAACATAAATGAATATTTGCCAAAAACTATAAAAATATATGTTTTATGTGCATATTATACCTTAATTTTTTAAATCAATATTCATTTAGATGTTTAAGAGCACAATATCGCACTTTATTCATTTGTATTTTTTTATAAAAAAAAAAAATTAACATAAATATACATTTGTCAATTCCTCAATTCTCAAAAATACAAATGAAATTAAAAAAATACTATTTTCTTCTATGAAAATTTCTTTTTTGACATAAAAATGTGAAACAAATGCTTTTATTACGTCAAACATTTAAAAAATTGACTTTAAAATTATGTTATAACATCTGAATGCATTATAATTTTTAAGTATGTAGTTAATTTAATATTTTTGGTAAATAAATTGATTGAAAGCCTAATCCAAGGCTATATCGCCATGGGGCAGGATATAGTTTTAATGTGATTTTGCGCCACCTGTTCAAAAGTAGCGGCACTAAACCAATTATGCATTTTGCTCTTTCTTTATATATAAATTTCTTTGGACCTAGCCATGGGGCCAAAGACATTTATACATAAAGATAGAGCTAAATGCATAATTGCTTTAGTGTCTATACTTAGCAGTAGATGGCGCTTAAGTAAATAGATAACAATACCCTGCGCCATGCCTAGGTCGCATGTCCCTGGATTTGACTTTCAATTGTCTTAGTAACCACAGATATGAGATTTAATACATATTTAAAATTCTAGTACATTAAGCTATCACTAGCAGACTTATTTCAAAATACTAAAGTCAATTTTTGAAATGTTCGACGTGATGAAAGCATTTGTTTCACATTTTCTGGTAAAAAAAAAATAATTTTCATGGTATTTTTTCGTTAAATTTGTATAATTTTGAAGTATTGAGGCATTGGAAAATCCGTATTTATGTTAATTCTTTCTTTCAAAAAAATAAATACACATACGAAAAATTGCAATACTGTGCTCTTAAACATCTAAATGAATATTGATTTAGAAAATTGAAGTATAATATACACATAAAACATATATTTTGCATAGCTTTTGGCAAACATTCTTTTATGCTACGAACGAAATAGAAAATCAATAATACCCTGTTGTATATTGTAGCAGAATATGCCTAATAGGGAGAATTTGTTTTTCAGATGCGCCACCTATTGGGAAATAGTTTCAACTAATGTTCTTTCTTTAACAAATTAATGTCTTTGATTTATGTAACGGAACTTTTGTTATTTAGTTTTAGTAATGTTATTTACAGAGGTCTGCTCTGTTAGCAACTTTAACATTTTTACTTACTTAACAGAAAAAAATAGATACAGAAAAATTGTACCGATTTGTATGGAAAATTTAGAGGTATCTTCACATTTTCACTCATAACTTTTGAACCGCTTGACCGATTTTGCTCATTTTAAATACCAAACTGCTGTTGATGTTTAATAATATGGATAAAAATAGGCAACCCCGCTTGCGTCTTCGTGTCGTGATCGCCATTTCAACAGACAGACAGACAGACAGACGGACATTGCTAAATCGACTTAAAATAAGTATCACGAATATATATACTTTATGGGGTCTTAAACCTATATTTCGACATGTTGCAAACGGAATGACAAACTGATATATACCCTCACCATATATGGTGGAGGGTATAAAAAATAGGAATTTTTTAAAATTTTTGTTTTCTTTGAAACAGACAGCAGAAAAAAATTAAATTTGTAATAACTGTAACGGACACAAATAAATCACATTTTTCTTTTTTGTGGGTAAATTTTTCTTAAATTTCAAACAAATGAAAAAATAAATGAAACTGAAAAAAATTGGTATATGACAGTAAATCATTTCGAACAAATGTATATTAAAGTTAAAATAGACATTTCTTTGCAAAATAAATGTATGTTCCTATATTTTTTAATAGAACAAAAAACTTTAAACTACAAACAGTGAACTGAACTCTGAGTGTACATTTTTGTAAAGACTTATTGACTTCCCATTGGTTTGAAACTTGATATATCCAATTTAAACAATTATTTCGTGTAAAAAAGAAAAAAAGGAGAGGGGAGAAATATATACATGACAGCATATCGAATTTAGTATAATACGAAAATACCTAAAATTCGGACAAAAAAGTCTATATATGTGAATGTTATTCAAAGAAATAATTTTATTAAAATGATTGAATAGTAATTTAAAAAACAAAATGTCATCAAAAAATACATTTAATGTTGTTAAAGAATTGGAAAAAAAATTATAAGGATTCAAAAATAATTTTTTCCTTTTAAATATCCCAGCAAAACTTTGGTAATGGGTGCGATATTCTCATGTGTTACCTTGTAATGATAGCTGGTTACCTTTTTCATTATTTGCAAGCGTAAAGTAATAAGTTACTGATTATTGATTACGTAGTATATAATTTATAAATGTAAAGTAATAATTGAAATATTTTTTGTAAGCAAAAGTGTAATGTATGTTTGTTTTGACAACACTAGCGAAAAACACGAAGCGCAACAATTCATTTAAGTTTAAAGCAATCAAATACTATATGCGTCGATTGCTCAGTTGGTAGAGTTCTTGGCTGGCAACCAGAGTTCCCTGGTTCGATTCCCATCATGACCACAATATTTTTATTAACGTTTAAAATATTTGTAATAATTTTTTTTAACAAAAATTCCTCTTTTTTAAAAGTCTATTTTTAGAAACATTACTTTTTTCCATTCTCGTAACCATAAAAGTAACCCGTTACATTATCACCTCTAAAGTAATGGGTATATACATTACTTTGAAGTGAGGTATAAAGTAATCCATGATTATTTCGTAATGTGTGGTTTTGTTGGGATAGTTTATACCCTGCAATTCTCAGTGTTTCACAGCAACCCTTAGTTTTTATAATAAAAACTAAAAAAAATCTATTTACAAATATAAGTTAAGTATAGAGTTGTAAAAGTGTTGGTATTGAATACTGAATATCAACCATTTGTTTGAGCACTCAATACTTAAAAGTACCCACTTAATACTACCAGAGTTGTATTTAGTCGTATATAAGCGAAATTTAGCCATGACACTATGAATATACAACTCTGTTTTATGGTTTAAACAATATAGGGTCTTATTTTGTATGGCGATAAAAAGTATTTTAAAAAATGTCATATGTACTCCAAAAATAACAATTGCAATTTGTAATTAAAAATATCAAATGTGATTGAAAAAATTCCAAATGTTATTCAAAAAATACCAAACAAAATTAAAAAATTATTTTTTTTTTTTTTTAATTAAAGTTGATATTTTTAATAACAAATGTTATTCAAATTGTATTTTTTGAAATTGATGTGGGAGTTTTTGAATAACAAATAGAAATGGTGTAGTTCACTGCCACACACACTTATAACATTTTATTAAAATCGGAAACCATCGAATATTTTTTCTCTGAAATAATATGGAAATATTCAGGTAAGCTATTAACAAATTAACAAAAAGAAAAAAGATGTTAATTGATTAAACATAATATTTATTTAAATTATAAACCAAACACGCACCCATTTTGCTAAATACAAAGTACAATATTAAAAAAATAAATAAACTCACGCATTTGTGTGATATGATTATGGTTATTTGATATAAAAAAAAATAAAAAGAAGACAAAGTAATCAATGCCAACTTATAGGCAAGCTCTAACTTTCACTTGATTATGTTTAGATTACTTTATAAATATTAAGCAAATTATGCACTGACTATTATTGTTGTTACACTCGTACTCTTATTAATATTCACTATTAATAACTATAAAGAAGAATGTGATCGATACAAATATTTATTTAATAAATTAGTGATGGTAATGATGACGATGATACCGTTGTTGGCAATGGACAAACGAAATATAAAATGAACATAAATACACCGTAAGAAATTAACATAAAAGCAATATATTTTATTTTTGTAATGTTTGAACACTTTGTGAAAAGATTTTGAAAACCGAAAACATCCATCTGTAATTGAACAGAAATAACTTCTGAACTTCGGCGTGGATTCTGTTGAAATCAACCACTTTAAAGTTAAAAATTAGTAAATAAACAAAAATGTCTATTTAATAATTTCATTAAAATTTAATAGATTATATCTTTAACCGAATATTAGAAGTAATTTCTGTTAAAAAAGACATCAATTTTTAGTGGATGGTTCTTCGCTATTTACAGTGTTGTGCAAAACAAAACCCGCAAAATATAGTTCATTTGCAACAAAAACTTTTTTATTATTTATTTGCATTTATATATTCTGAGTAATACATTAAATTAAAGCCAACTTAAACAAACTGTTTCTAAAAAAATAAACATATACATGTGGGCAAAACAAAAGAAACAATTTAATATTGCATATATGATCAATGTTGTCACTAACAACAATTTTTTGTAACCAATTTCTTTTTTTAGAAAAAAGTTTCCAATTCTAAGTTAAAATAACCAGGATTACATTTTGTTTTAATTTTTTTGTTGACGTTTATTTAAACAAACCATATACTAAACTATAAATAATCAAAAAGTAGTAAATATAACTTAAATATTATACAGAGTTCCATAAGCGGGCTCTCTATTACATTACATATAGAGTCAACATAACTTTATCGATATGTATAAATTATTAATTATACAGTATATTTATATTAGTGTTTCCAATTCGGTTAATCGAATGCGAAGTTTTAGAAAAGCTTGTGCTTCTAAGCAGAGCATTACCAAAAAACCTATTAAGATAAATATTTTTCTCTTTTGCAATGAAACACGTCACTAGGTATATTCCTAACAAGCACTATGACGTTACTTTTGTTATAAAATTATAATATAGAATTGTTTTAAGTTCGAAAACTGTATTTTCTAACAGTTTCATTTAAAATTCTATGAAAAATTTATAAAAACTAAAAAATAACATGAAATTCTGTTTCTAATTTGATTTATCAACAATTTTTGATGAAGTAGGAACTTCAGTAGAATTAAGTTGTTTATTTACAAATATGTAAAATTTACTTATTTGAATTCTTTTTTTGAAGGCAGCTCTTGTTTATTTAGGCATTTTTTTTATTCTGAACAGTGTCATATAAAGAAAATAAAAACCAATTTTATCGACAAAATGACCCACTTCGGTAAAACACTATCTACACTATCATAAAACAATATTACCCAGCAAAAACAGCGTAATGACAACTCATTACCGTATAAATTACTATATAATAATAACTCGTTGCATTTTGCATAATTTTAAAAAACAAAATAATGACCTACTGAAAATGGGTGGCACAAGTTAAAAGTTATCACAAAAGAGGTATTGCAAGGTATTAAAATAAAATCAGTATTGCTGAGCAAGGCAGTAGTACTCCAAAAGCAATTTTGACCAAATACTTTTTCGAATCAAATAATTTGCACAAAAATTGCATCGGTTTCTATATTAAGTGTTTATTTTTTGCATAATTTATTTTTATTGCAAATTTTTGCATAAGTTTGCCTATTTTGCATTTAAATGCATATTTAAAAAAAAATAATAATGAATTAGTTAAAATTTGCCAGAAGTGAGGATTTGAAAACGTTAACGCAGCACCAAGTAATTCGGTTTATGTAACCAAATCACTCAGTGAGCATGATATTCGGTTGTCAAAATAACTCTTTTTTATGTGCGTACAAAAAACCGCAATTAAAACATTTGTATTTTTAGTACTTATCATAATGCAATTTTAGTTTTTAAGCTTGTTATTTCTTTGTCATAAAAGATTAGTTAAAGTATGTGTCTTAAGTGTTATATATACGAGGGCGGGTCAATAAGTCCGTGACTTTTCAAACTTCCCTCGTAGTTATAAGAAATGCAACACTGCTCCTATCAAGTACCACCTGTTAATAGACTACTGTTTTGAGCAAATTCCGTCTTTACTTTGCGTTTAACAGCAGGATTTTTCAAGGTCCATAAAAAAGGCATTTCTTTGATCAATATTTTCATCGTTGGAGCTAAATCTCTTTTCACCGAACCATTCCCTTATGTTTGGATATAGGAAATAGTCACTGAGGGCTAAATCCGGAGAATAAGGTGAATACACGCAAAGAAAAACATGGTTGAATCATATTCGAAGAGCATCATATATTTTTGGCTTTATGATTGTGCCAACCACAGTCGTACTATATTATGGTTATCATATTATGATAATAAAATATTCATAATTTTACCATAATATTGACCCTACAGTTATATTATGATCCAAAAATTAGCACATTATGATTCTAAAAAAACATAAAGAGAGGGAATAGTAAGCAAATTTATCATAATATGATTGCATGTAATCATAGTATTCTCAAAATGTTATTACATTATGGTCCCCATAACTATATTATGATTTCTGGATTATCATAATATGATCCATATAAAATCTTAATATACAATCTTTTTCACAATGAATTGATTATTTTTAATAATATTACATGTATAAAGAATTTTCGAAAAAAACCCTCAAAAAAATCTTCTAAAGTTAAAAAAAAAATAAACCGGATCTTAATAGGTCAATTGATGAAATGTTTTAATGCCACATGAAAGGTATTTTCTACCCATCTGATATTTGTCCAGTTTTAGTAAACAATATATGATTGCTTTTTTAAGACATTTTGGTTTTTATGAACACAAGACAATACTCGTATTAGGACTGTAAATGTCAAAGTCATGTTTTATTTGATGTATAATTATTCACTGATTGTTGCCAAAATTTTATGGTTGCATTATTATCATATTTTTTTCATAGTCAGAATTTTTGTTACCACAGTATGGTTACAGCCAATCATGTTTTAAAATATAAGGTGGCAATCATAAAATAGTGAAATATTTACTATAATAATGATGGTAGCGACCATGTTGATGGTTAAACAACCAATAATATGGTTGTGACAACCATACCCGATTGCAGCAAGCACAATGTAATAGCAGTGATCATGTTGCAACCATGTTTTTTCTCTGCGTGTAAGGGGGCAATTCGCAGTCTACTTCATGGATTTTTTCCATGGAAACTAAGCTGTCACACGATTCCGTTGGTGGAAAGCTTTCTCATACCCAAGTAATCGTTCAAAATTAAAACCATTGAGTCATGTGAGATACCTATGTCTTCCACAATCTATCGCACATTCAATCACCGATCGGCCAACACCATATCGTGAAATTTTTGAATTGTTTTGGGTGTAGAGACCTTAACTGTGCGTCCATAACGTTCGTCATCTTTCGTGCTTGTAAGGCCACAACGAAAGTCAGTAAACCATTTTTTACTATTGTATTTATCAAGCTTTTTCTTGGTTTGATTAAAGGTTTTTTTCGCAAATAAATAATGTTTAATGAGCACTCAAAATCCACTTTTTTCCATTTTTAAAAAAATCCACGAGGTTGTATGTTTTTAACAGCTGTTAAACGAAAAGTAAATGACGTAACTTGCTCAAACTTTGACAGTAGTCTATTAACAGGTGGTACTTGATGGGAGCAGTGTTGGATTTCATATAACTAAGAGGGAAGTTTGAAAAGTCACGGACATATTGATCCGCCCTCGTATTTCTGTTTGTCAACAGATATTTTGAAGTATCATATGTGTTTTAATATTATTGTTACCTTCATTATATTTTCATAAATTTTCAAACTAAATTTTAATTTTAATTAAATATTACAAAATTATATTTTATTAATATACAAATGTATTAATTAATTAAATCTACTACTTCACATGCACATACATATACAAACAAACAAAATATGGTACAAAACAATCATATTTATAATAAATATCAAATTTCAAAATATTGTACCATTATTCATATTATTCTCTGTACCACAATGTACAGTGTCGGGAAAAATATATTGGACAAAAACACCATAATTAAGCTCATATTCATATTTTGTAAATGCTAATCTTTGAATGACATCCAATATTTAATAAAATATCTAGTTTTTTTCAAATTCCGTGTTTACAATGTGATATTTAAAAATTTATCAAATAAAATAAAATTACATATTTTAATTACATATTTTAGAATTTATCAAGTTCAAAATCATAATTAAATGTTATTATGGGAGAATAAACACTAATTTATAAATTTAAGAGAAGATGGAATATATTGTGAGGATTGGGGGGAGTGCACACTTTCGACCTGGACGACCGGGTTATCGTCAGTCTCCTTATGAACCACCACCCACAACTTCTCATGGTTGGAACAGGCTTATATATCAAACACTCTAATAAGCTTTTTACACTGAACAACATCTGAAAACGTGAAACATGTATTTACATTGGCAACATCTTTCATCTGTCAAAAAAAATAAAAAAAGACGCATATTTTTTGTTAAAAATAAAAATTGGATTTAGAGAAAGCATTAATTAGTGGAGTAGTTGTTGTTGAAGAAGAGTTTTTGGTAGACATAAGAATGAAATTCTTACATGTGCCGCTAATTTTCCTTTGTTGAATGAGAAATAATAAAGAAAATCGATTTTTTGTCATTTTTTTAGTGATGACACTTAAAATAACGAAAGATGTAAGATGGAACAAAATGAGAAAGGATAATCTTTTGTAGATGTAGAAAGATGTAGAATTTTCGGTTTGTATAATTCTTATGCAAATGGTTGAAAGATGTAGCTCAGTGGAAAAAGGCTATAAGGGAAAGTACTTTGTTAGTTTAATGATTACTCGTAGAAATGAGCTTTTTCCATCTATTTTTAGAATTACCCTTGGAAACCACATTTGATGCTCAAAGCATCTTCTCTTACATTCATAAATTAGTGTTTAAATTTCCGTAGTTACATTTAGTTATGATAAATTCAAAAATATATAATAAAAACATAGAGATCGAAATAATATATACAAAATTAGCATAAATAAATTAATATTTGGGAAATAGAAAATATCTGAATTTAAAATAATGAAGTCACAAAACATATTGAAGTAATATAACGAAGATACTATTTTTTTATTATTACTCAAATTATAATTTGAATAATTATTCATTAAAATATTGAAATTTTTTTGTTTAGCCAACAATAAATCCTCATAGATCCTTCACTTTTAACTGTTAAATAAATAATTCTCTTTTGTGCTGCATTGAAATCATACTTACTTTTTCTCTCAAAATAGGATATTTCAAAGAATATATGATACGAAGTTTTTATCATTAGATTGGAGCGTACATTAGTGGTACCTGAATTGTTTTCAAAAAAGTTGTATTTCTCTAAAAAAAAAATCAAAAAATTTTTCCTATATGAATAATTTATATAATATCAATAATTTAAAGTTTTAACAAATATGTAAAGTTTATTTTTGGAATTTTATATAGAAACTACCTTTCAAAACTTTGCATTTACACCTCTCGAAATTTGCCAATCCAGATTATACATCAAAATAAAAACCCCTGAAATTGAAAAAGTCATTTAACCCACTAATGTTTTGCAGTCTTCAATACCAATTTTGAATTGAAAATCGTTCATTTCACAATAAATTTTTGAAGTCAATAAAGTAGCATTTATGTTTTCTATCAATAAATTTTAACAAGTTCCCAGTAGAAAATTTGTTTAATATTTTCCGCACTAACAATAAAAATGTTTTTCTTAAAGCTAATTGATAAAGAAAATATCAAAGCAAGCATTTTTGGTTACAAACAAATCCTGCTGATTTGCGGGCAGTCGAAGTTGGCATTTACAAGCAACGTGCTCAGTGCAGCATAATAAGCATTATTTTCATATAAATTAAAACGTTTTTATCAGTTATTCAACAACAAGATGAAAATCGTGCATAATACAAAGAGAGGGAATAGTAAGTACTTAAAAAAATAAATTGGTACACATTAATGTTTTTGTTAACAAAACGTGTAATTTTAACTTAACCCCAAATTAATGACTTTTCCCATAAATATAAAATTCGGATAAACTTTCAAACATTTGGCTGTGGTTTGCCGTGTTTTACCGGTACGTCATTAATTATAAAAACGTAGTTGACTCAGATGTACTGTTATTAAAAAATCTTCTCGAGGGGTTATTTGACTCTCGTTTTTATAGTTTTTTATTATTTATTATATTAAAGAAATTGATAAAATAACGTATAATAATTGCAATGCAAAAAATTAAAATACATAATAGCACATTAACACCCCGTTTACATTACCACCCAAATCCCGAGATTTTGATATTCACAACTGTGAAAAATAATAAAGAAAAGGATATATACATTTAATTTTTAATAAAACAATATTCACCTCGATGCAAATTTGTCATCAGTAGATTTGTTGTGTAAATAATTTTAAATTTTTTTTTATCGTCAAAATTGCATTCGTTAGTCATGGTTAAAAACACATAAAATTTTAAAGTATTTACCATCTTTTTTCTGTAAGGCTCAATGCAACTTCTTGTTAACACAAAGGTTCAGCTTTGTAATTTTAAGTAATTTTTGTTTTGATAACAATTAAAAATTTGTGAATTCCGTATTTAACGGTACGGAAACGGATACACCAAAACGAATTTAAAATGCATTGTGTTTGAAAATCCGATTATATACCAACGTTTACATACCGGTTTCGACCCGTCATAAACGGAATCCAACTCCGTTGACGAACCGTTTTCTGGATCCGTAAACGGAACAGAAAACGGATTTTAAGGAACATCGAAACTGATTCGAATCCGTTAAAAGTCCGTCAATGATAGACCGTTTACGGACCGATATATCGGATGGAAAACAGAGTTGTCCGTTAAGAGTCCGTCAATGACGGACCGTTTACAGGTTCGTATTCGTAGCCTTTTTTCAACAAAAAAAGGATTTGTGTAAAGGCATATTATTTTAATTTTTAATAGCAAATTTTTATTTTCTTTTCTTTAAATTTATTTACAAAAAATTTTAATTTTGGTTTAAATGGTATTTTCGGACTGTAAACATATCGGAGAGTCCGTTAAAATGTTCTTGGGATATGTATATTACGGTCCGTTAAAGTGCCGGATAAGCCAGATTCATGATTATGTACGTGTCGGAGAGACCGTCAAAATGTTTCTTGGATATTCATATAAGATCAAAAAACCCAACTCACGAAAGACTCTTCTATTCCAAATTTCAGCCCTATCGGTTCAAAACTTTGGCTCAAAAAGTGGCTCAAATTACCTCACAGAGTACAACATTGAAAAAATCTACAATATTGGAACAAAACACCAGTTTTAAAAAATTGCTAAAATTAAAAAAAAAGAATTGGCAAAAATTGATAAGCCGGCAAAATTTAAAAAATCCCCGAATAAAAAAACACTGTTAATTTTTTAAAAAGTTGCTAAAATGAAATCGTTTTAATTAAAAAAAAGCGCCAAAATCGAGGAAAAATACTGTAAAAAACTTCAAAATTAAAAAATCCCCAAATTTGAAAAAATAGAAAATCGAATTAAAATCTATTAAAAAAATTGGAAAAAAGCCAGAATTCAAAAAACGACTAAAAAAGAGATGACTAAATTTAAATGATGAAATGAAAAAATTTGAAAGAAATCGCCGAAATCTAAAATAGTCGCTTAAATTGCAAAAAATTAATAAAATTATAAAAGTCGCTTAAATTAAAAAAGTGGAATATTTGAAAACAAAATAGCGCAAAATTTTGAAAAATTGATTAAAAATCAAAAAATTTCTAGATTCGAAAAAAGCACCAAAATGGAAAAATTGCTACTATTTATTAAAATCGCAAAAAACAGCAAAATTTAAAAACACGCTGAAATTTAAAAAGTCCCCAAAATTAAAAACTATTTCAGAATTAAAAAATCGCCAAAACTGAAAAAATTTTTAAAAAATGCTAAATTCAAAATTTTATCTAAAGGATTTGATCACAAATTCATTATTAATACTTTCTTGGCTAAATACAAAAAAATGTCCCTAGAAGTTTGAAAAAATGCCAAAATCCATAAAATTTAAATTCAAAAATTACAAAATTTTGAAAAAAAAATTATTAATTTAAAAATTGAATCTAACCGATTTGAGCGCAAATTCCTTATTAATACTTTCTTGGCTAATTACTATTGTGTATTTTCATTTATCTCCTTCAATTTTTTAGTTACGGCCGATATTGCAAATAAAGTGCTTTTTTCTCTCTATTGTGCTTATTTTCCCAGATAAACGTTTCTCCAGTTTTTGTATCCCTTTCGAGGTCCATAAAATAGGCATAAAATAGGCATTATTGTTGGAGCCAAATCTCTTTCCACCGAGCCATTTCTTTAGGTTTGGAAATACGAAATAGTCACTGGGGGCTAAATCCGGAGAATATGGCGGATGAGTTAACAATTCGTAGCCCAATTCATGGAATTTTACCATTGAGACTACACACGTCACACGGTTACATTTATGGTCATTTAAGAGCAAACGCGGCACCCATCTTGCAGACAGCTTTCTTAAATCCAATTGATCATTTAAAATTAAATCCACGCTGCCATATGAAATGCCTTTGGCTTTTCCTTGGTTTGATTGGCGGTTTTTTTTCGCAAAAAATAAATGTTTGGCAGTAGTCTATTAACAGGTGGTTCTTGATGGAAGCAGTGTTTCATTTCATATAATTACGAGGCAAGTTAGAAAAGTAACGGACTTATTGATTCGCCCTCGTTATAATAAGTTTTCTGTTAAATAATACAAAAATCGCTTAGATATATTTTAAATTTAAAATTAGCTTTTTTTAATTTTTTCGATTTTTTCAATATTGACATTTTTTTTCGATTTTGTATATTTTTTAAATTCTAACGATTTTTTTACATGTTACATCTGTAACTGTTTTTCTTTTTTACTAATAATCTTTGTTATACTTCTTGATTTAATATCTTAAGGTATAATGTAATAACTTTGATTTTTTCTTAAGCCCAAGTCCAAAATTAATCTATTTTTTAAGAACTAGTATAATTTTTGAAGAAAATTTATCAGTCCAATATATTTTTTCTCTTCACTATCATTATCATATTCTTTATTTTTATTTAAAATTTACAGATATTAAATAAAGTAAAGCATTTCATGAAAAGTAGTATATCATCTGCCGATAGGCGTTTGCAATTCAATATGTTTTGGCAGACACTGTATAACTGTCTGACTTTTTATAGTCTGTTATGGTATTTGAATATGATTTAAATAAGAAGGTATACAACAACCAGTTAATACAATATTTAAACCACTCTCTCAAATATCTATGATCAAGTTTAAAAACCTTAAGATAAAGGGTGGTCCAAATACAAGTACCTTTTTAACAAATTAAATAAAATGAAATAAACGTGTTTGAATTTGGCTTTATTATAAAAAACATCTATTTCCTTTATTTATGAACACAATTTCATTTATGTGGCTGCCACGGCTAACTTGGCTGACAAGTGGATGGCCTTGTAAGCGAATAATGCGAGATCTTTGTGCGAAATTCTTATCAAGCTGGTGCGTGAAATGCCGAGTTGTTGAGATCGATGGCAAGTAGATGTTCTTGGATTGAGTTGCACACTTTCGCCAACAGCAGCCACATTCTTATAAGTGATATCCACTAGCAAGCCAGTCTCATGAATTTTTTGCAAAAACTTGCGTACAGCACGTGCGGTGGCTCCTGCGGAGGTATAAATCAATGTCAAAATGACACATGATTTGAAAACCTGCATTTGGAACACCCGTTATATGGATGAATGTAAAAAATATAAAATATAAATAAATTAAACAAAACACTAAACAAATTCAATGTAGATAAATGTATTTATGTAAATAAACTTGAAATATATTTTTTATCAGCCTGTAGTGTAAAGTAGATGCTGTCAAGCATTTTATAAACTTATACATATTTCTCTTTAAAATGGAATGACCTTAAGTTTGTTTAAGCATATATAATATTTTCTTTTGAATAACTTTTTTTTAATAATTTGAAGACAATAGATTGATTATTTTATGGATTCTCGTATGGATCAAAACAAATTTAATGCTTTGAAATTAATGTATAGTAATATATGATTTCTGCCTTAAATTTAGTTTAATGATTTGTTGGGATTAACTAAATATATTTTTATCACCGCGTAGGTTTGTAGATATAATTAGCTAATGATGAAGTTTGCTTTTATACACCTCATTATTAAGCTTTTTATGTATTTGAACATTCCTTTTGTTTTTTTTTTTTTGTTGTCGTTTCTTCCACTTATATTATTAATTTGATTATTCAGGCGTTAATTAATTTTTTATAGATAAAAGCTTATTGAATATAAGCGTTAATGTACTGGTAATATTATTTTAAAAAAATAATAAATAAGCTACTGCTAATATATAAATAAAAGCATACAAATTAACAACAAAATAAAAAGATTCTACATGTTTAACTCTTTCGCATAATATGAAATATCATTGTGATTTCTTAGTAAAGGTGTTATATATTTCCATTATCTCGATGTTTTTAAGGCTTCTTATTTTAAGTCAGGTGCTACAGCACCTGATATTTTCAAGTAACTTTACAAAGGTTTTAATATATAGATTTTTAAATTATTAAATAATTTGCCTAGTTTTTATAGAAAAATCCTAATATATTTACTTGGAAAAATAAGGTTTCAAAAACACTTTAGTAAAAACAAACAAACAACTTAAGACACAAACTTTTACCAGTAACAAATTTTAATTTAAAACTTCCATTAATGCGACAAATAAACTACTCAACAATAAAAGTTTGTGTAAAAATCCAAACAATTTTTATTATTTACACAAACTTTCACGAATTCACACTTAAAATTTAAGCATACAATCAGAATATTGCGCAAGCAAATTTTACACACATAAAATATTTTTAATAAATCCATAAAATAAAAATGAAATATATTTGATTAGAAATTAATTGCGCACAAAAACGACTAAAAATGATAAAAAATGTACGCCAACACTAGTCATTGCTTTATTCTGGATAACAGATGACATACCTCCTTTCAATAGTCTCTAAACACCATGGAAGTTCATACAAACACCAACAACATGCACAAAATAAAATTAATTAACAACCACAACAAATGATTTTTATATAAACAAAATACAGTCAAGATGAACCTCAAGGTTTTTACTTGTTAGGTTTTTTGTTGTTTTTTTTATATAAATAAAACAACTCTGACTTGTACTTGTGCGATGAATGATTACACCCAGAAGAATAAGTTTGTAATTGATAGTGCATTTAATATACATGATTTAATTCGTCTGTTCCTTTTTATAAAAACAGACAGAAAATGTTGTTAATTCCAACAAATTTGATATTAAGAAGAAAATTAATAATATTTCTGCAAAATTACAAACATATTTTTAATATTAATATGCTATGAAAATTGACAAAAAAAAATATTATTTTTTTGATTTTTAATATTGTATTTTTTCAAAATTTGATGAAACAAGTTAAAGTTATGTGAGATGTTCTTTTTGAGGTTCGAGATCAGGAAAATTTTTCTTTTCCAAATGAATAGAAATATTTGGGTTGTTCACAAGGTGTGTGCTAAGTTTTGTATGGGTTGTATTGTGGTATTGGAAATAGAGTTGTTGACATTTTATTTAAAATAAATAGAAGTTAGTACGATTCAACATGTGTACCTAAGTTAAGCGTGCTATGTTTAATTGTGCTAACAATATGAAACCCCAGCAGAAAATCGCAGCTATACTGAAATAAAAATTTTAACAACTTTGTTTTTTTAAAACGCCAATACAAGGATACACGCTTAGTGAACTCCTTTATGTAATAATAAGGAATACACAATAAAAGTTATTAAGCATTCTTCGTGTTTTAATTGTACACTCACAATATTATTTCGTTAAAAATAATCTAAAATACATATTAAATTAATCGAAAATACATTCAAAAGGAGGACTACTGATTTTTCATTATATTCAGCCTATTTTGTTGTTTATTTTCAATCATTGTTTAATAATCGACAAAAGTAGTAAAAGCAATCGAAAGTCGTTTAAAATAACCATCAATTTTGAACTGACATAAAGTAGAAAAAAAAAAAGATTTTTGTGCTTTGTTTTTCAAATTGATTTTTTTTTATTTGTATGTAATTTTACAAAACACAACACACACAGTTGTATATATTTTTCTTTTCTATGTTTGTATGTATATGTGAACAATTTCTTGCAATTTGTGTTGAAATAATTTTGTATTTGATAAAAAAAAAACAAAAAGGAATTATATTAATTTATATTTTTAGAAACAGAAAATATAATATTTTACATTTAACAGAAAATATCAACTCCTACTTAATATGTATGTGTAAATTTTTATAGTTTGTTTTTTGAATGACTGATTCTACGTATTACTTTTTAAATAAATTACAGTCGGTAACAGAAAATATATTGTGAGTGTAAGTATGTCTTATTTAACTCACAACTTTAAAGGAAAACTCTGATTAAAGCTGAACCCAAGTTTAATTGAATACTGAGTTAAGATAAAATTGACTTACGAACTGACTGTGTTTTCATAATCCCCATTATTACATATATAAAAATTATGATATTTCTATTTATTTGAAAAAAAAAATTTTTCATGAACGATGCGGTTATCGGTAAGGTTAATGCTATTTGATATTATTTCGGTAACGGTATTTTAAGAGTAACGATATTTTAGTTATTTCGGTAACGGTATTTTATGGGTGACGGTTTTAATTGTTTCGATAACGATAGTTAGTTGAAAAGGTTTTCATTTTTAATTAATTTTATTTATTTATTTGAAATTTTAAATCATAAACTACAACAACTCGTTAAAATATAACACTTTATATTTTAATGGGTGAAAATGTTCTTATGTATGTTATATGATAATATATGGGCACATAAAAAACTTTTTTTTTTGTATTTTCAAAAAAAAATATTGTTGTTTTATAAAAACTAAATGTAAAAATTATACTTCTCTTTAAAATTTGCTGATAAATTCATACGTTTTTAAGAAATTTACAATACATTATCATATATTGCTATATATGTTTTGAATGTTCATATATGATCATACATGAAAACATACGCGATTAAAAAGTAGCGATAACTTCTTTAAATAATAACCCAGCGTCCCAGTAAAATAGTTTGTAAGTTAAAATAACAGAAAATGCCATTTACAAGAAATGATATTTCATTAAAAAAACGGTCTACTTAATTTCCATTTAAATGTTTAAATGTTGATTAATCAACTGACAAATCCGTAAGAAACAAATGATATAATCAGTTAAAATAAACGTTAAAATTTTACCTACCAATTCCTTAAAAAATAAATGTTTTTATCATTTATTTGAAATTGTTTCCCTTTTTGTATTTTTTGTTTTTTTTTTTTAATATACTCGTACAATACAAAATGTATGTATGCAAAGATATAGACACTTCTTGTGTGAATGTGTTTGTGTATGAAGTTCTTGTAATTTGAATTGAAAAATTTTGTATATATACAACCAATTTAAACAAAAAAACAAATTGAAATTTTTTTAATATTTTTTTTTTTTTTGAAACAGACAGCAAACAAAATTTAAATTTGTAATAACTGTTACGGACACAAATAAACCACAAATTTCTGTTTTGTGGGTAAATTTTTATTAAATTCCAAACAAATGAAAAAAATTAATGAAACTGAAAAAATCGGTAAATGATAGTAAATAATTTCGAATAAATGTATAAAAAAGTTAATATAGATATTTCTTAGAAAAATAAATGTATGTTTCTTTATTTTGAAATGGAACGGAAATCTTTCTTATTAAACTACAAACACTAAACTACATAATATTCTGAGTGTATAAACTTCCAAATAATACAAAAAATGAATTGACATTATACAGCTTTCGCAGAGAAAAGTTCACTTTTGCCGCTAAAAATCCAAATGGGCAAAAAATTTAAGATTTTGAATCGGGTTTTGAGTAGTTTTGGCTGCCAACCCTGATTAATACAGATCAAAAATTAAGAAAAAACTTCAAAATTATTTTAAAATATGCCAAATTTTTCATACAGATAGAGTTTTTAATAATTAAGCCGATAAAACTTTTTATTAAATAAACAAAAAAATTTTCTTCACAAAATAAACGAATAATTTTTAAACATTAATAAAATGATTCAAAATTTTAATGTTACTTGTTTTCTAATATACTTTATTATTAAATGTGTGATATTGCACGCCAGAGGAGAAGCAAATTATCGTCGACATGTTGAATGATGGGAAAAATACACCTGAAATTGCCGAAATTTTGCATCGCTCGCGAAAAATGATTTATAATTTAATTAATTCCTATTTAACAAACTCAGTTTATGAAACTGAAAAAAAAATAGAAGCCAGGTGTAAAAAAAAATACAATCCAACCAGTAGATTGTGATATTGCCCGGAAATCAAAATTGCGAACTGAATTATCTCTGAATTCCGACTAAATTTATCAGACAGTCTTATTTAAAGACGACTGAATGACGCTCAACTGTTTGGACGCGCAAGCCGTAGGAAGCCACTTCTATCAAAAAAAATATTGCGAATCGTTGCCTAAGGATCTTTGATTCTGCATAACAAATACTTTGATGAAACAAAGGTAAGTCGAATAGGACGAGATGGTGGTGGGATGGTGTTTCTTCATCTACCAAAACGCCAGGCATTGAATCCACGCTAGACTCAGAAGAAGGTAAATCATGGCGTAAGAACCATCATGTAATGGGGATCATTTTCATGGCAAGGTGTATGACCTATTGTAAAAACTAATGGAAAAATGGACCGATATCAGTATTTTGACATTCTTAAAAACCAAATGTAACCTTATGCTTTTGAATTCACACTCATGCACGACAATGACCCCATACACACGTCGAAACTTTTAAAGAAGTGGTTTTCTAAAGTATACATCCTCGTTTTAGTCTGACCAGCCGAGAGTCCTGACTTTGACCCGATTTAAAGCCTCTGGAACGATGTAAAATGTAAGATTTCTTAACAAAATTTCAAAAACTTGGATGACCTTTGGACTGAAATACAAAATGATTGGTACTCAATTCCTAAACAGCGTTGCCAAAATTTAATTCGAAGCTTGTCCCGTAAATGCCAAGCGGTAGTTGAAAATAAAGGTTACAGTACTTAACTAAAACCATTAAAATTTTTAGTATTTATTAATATATATCTTTGTTACTCCAGAAATTTTTATTTGTGCTATACTACTGTCCAGCTAAAATATGGCGTGTGAGATATTTCTGACATTAATGAGCAGACTATTGGATATTTCTTCCAAGTTTTATTTTAAGGAGAAGATGCATTTTAAGTTTTTTTGTTTCTAAAACTATAATTCAATAAACAAAAATGATTGTGTGAATGATAAAGTTTTTTGTATAATGTATTGTCCATGTCTGTATATTCAATATATTTAAATTAACAAAATACTTTATCAGCTTCTATCGATGCCGTGCTGCTATGAATTCCGAACCCACATAAAACAAGTAAGAGCATTACCAAACTTTATTTTATATCATCCACAATATATTCGTTTCAATGAAAATAAAAAAAATAAAAATTTTTTGTGATGAAAATCGTTCTTTTTTTATTTGAAAAATTTTTTGTGGTGAAAAAAAAAATTTACGGTGAAAATTATTTTTAAGTACAAAAAATTTCAAGTAAATATTATATAATTGACCTCCGGGCGTCTGGTGCACCAATTTTCCTCATTTGCAACGTGATTACCATTTCAATGGACAGGCAAACTGACATGGCTAGATCAGCTTAAAATTACAAAAAGCCTTACAGGGTCTTAAACCAAATGGCAATCTTATATATACCATCTCCTATATGTACACATATATGGAGGGAATAAAAACTTAAATGAATCATTCCGAATTGTTTGCATCCAAACATTTTTTGCAACAATTACTGTATAAAATATATAAGACTGGAAAAAATATATATGGAAGTATTTAAAAACACTTGACATGTTCAGATTTGTTATTATTATTACTTATTTTTTTTAAATACAAGTTGTTTTAAAATTTAAATACTGGTTTATAAAATTAATAATACAATAATACGATGAATAAAACAACAATCAAACTTTTGAATGATATTTATTATGTATTATTAAAATAATTTTTATTATATTGTAAGAAAGGTATATTACTTTTTTATATCGTTTCTAAATATAAGTCTAAGGCCCTATAAAATATATATTGCTTATCCTTGTATTGGAGAATGTGTGTCTAATAAAACGATTGTAAATATATGAGCAGTTATATTGATACAGCCGTACAAAAGGTTTGACTAAGAAGACAAAGTCATATCTCATATGATCACAGGGATGATAAATGAGAATTTCAATTGGCTACCGAATAAAAGGAAAAATATATTTTTTTGATGCGAAAAGTACCAACAATATATTTTTTCTGCATTTTCCCAACTTTTTTATTCAAATAATTCACAAAATCTTCAAAAATAATATTAAACATATTTGAGAGGGTACATACTAGGGTATTCAATCTGTTAATAATTATTCGAATAATCGAACAATTTTGTCAAATAATTTAAAATGCCCAATTTTCGAATAACGAACAATTTTATATGATTAACCGATTAATCACTTTACCCGATTAATCACTTTAACTGAGTTAACTCCGATTGCTTTTGGTGTTCTCGATTATGTAAGAAAAAATTATTAGTCATTTAATTGTTTGTAAAGAATAAGCACGCGTTGTGCTAAGAAAAAGTGAATGTTAATTACAAAATGAACTAAGGTAAAAAAAAATTTTATATTTTATTTAACCTTTTTTTATTAATAACTTATTTAGTCTTCGAGCTTAAGGTTTCTTTAAAAAAAAAACTAACCTAAGGCTAAAACAATAAATAAGTTATCAATAAAATAAAATAAATAAAATAAAATAAAATAAAATAAAATAAATAAATAAATTAATTAATTAATTAATAAATAAGTAATTAAATAAATAAATAAATAAATAAATAAATAAATAAATAAATAAATAAATAAATAAATAAATAAATAAATAAATAATTAAATAAATAAATAAATAAATAAATAAATAAATAAGTAAGTAAATAAAAAAATAAATAAATAAATAAATAAATAAATAAATAAATAAATAAATAAATAAATTAATAAATAAATAAATAAATAAATAAATAAATAAATAAAAAATAACTAAAGATTGCTAACCTATCTTAAAGAGAGTGAAGTTGGTTTTAACTTTAACTATATGTAACTTCATAACTCAGGATCCAAATTAGTCTCCACCTTAAAATTTTGCCACAAATGTAGAGAGGCCTTAGTTTTTAAAATATATATTTTTCAGAATTTTAAAAAAATTGAATTTTGAGATATGGGTCTTTTGAAGATTAAACTTAAAAACATGACATTTAACCTTTTGATACAAAAAAATGTTAATGTAATGTTTTCACCTTTAAAATGGTACCAACAGCAAAATTTTAGGTTGTATAGTTTAGAAGTTATGGGCGACTTTGTATAGACACTTTTCATGACCTCATACTTCGAAAACCGAAAGGGTTTGGGGTCGTAAGGTTAATAATTTGATAAACACTACACATTTACAATATTTGTGGCGAATTTCATTAAAATCGGAGATGACAAATCCGAAAATCACAGTTTTCTGTGCGGTTTGACATGGAATGACCCAGGAAAAAAAACTACATTTGAATTTTAAAAGTCACTGAACTTATTTTTGTTTCCTTTTTTAAACGAAATTATTTAAAAACAATTAAAAAAAGGCTTAAATTCGGCTGTGCCGAATCTTTGAATACCCTCCACCAACATCTTAAAAAAATTTTCTCTACTGTTTTTTTTTTTTTTTTCTTTATTCAACATTTTGTAATTTCAAAGCCCAGAGGCCAATTAATAAATTACAATATTTTTTGATACAAATAATGTAAAAAACTTTTGAAGTAAAATTATGGAGGTGAAAAAATTTTTTGAGGTGAAAAATATTTGAGATGAATACAAAATTTTATTAATTTCTAAGCGACTGATGAAAAAATATGAGAAAATATATTTTTTACCTGTCGCTTCTATGAAATTGTACTAAAATACACTAATTTGTATGGAAAATTTAGAGGTATCTTCACATTTTCACTCATAACTTTTTGACCGCTGGACCGATTTTTCTCAATTTCAATACCAAACTGCTCGGGAGGATGTTCAACAATCCAGGTAAAAATAGGCACCCCCGCTTGCGTCTTCGCGTCGTGATCGCCATTTCACAGACAGACATCGCTAAATCGACTTAAAATTGCATAAGGATCAGGAATATATATACTTTATGGGGTCTTAAACCTATGTTTCGACATGATACAAACGTAATGACAAACTGATATATACCCTCACCATATATGGGGGGGGGGGGTATAAAAAAATATATACATTATTCTACAAAATATATATTATTCTACAAACATTTTGTTCGATAAATTTTAAAATTTTATTCCATTAACCGATTAAGAAAAAACCCGAATAATTATTAGAATGAGGAGCTGATGGCCTTTGCAGCCAGTGCTCTTAAATATAAATTTAGTCCCAGAACTCATTCTGAAGATTAAATAAATGAATAATAATAATATTCGAATGATTAATCGATTAAAATGAAAAGTTGATTAATTGAATACGCTGGAACATGCAGAGCTTTTGATAGTGATAACACAATTGATTGAACGAGCTTTCTCCTGTATTAGGTAAACTTTACTTCTAAACTCACACATCCCTAAATATATTCGATAATTGGTATTTATGGTATTTTTTTAGGCACCCAAATAATTTGGAAGAAATCGTAGTGCCAACTCTATCATCTCCGAAGAAGTAACTTTCTCTCAAACAAAAAATCATCTAACAAAAACTTTATCATAAATAAATAAAAAAATAATGTAAAAGGGAAATATTTGCAAATAGTACCAAATGAGTTAAATGAGTACCGTAGTATTTTCAAGGTCCTAATAGTAACACAAAAAGTTCTACAGCACCAACTTTATCATTCGATTATATAAAATAAGTAAAAGCATTAAATTCGGTTTTACCGATTTTTTTTAAACCTTTAAACAGTGTGTGAAATAAAAAAAATTAAATTGAGAAGGCATTATATGTTAGAAGTAAAAAAAAGTTGAGTTGAAAAAGTTTTTGGATGTGAAAACTATTTTTGTGGTGGAAAAAATTTTTGAGGAAAATAATTTACGAAATACTATTTTCGAATTGAAGTGAGATAAATATACAATATTATTCAACTATACATTTTGATTTGTGAGGGACGGCCCAGAAAAACAACGTGTCGTATTTTTTCAGCTCAGTTTCATTTTCAAATTGCACGGGAGTACAATAAACAATCTATGAAAATTGAGCATTTATGACTGCGTCTACTCGCCGTGATTGCCATTTCAACGGATAGTTGGGCATCGTTATATTGGCTCAAAACTGCAGAAAGATCATGTGTTGCAAACGGAATCACACATGTGGAGGGAATACAAATTTAGCACTCTAACAGAAATTCGGAAGCAGAAAAAATTATTACTGCTTTCTATACTGCTTCTTAAGATGTATAGCTTGCAGTGGTGTGTTAAAAAAAACAACAGAGTTTTGTTTACCATACTTTATTGCTTCGCAAAAGCACAAAAGAATGGCAAATGATAACAAAATTTACTTGTTAAAAGCAGTAAACTTATGTCAATATTTAGAGATGTAAACGAAATGCATGGATATCGAACAAAAATCCTGCCATATATCATGTATATGTCATGTCAGATATGTATGTCATGTATTTTTGCAGGGGTTTTAATACAATAATATTTGTAACCATTTGGTTTTTGCATCTTCATTTTTTTTTAATTTTTACATTTGCCTTTGTATCTTGAATACGAGCATATACATTTGAAACAATTAAATCAAGTTTATTAGCTGTAGTTTAAGACAGCTGCATTTTTAAAATATCTTTATGACTAATAAATGTTACCGCCAGTTAATTTTTATTAAACCAAAACGTTAGATACCATGCCACCATATAAAGTACCAACGACTATGGCATACCATGACTCAAGGTTAAATGCAGGAGAGCATTATTAGTAACTATAAATATTTACAAGGAAACTACTCAGTGGTGTAACATGCAGATCTTAATGAAACTTGAATAAGCGATTGAATGCAGAAAAGTAATCTGCACAATATAATTTTAAGCGCATAAAAATGGACAGACAATTTTTTATTTGTGAACTTTTGAATTCTTTTTTTCTTATTGAGTAGATCTTAAAAATATCTTTCATTTAATGTCCAACAGTTTTTTTAGAACCGACATGACTAAATACCAACAACAAAAAATGGTGCCAATTTTTATCCCACTTTTTAAATCCCTAGGTACACTACTGCACAGTTTCCTTGTTAGCTAAGTCGTTAGGTGGTATGTGTTAAAATATTGAAATAATATTTTCAGTTCTTTATTTGAAGCATACATGGGACTTATTATTTAAGTAGAGTAATTAATTGATGATTACATTAGCATTGACATCAATTGTAGTGAAATTTATTTATTATATTTTTTTTAAAATAATTATAACGATTTTAATTGTATGATTTCATTGATAAATGGTAATGTTTTTAAATTCCATTGCAATTAAAATTTTTTAAAAATCATTCAAATAGAGATAAATTGTTGAAATCAGGAATGAAAAACTCTCGCTTAGACTCGTGATCATTTTTAAAAATTAGGGAACCCGAAATAACAAACACATATATATTTTTAATATATAGATATTGATTTTCATTCCATTCTGGTTCATAATTAAATATAGCTAAACAAAATGTAATGGAACGGCAAACGAACTGGAACGGCACTAGGAACGAAATGGAATGAATGGAACTGGAAACGAAATTTGCATTATCGGAGTGAGTTAATTTGTCAAAATGAGTTAAATAGTCAAAAAAAAATAAGTTACCCTCGGGATCCCTCCAGGACCTAATTTTAATGGTCGGAGGATGATCTCTAAGAGATTTGCAAAAATTTTTTCCATTTTTCTGTATTTTGCTTAATTTTTGAGATACAGGCTTTTTTTTTAAAATGGAAATTTGTTAATCCTAATCTTATTATCGAGTGTAAAGTGAGGGTTCAAATTTAATAAAACAATTTAAAAAACCCCTTTTTTATACATAAATACTTTCTTTTATCAACTGTAATTAGTTTATGAGGCATTAGTACGATTTTATTAGTATCAGTAAAAAAAATGACAACGCCAGAAAATTTCCTTACCATTAAATCGTAACGAATGCTAATGAAATTGCAATGCTAATAAAAAAATCCCAAGTATGAGTTGAAGTCTGTTGAATATATTTTTATTACTAAAACGTAAATTGCAATTAAATATTGTATTGAAAGGTTGCTGTTAGAGATGAGCTTATTTATGCATTTATTTATACACATAATTATGAAATCTGGCATTCCTTATTGACAAAAGTTATTAGCTTATAAATATAAATTACGTACGAGTATAATCTACCTTTACATGATAAACAACTTTATAATTATATATTTATTTAAATCTTAACCCTCTAATGCCCAAGGCCGCCAAAAAGTGATCTTCAGATCTTAATATAAATTTAAAAAAAAAATAATAATGGTGTTTATAGTACAAAGATGATTGTTTCGTATTCTCAAAACAATGGATAATTTTTCTTTGAGATTCAAACCTTCATTTTTCGCCCTTTGGCGCTCTCGGCCTTGAGATTACGGAGACAGGCCTGTCTTGCCAAAATGGCTTAATTTTTAAAATTTATATTTCTTCACTAACAAACATTTGAAATCTGCATTAGAGATCATTCAAATATTGCTGCTCAAAGATTTATTTTTGCTACGTGTTACTCTGCTAGGCGTTACCCAACTGAAAATACTGAAAATTACTAAAAATCTTATTTCCACACCGATTTTCGCTGAAGAATTCGAATTGGGTCTTAATTCTGTAAATTCTAAATTGAAAAAAAAAGAAATTTGCCTTCTGATAATATAAAACATGTTAACCATATTTGGAATTATATATGCATTCATATATGAACATATATAGCATATACGAATCAATATATGGACCAATATCTGCAATATAAGTTACCCCATCAAAATGTACAATATTATAGACGTAAACGTAAGTCTGACTAATACAGGCTTAATTTTATGAAATGTTAGACGTAGAGGATATGGCTGCGGTGAAGTTCATTCCTGTTTGGATACAATTTTATTACCCCATTGAGAGGACAGAAGAACTAAGAATGCTTACAAAACAAGATCTCAATTAATGCATTTGAATTTTTAAAGTGTTACTGAACTTATTTTTGTTTCCTTTTTTAAATAAAATTAGTAACACAAAAACAAACATTATTCTACAAACATTTTGTTCGATAAATTTTGAAATTTTATTCCATAAACCGACTAAGAAAAAACCCGAATAATTATTATATTTATTAATCGATAAAAATGAAAAGTCGATTAAATGAATACCCTGGCACTGCAGTGCTTTTGATAATGATAACACAATTGATTAAACTAAATACATAAATTGCAAGAATTTCTCAATGCAGCAGTATTTTGGTGAGACATATTGCTTTATCCTGTAGTGGTGGGTAAACGTTGCTACTAAACTCACACATCCCTAAATATATTCGATATCTACCATTTTTTAGAAACGATATATCTTAATATTGTTAATTTTTTTAGACACCCAAATAATTTGGAAGTACTCGTATATGAAATATATTATCATATATTTTTCTATATATGGTATCATATATTACCATATATGAACTTTTTCTTTGAATATATTTGCCCATATATGCTTACATACATGCAATATATGTTCATATATGCTCATACATGACATATAAGTTCGTATATGTGCATACATGAAACCATATATGCTCATACATGGCACCATATATGACGATATATAAACATATATGAACATTTTCGCCAGGATATTTTAAATTTTTTCGAACCGTTAACGATTTCATTATAAAGATTATTTTCGATATAATAATCGATTTTGTATCACAAGTGATTTTCATATATGATAATCACTAAAAGTAATATGATTTTTGTAATTTTTCCAATAATTTCATAAAAAATCCATTTTTACAGATCCTCGCCGAAAACATCCCAGCAAAAATTAAATAAAGTGATTCTTAAGGAATCAATTTTTCATTGATTCCAAAATATTGTTTAGTAGTGATTCTCCTCTTCCACAGCAGTGCTTTTTCACAACTTCAAAAATGTGATTTTGAATAAAATTAACACTTTTTAAATCTACGACGGGCAACTTATTTTAAAAACAAGCAAGGTTTACCATTAACCACAGATATTTACATATAAACTTCACATTTATAACTATGGTTTAGTACTATGCTTAAGTTATTTTGAAACAAGTTATCAGGCTTACCAGATTTTAAATTCTTAAAATCGTAGTTATCAATAGAAAATGTAAAAAATCTATTATAGTAAAAACTGAAAGAATTTCGAAGAAAGTAATTTAACAAATAAGTCCGGACAACGTAATATCCCGGTATAATATATCCAACAGTCTAACTCACAACAGCAACAACAAATGTGTCAGCTAAATTCCCAGGTAGACGTCGTTTTAAAATTTAACTCAAAACTCAAAATTTATTTGGGAACATCAAAGGATCTCATTTTTCACTAAACCCTAAGAATTGCTTTAGATGCAATGAAAAAGGATCATATGTAAAAGAAAATTTCTACCCTATATAAAAATTATTGCTTAAGATCTAAATTTTCACAACACCGGAATCAAAATCACTTCTTCTTTACTTCACTTTCTCTTCTTTTGCTACTTATTTTTTGCTGTGATGCTATAAAATATTGACAAGCCCCACCTTTTTTGCATAGCAGAGTTTACTGTAGAGAAACAAATGTGCACCTAAGACTCAAACATGTTTAATTTTCCTTTTGACCTCTGGGAAATTTATCCGTAAGTATTTAAAGCTAATCTATGTTAAAAACAATTTCAAACAGTTAGTGATCATAAGATTTGCGGTATAATCGAATGTATGTCAACAAAAATATTTAGGAAGTACCGCAAAAAGTTTCGTTAGAAGTGAAAATGTTAAGTTTTCAACGTTGGTAATTATCCAGGTTGAAATCTAACGTGCATACGAATGCACATTTTTGTATACTTTAAGTGTTTTATAAGTTATTTGAAGGGAAAAGGCAGCTTATTTAAAAGAGTTTAATTCAAAGTATAATCTGAGAACTTTTTAAAAAGAAAGAAGAAAGCTAAGTCATATTCTCAAGAAACTACATGATATAAATGTTTTTGTTCAGAAAATCAATAAAGTTGCATATAATTAATTCATATTTTATTAGAGTTTTATTAAATATTTAATTTTATTTATTAAAAGTTTTATGCACTCATTAAAGAAGTTTCATTAAAAATATGTCTTCCTTAAATTTAACAAATTTTCAATTGACTTTATGAAGAAAAGTTTAATTTGTCATATAAAATTATCTCTGTGAACTAAAATAATATTCGTTTCTATTCAAAACATATAAAAATCTAGAATATATTTTACATACAAAATCGAAATAAAATATCTGAAAATTTAACATTGAAAATATTATTGGTCTTATAAAACTTATTTTAAAATTGAGCTAAACATATTTAAACATAATTTTGTTATTAACACACAAAAAGAAACACATCTTGGAAAAATATTAGAATGTATCAAAAAACACACACATAAAAGCAAAATAAATGTTAATTTGCTACACACATCTTTACAGCTTCTTTTCAAAGTTGCTTTTGCAAAAAAATCTCAATATGACTCAGTAAAAAATGGAATACAAAGTAATAAATAAAATGTTTTTTTTTAAGAATCTTCAAATGAAGCTTTACTACCTGACTGACTGATATTGATTTTTAGAAAACATTTTTATTCAGCAACAGTTTTTGATGTATCTCATGTTGCTATTTATTTAAAACAGACACAAGCAATACGCCAAATAAACACAAACTAAAGTTTGATTAATGATTAAAAAAATATTGTTTTTACAAAAGTTAAGATTCTGAGTTTGCATTCTCTAAAACAAAAAAAAATTAACACTGAAAAAAATAAAATTCTTTGATTTTTATTTGTTATTTTTTTTTTATTTTTCTTCAAAATTATGCAGTTCTTTAAATTTATTTTTAATAATTATCTACTTAATTAATTTATTTTTAAGTATTACATTTTCAACGGATGCAGATTCTTTATTTGTGATAAATTTATTTGTAAAAAAAACTTTTACTCTACTTCTTAAAAAATAGTAAATGATGTTTCAAAAATTTATTATAATTTATTCATTTTTAGCGAAAACAGAATTGTCGCCTGTTTTTTTGGTAAATAACCAGCAAAATTTATAAGAACAGGTTACATTAGAATCTATTCTAGAACAGGTTCTTTTCTACCAGTTCCTTGTAAGGCTTTGCCGCCCAAGAACCAGTTCTATAACTGGTTCTAAAACAACCTATTCTAGTTTGTATTAAACGAACCTAAAAGGTCAAATTCTATACAAAAAGCGCCGGTTATTGAACATAAATTAGAACCTATGCAAATGCGATATAAGTTGTTCTGCAACCTGGGCCTTGTTTCTGTATTTCTCGCATCGATAAAGTTTTCGCAAAATACATGTAAAATGCAACCTTGTTCTGCTTTCTATAGGGTGAGTCACAGGCAATTAAATATATGTATATTAATATAAAAAAGATAATAATGCACTTTATTTATGTTATTTCTCTATCTATTAAGAAATTTTACAAAATGAAATGGGTCTACAGCTTTAGAAGTTAAAAGCTCTAAATAATGTCCAGTAAATGTGCAAACAACTTTATCATCTATTAAGTCACCCTATTGTAAAGTAGGGTGACCATGAACTTCTTGATGCGAAAAGTTCTCGCATCAGATACAAAAACGGGGTGCAGTTCTTTGGTTTTTTACTATTTACTGGGTGCATTTCATTATGATACTTAAAATATCTATGGCACAATTTAAAAAATACAAACCAATTTTTATTATCAAATTTCGAGATAAGTTTGAAAAGAAAAGCCCTTAGTCAGTTCTCATAAGCAACCTTCTCCTCTGTCAGTTTTAAAACCTTTCTTATAAAAAACATTTTATAAATTATTGCCACATTTTTTTTTGTAACGTGTAATAAATGTGATTTTAAATCATTAAAAAGTCTCTGAATAAAATATTAAAAAGCGAAGAAGAAATTTATAGTGATGTCATTTAGTTATTTTTAGTATTTAAATACAAACATCTTCTTTAAAAAAAAATTGTTATTTTAGCAATAAATATTAGCAGTGTTTTGCATAACAAAATCAGTAATAAAATATTGTCATTTAATGAATATTTGATGTTATTTGCTATTTAACTTTATTATTAATAAATTCAAATTAAACGTGTTATCTTTTTTTGGTAAAATATCTTACAAAGGAATTTTCAGTAATTTCAATTTAAATTTCAATTGAAGGTTGATAATAATTACTTGTATTTTGATGTAACATTTTAATTTTTGGTTGATGTTTGGCATATAAATTTATAAATTAGCCCAGAAAATTTGTAAATTTGTTATGTAGTACATATCTGACATAAACAAACAAATCAAAAACAAATGTGCAATAAAAATTTATTTAAATCATTCGTAATATATAATCATATGTGGACTTATGTAATAATATATTATCATATATAAATATATATGCCGGTATGTATAACCTTATTATACATGCATTTTTTAAATTATGCTGTGCTATATTGCCACATCTAGTTTTATATTGATCTTTATAAAATTAGATATGCGTTATATGATAAGATATGATATTTATTCTATTATTTTATATAACACTACATAAAAATATATATGTCTCATACAAGACCATATATATTTATATATATATATATGCTATCACATATTTGAGATATCATAATATATGGTACCTTATCACAAATATTTTTTAATATGGTGTGAGATATAATTATGTATGATTTTATATATGGTCCAATATAAGAAATCTTTCTTGTTATGGTATAATATATACTTAAACTAATCCGTGACTTCTTGAATTTATCGACTTTTAACTGAAGGGCAACATTGCTCCTGTCAAGAGGCATCTGTCAGTTAAGTCCTGTCAAAATTTAAAAAATCTGCGTCATTTAGTTTGTGTTTTTCAGCAATTGAAAGAAGAGAATTTCTTGTGCATATTAAGCATTATTTTTTGAGAAAAAAATCATCATTCTACAAGCACAGAAGATATAGAACATTCTGGACGCCCAGTTAAGATCTCTTCACCCGAAACAATTGAAAAAATTTACGATATGGTGACGCCGGATCGGAGATTGAAGTGCGAGAAATTGTGGAAGCCGTAGGTATCTCACATGTCTCAGGGATTTTAATTTTAAAGATGGGTGCCGCGTTTCCTCGCAATTGACTACAAACGCAGTGTCCATGGCAAAACTCCATAAATTACGAAAACATTTTTTATATGATATAAGATATAATTATATTGCAAACAAATTTGAGATATTATTATTGTATATGGTTTAATATCTAGAGTATTTTTGATATGACATAAGATATAATTATATGGGTTTCCAGCCAGGAGTTAAAAAAATACATATTTTTTTTTGTCTATAAAGTTATCAAAGATTTTGTCATGTAAATAAAAAATACTTTGGTTCGAACATTAGTTTTGCTTTAGTTAAAACTACAGGGTGTCTGCCGGGAAGGTATACTACTTTGTTTGTTTATAATTTTTGATTAAATGAAAGAGAATGGATCTTATATTGATAAATGTTTTATTTAATGTCGGCAATTATTTATGGAATACAATATCAGATAAATGTCCGCCTCTGTTAGCCTCAAAAATGCGAGGCCTTTTGAGCACATTTCTCATTACATTCTCACACATTTTTCGCGGTATTTCATTAATTTCATCACGAATATTTTGTTTGAGTTGCTCAAGCGTTTCTGGTTTGCTTTTCAGATATCCCCACAAAAAGAAGTCCGGAGCAGTCAAATCAGGCGACCGTGGAGGCCAATCAACATCACCATTTCTTGAAATAACTTGTTGTGGAAAGAGGTCTTGCAGTAATTCCATTGTAATCCTGGCTGTATGCGATGTGGGACCGTCTTGTTGATACCACAGGTTAATCAAGCCCAAAGCATGCAGTTGTGGCGTTAAAAAGTTTTTAATCATATCACGATATCGCTCCCCATTCACAGTTACCGTTACGCCGTTTTCATTTTCAAAGAAGTAAGGTCCAATGATTCCTCCTGAACAAATTGCCCACCAGACTGTCACTTTTAATGGATGCAAAGGACACCCAGAAGCGACTATTCTGTTTATACACATATCCATTCAAATGAAAATGTGCCTCGTCACTTATTATGATTTTTTTTCATGAAAATCGGGGTTGTCATGGGCGAGCTGTAACATCCTATTGACATATGTACGGCGGCGTAAATGGTCTTGTGGAAGAAGCTCTTGTGTCAACTGAATCTTAAATGGAAACAAATGCAAATCCTTGTGCAAAATTGTGGCCAAAATTGTTCTTTGAATACCAAGCTCCTGAGCACGGCATCGAATTGAGGTTGATGGATTGCTTTGAACACTTTACATAGACACCATATATTGTAATATATCAGTTTTACCAGCCAATTTTAATATACATAATTAGGTATGATAAAATGTTAGGATCGGTAATCAAAATTTAATATATTTTTGCTTTTTATACGTATAGATATTTTTATATTCCTAACTAGAAAACAACTAAATATAAGTATCAGGGGTGCAGTGAGTAGAAAAACAGGCCAACAGTCTTAGGATTCTGAGTTCAAATCATATAAAAGACATACATATTTTTCTTAATAAAATTATAAGAGACAATTTACTTTCTGTTTAGCTGCAACATTTTTTATACAAAAATATTCATCTGAAAAATATTCAAGTTTGAAATTTGACTAAAAAAGTTTAGATAGAGTTAAATCTTGAGGAAAAGAAATGACCAAAGAGAAACGCCAGTATTTTAGTAAAATATATATTTCTATAATGTCTGGTAACTACAAAGGTATTATAAATTAATAAAACCAATTGTAACTGGAACTGGAACATAAATCCGGTTGGCAAAAATTCAGTTGCAACTATGAATCTCTTTTTTGTGTTAATTGTTAATCTGTAAAATGTTAACTTTGGTCTTATAATTATTTCCCCTAGTGTAGTCATTTTCACTTTTCAATCGCAATACAAATAAAATTCTCGATCAATTGCCAAGTTAAATTCATTAAGTATTCCAAACACATAAAAAATTCCTTAGCGCTTACAAACCAACCTACCAACCAATCAATCAGTATCTTTGTAAAAAGAATTATTTAACGTAATATTGTTTATATAAACGGGTTGTCAGTCAACAATTTGACTTTTAGACACGAGTTTAGTTAGTTGTAGGAGTTGAATAAAAAATAAAATTTTATATTATTTTTGGAATAAAACCAACATTAATAAATTTTTATTCGTGCATACGTTGTTTTTATACATTATAAAATTTTAATACGATGCCAAAACAAAAAAGAAGGGTATGGCTAGAAAATGATCGGTGTTATATTCAAATACGCATGACGAATTATATGTACCCTCCACTTTCTGGAAACTCATAATTCTAATTTTTTCAATTCTGCAATTTTTAAGAGGATATGTGCGGCAAGGTTTTAACAGGAACATTTACTGTCAATAACGTCAATAAATTTACGCTTTAACTCTTAATATAAATATATGTCCGATTTAAATGGGATTTTCGATGGAAGTGATTTTTAAGAAATAAATTTTTTATTGATTCCAAGGTATTGTTTAGTTCTGATTTTCGTCTTCTAAGGCATCTCGCTTGCACAAATTCCAAAAATGTGATTTTTAATGGAATTCGAATCTATGACGAATGACTTATTTTTAAAACAGCAAATATACATTTGACATTTATAATTATGCTATAAGTTTAAGTGACATGTTTCAATCTTTTACTTACAATTTACCAGATTTTAAATTCTTAAAATCGTAGTTAATATTGATACAAAAAGTAATAAATTTATTGTAGTAAAAATTGCAAAAATTTCGAATAAAGTAATTCACTGAATGTCCCGTTATAATTTAACTAACAGTAAAACTCAAACTTTATATAGGAAACAGTTAAATTCCCAGGTTGCAGCTAACGGGAGTTTGTGAAAATGAGGCTAAGGCCCGATTACTGATGTCCTGTTTCAATCTAAATTTCAAATTCAAAATTTATTTAAGAACATTAAAAGATCTCATTTTCACTAAACTATAAGAAGGACGCTTTAGATACAATGCAATTTTCAGATATTTTAATACATTTACAAAATCTGAAATTAGTAAAGAGATTTAAGTCGGCAATGCCTGCCATACAATCGAAACGCCTAAAAAGTTAATTTAAACAAATACCGGGAGTATCGGATTATATGGGGATTAGATATAAATATGGACCGATTTTCTTTAAACCTGGATTCATGATTTATGGTCTAACATAATAACACAAATACCAACAAGATATCTATGGTTAGAAAGAATCTTTATACGGGAGGTTGGTCTGAATTTGTATCGATTCTAACCAAATTTAATAGAGTTCATCCCTGTGTACCAAATTGCATCTACATTAAATTTTTTTTTAGTAAAACAAATACAAAATCCTCGTTTTTTTCGAAAAAAAATATTTGCGGGAGACCTACCATCTAAAAATAAGTTTGGGATTTGAACCCAGATCAACGAGACATTTAATACTTGAAAGCTAAAAACCTAAATGAATGATAACTGCAGGCTAACCGCTGGTTGCGTTAATAAATATGATGAGACCGACACTGGCTTGTTAAAAATAACTTGCCAATATTAGGAAACCAAAACAAATTGGTCTTTAAATTGTTTTTGCACAAACTACAAACTCCATTTTATTTAAATAATATAAAAAAACAAAAACAAATATGCCTCTAACCGGACCCGAACTCGACACCTCCCATCTGCGCCATAGTTTTTATTAATTCAACGCTCTGCCAGTGTATTAATTCTTGTGCCGTTGGTAATTTCTGATTGCATAGTACTGCCAAAATACATTTTGCAAATGCTAGCGTAGCGGTTTAAGCCAATTGATTGCCAGTGTTTTTTTTTTAAACCTCAAAAATTTGTGTAAAACAAATACTGACTATTGCTGATAAAACGTCCCAAGTAAGTGTTCAGCCAGTAATGAATTTTTAATTCCATGGGTTCTCAGTGGTTTGCGAGTTATAAATTTGTTTGGGGTAGTATCTTTAGAGGATCGATTATTAACCATAACTGAAAGACACATTTTCTGCTTCTAAAATCTGTCTGTGTAAGATTATAAGGATAAATTTATGTTAAAAAATACTCTAAATTTTTTTTTTTTATTTTTAATTGAATAAAAATACATTACCAAATAAGTAGTTATAATGCGGCGTCCGAACTAGTTAAGCAGTCAAGCTTTCTTGCCATTAGTTATTTAATTACAAAAATTATGTGATATTGGTAACCACTTATTTTTTTTTACTGATAAGTATAAGAGTGAGCTTTATTTTGTAAAAATTTTTAACAACTTATTTTTTAATTGGTAATAATTACTTCTTTTTTAACTACTTTTTTCATTTTTTTGTAATACGGCAGGTAAGCATGTGTACAAGTTTTATGTGCTTTTTCATGCAGCGAATAGGTAACGTATGTGGTATAAAACATGAACTGACCCATTAACAGAAATGAAATCGTTTGCTGAGCTATTAAAGACATGGAAAAACATAGACTCATTTTGCAAAAAAAAAAATCATAATCATATAGATGGTCCTTCCCTATTTTTTAGGCAACATACGCATTGACTCCGTAATGAAATTTGTATTCATTTGCACCAGCTATCTTTTAATTTTTTTATATTTGTAACGTATTTTATATTTGTAGCCCTTTTTAAAAACATTTATTTTGAAAGTTACCCAAAAAATAATATTTTGATGTCAATCTATGAACCTTCTCTGTAAATAGCTTAAATCATCAATGGTGATCGTGCGCCCGCAGAAAACAATTTTTGTGTCAGAGCACGTAATCGATGTTTAATAAGTAGCGACTGCTTTTATGAGACTGCTAGAAAGTATTTTTTGCAGATTAATTACTTCAATATATGAAATATATTATTTTTATAGTTTTTCGTTTGGCATTATATTTTTTTCGCCTACGCTCAATAAGATATTTTTGTGTGTCCCGCAATTTCTGCAACAATTTTTCCGGAATTCGGCTGCACTACAAGCACATTTGTAGTTGGAAGCGCATTTTCTTTCAAACGATTTTTTGTTCTTGAAACCATATATCGTATTATACATAAAAGTTTTTCCGAATTGCATTTCAGAAAAATTACAATTCATGAAGGTCATATTTGTTTTTGGTTGGATTATTTTCACAAAATTTACAAATCAATTTTCGACGTTCTACTCATTTCAATTATTTTATATATTACAAAACTTTCGTATATTACAAATTTCATAAATTTATAAATTTTGTAAATAATACGAACATGATTTCGTAAATTACTTTTAATATAAAGTATGAAAAAATTGTAACCTCACAAAATTTCGCGATCAGCTGATGGTAAAAACTTCCTTAAGCTTGCAAATTTCGTAAATATACAAAGTTTTGTTTTTGTACAAAATTATTTTGCATTTTAACTAAATATTTATATTTTTACGTCATTCTACCTATGGACTATTATGAGCCCTGTTACAAAAACTAGCACAAACTTGTAATATCCAATACCCAAGTAGGGTGTTGATTATAAAAAGAATTTATGCAGGCAGACAAAGCAGGAATATAAAAAATCATGCCGGTACTTTTAGATCGATAGATAGAAATACGGATGGTTGGTTGGTTGAATGGATGACACAATATACGACAGCAGTGGCACCAAACAAACCAACGTAGTATGACTAAACTTCTTTTCTTGGTTAAAAAAGAATGTTGTCTTAAAACGTTTCTGTATGTTTCTGTAAAAGTGTGTGTGTGTGTGTCTGTGTGTGAGTGCTAACGTAATAGCCATAATAACTTTTAAATACATCTTCACGTTTTAAAATTTTAAACACGCAAAACGGATGCATATCAAGGTGTTTTTTATGTTTTATACAATAAATGCAATTGTTGCTGATGTGTAATTCTTGAATTCTAAAAAAACGAAACAACAAAATTATGTGTGGGTGAAGATTACAATGAAAAAAATATTTCAAACTTACATTACAATTCACTTTTATTTAAAGTACTCGTATTGCTGTGAAAATGATTTTTGCTTAATGGTTTTTTTCTTTTGAGAAACTGCAGATATTCACACTTGAAAACTTGAATGATGATCAAGATTATTATTTTCTTGTTATGGTTGATCGATAAATATAGTAATTCCACAAGTAGTTGATGTTGCTGTTGTTTTTTTATGGTTTCTTTAAATAATTTTTTATATAATTTACTTTAAATAAACTATATTTTAATAATTTTTTTTTTCTTTTTGAAAACTATAATCACTTTTGTATAACTGCTGTTTTTTATTTATTTACTTTTTGCAACTTCAAAGTGCCGTCTGTTTTGTTTTGTTTTCACTCTATTTGTTTTTTTTTTTTTTAATTTTATTTTTATTCTTATATAAAAATATTTTTTAATTCTTCACACTTCTAATTGAATTTGTATTAATAAAAGTAAATATTTATCAACAATATTTCTATCATATTCACGGAAGCAGTTGCGTTTCTTGTTGGCTGCTTAGACTCAAGTTTCATTATCCACCTGAACACACAAGTCTAACCGAGAAAACACTTGTATTTGTATAACTAGTATCAGGTACTAAAATATATTTTACTCTAGAGTGATAGGTTAGACCTGTCTCACAACACCTCGCACACCAGTTTTCACTGTTTGAGTTCCAATTCCACTTGAATATATCCAAAAAGCGACGTCATCACAATCGTTCCTTCTTTTATGTTCGTTTATTTTTTTATTTTGTTTTCTTAAAGCACAACTTTACAGTCGAACATCTCAAACCCAACTAAAATTGTATTGCCTTTATTTTACAAACAAACCATAGTCTAAGCTTCGCTCCATTCAACAACGACTTGTCTTACCTCAAGTCACTTTACAACGAATACAAACCAGTCACAAGTAAATAAGTTTAAAAAGCTTTGATTGAGTTTCTTTGTTGTTTAATTTACTTTTTTAGTTGTAGGTGCTTTAAACGGATTGCAATTTTTATTTATTATACAGGTGTTATGTTGTTTGTTGTATCATACCTGAATATTGAATTACAAGTTGGAAATATAAGAGATATTATTTGTAAGATTATTCTCTTCGAAAAAATACACTGTCAGATCTTTTGTAAATTTATATTGAAAATAGGTGTATTTGTGTACATTTATTATTTGTGTACATTCATTATCTTCAAAATTATTATTATATATTTTTTGTTTTTTTCCACAAAAATATTGTTTTTTATTAAAACTAAATGAAAATATTAACACGTTTTTTGATGAATTCATACATTTTGAAGAAATTTAGAAACTTTTTACGAACATTTAACCAACAAGTGTCGAATATTTGAAGAATATCTTATTTTTAAAAATAATTCATAGCATAAATCACGTTAATTCATTTAGTTTAAAACTATTTTAAAGTAAAAAATTAAATGTATTGTTCAAAAACTGAATTAATAAAGAAAACTTATAAAAAGTATTAAACAATTAATATAAATAAACAAAAAAAACACAGTTCTATTTAGCAATCGTGACGTTTTTGGAGCCGTTTAAGATCGCCAATTTTTTGGTTTAGGTCTCTATTTATATTGAAGGTATTCTGTTGTACGCATTCTCTTTTTAGCCATATTCCATAGAAAACTTAAAAAAAATAAAAACAATTAAAAGTACAAAGTTGATTGTTAAAATTACAAAGTTGATTGTTGCGTATAATCACCAATATCTTAATTCGGTAGAACAAGAGTTTAAATTGAAAAAAAAACATTTGCTTTCATATATGGCCATATGTATCTTATAAAAAACAAAACATATTACCATATATGAACTTTTTTATGAATATATTTGCTCATACATGAAATCAGATATGCTCATACATGACACCATTATTTGAATATATATGAACATTTTCACCTAGGTCTCTAAAATTAAAAAAAAATCAAAAGATATGGGGCTAAAATTAGCATAACAGCCCAAAATTAGCAAACTTTTCTGAAAGAATTACAGTTTTTTTGTAACCTTTGCAGACACATTCCACAGCCTCTAAAAATCGGCCTTACTAAAAGTGGACCATTTATCTGTATCAACATTACTGCCAATTTTAATAGTTATCCTTCCAGTCAGAAAAATACAAACGAGAAGACGCTGGTAAGACACTTTAACAAGTGGTCTAAGTGCAGGCAGAAAGTGCTTTCCCAATATAAAAATTTTAATTTAACCAAAAAGCGTCGGAAAAGTAATGGGAAAACAAAGAAAGAAAAGAAAATTTTCGTAACTAAATAAAAAAAAATATGTTTCCGAAGTTTGTTTGAAATCTTCATTAAGAGTCATTCCATAAATGTTTGAAACGATTTTCGGAAACACCTCTATGGACATCACTGAAAATTTGCAAATGGATTTTCCACGTTCCCACTATGCTGTTTTTGGTATTTCAAAATTCGGTATCGTTCACGGTGTGTCGCGACTCAAAGTTTGAACAGCTCTAACTCTTTAAGCAATTATCCGATTTTTACAAGTCATGTATGATATCACAGCTTAGATCTTCCACCTTTAGATACTTTTCTCTTTACAGAAACAAGGTTCCATCTGTGAACCGTTAAATTTCCTTAACCACAATCGAAATTTCTAAAAATAAGTGAAATCAGCTACCTAAGTGCCCACAGTGCCACAGTGGTAAATATCGGAACATAAACCATTTGGACCAAATAAACCATTTGGTCCTCATCTTGGACAGGTTTTTTTTTTTTAAGTGATCACACATACTTTAAAACTCCAAAATATAAATATAATGAAATAAGTAAATAATTGAAAAGTAAATCAGAAGTTATATTTATGAGAAATCGATATTAGGTTCTATATGGGCAAACATGGACTGACTTCCATCAAAGATAATATGGGTTATCATTAGGCTTTTGTAAATCAGTGTATCAATCTTCATCGAAATATAATTATATTTCGTAGCCTATAAGTTAACGGTCTTGTTCAAGAAACGGTTGTCTAACTTTTGTACTTTACTGTATCTATTTGTTTATTTCTCCCTTTTTTAAATTAATTTCTTTTGTAACTATTATTTTGTTTAAGCGAGTAATAATAAAAATAGGGAAATGGAATACGAACCAAAAATTGGAAGTACTTACACTATGTTCAAATAACATATGATTTTAACAAGGGGTTGGGTAAATGGTTACCCAAAGCTTGCGAGTATAGACATAAATTAGTTAGACATAAATTATTAAGTACTAAAATAAGTACTTACCTGTAATATTGAAATCATTAGTTATCAATCGGGGCTAAAATAATTACATACTTGTAATGAGTAAAATAAGTCATGTAAAATAAAAGTAAAATAAGAGTATGAACAAATAATAGCTTTAATTAAAAATTTATAAAAATCGGGTAACAATAAAATAAAATTTATATACCTTTTCGTCAATTATATTTATTAGACCGACTCACGAAAAAAAGACTACAGGTAATAAATCATTTCTTATACCGTGTATGAGAAAGTGCAGACGGCAAAACTGAAACTAAATTATTTGTGGTGCCGGCATTTAGATTAAACGAGGTGTTGAAGGAGTTCCATAACGATTCCAGTAGCGGTCATCTTGGGATAACAAACCCCATAGAGATGTTGAAACAACGATTTTACTGGGTCGGCCGCCAACAAGCTGAGGGCCATTGGATAGCAAACTGCCTGCAATTTATCGCAGCAAAATTACCAGTAAGAAGAAGTCGTAATTGGCCGTTCAGCACTCCATCTCTCGGACACCTGTTATACGATGAAGCCGAGGTACGATACAACCCGCAACGAAATAAAGGGCTATCTCCCAAATTACAAAAGCGTTGGGATGGACCCCACACGGTGGTTAAAAGGTTAGTTGTGGTGGAAAAGGAAAAACTATATCTTTAACGAACAGAGCGGCAGTGTTACGGAAATTCTGTTCATCAACTCCCACTTACTAGTAGAAACAGATTTTGGCATTTAAATTTCATTAGCATTAGTTGAGTAATGCGAAAAAAATGTCATTACCATTTAATGGTAATGAAATTTTCGGGCATTGGCATTTATTCTTCTAATGCTAATGAAATCCTGCTAAGTCCTCAAAACTAATTACAATTGCTTAAAAAAGCATTAGTTTTACAAAAAAAGGGAATGTTTATATTGCTTTTCTTGGGCTGTTATAAAATGCAAAAATTTTGCCCTATTTCGCTTAGTTTTCGAGATACTGCCGGTAAAAAATTACCATTTTACAAAATTTTTGCAAAGCTCGACAAGGGCTACCCTTTTTTAATACAGGTAAGGTAAGGGTCCCATAAAATCTTTTAAACAGCCACAAGGTGACTGTTTATAAACAAATTTCGATCCCCGTTTCATTCTATTTCCTAATATCAGAAATTTATCTCCATTTTAACGGTTTTTAAAAAACTTTTCTGTCAATTGTAATTATTTGTTTTTAATTCATTAATTATTAATTGCAATTGAATTTAAAAAATCAGTACCATATATTAATGAAATCAAACAATGGTAATGAAAATAATTTCATTACAATTGATATCAATAAAATTCTAATGAAATCATAAATTAATTAGTTCAATCAATTAACTAGTCCCAAGTATGTTACCAGCAATGGCAATTCTTCACTATCACATAGAGCAAAACATGATTCAAGTAATCAAGTAATGAAACGTATGATTTGGGAGCAAGCTCTTGGCCATTTGTTCAAAAATTCTCACAACATTTAAATTTGGGATAGTATGAAAAGTAGAATTTCAAATACTGCTAAATGCTTTGGCATTAGCATTTACTAAAAAAACAATGCTTTAATGGTTTTTCCCTTAGTATCTTACATTATACCAAAAGTCATAGGATCTGTCAAAAAAACGAGTCCGATAGCAAAATCCTATGGTGTAAACTCATTTTGTCTTATCCGTACAGAAAATCCGATTACTAATTTTGACAGTCAGATTGATTTTGTGCTTTTTTATACCCTTCACCACAGGTGGAAGGGTATATATAAGTTTGTAATTCCGTTTGTAATTTCTACAATATTGATCTTAGACCCTATAAAGTATATATATTCTGGGTCCTTTTGAAAGGCGAAGTTGATTTAAAGATGTCCGTCTGTGTGTTGAAAAGGGTTTTCCGAAGAACCCAGACATGATGAGGACTTGATTGTTTTTTATTTCTTTTACATGTGATCCATTTCTGTTTGCTATTAAGAATCAGACAGATCGGTTAATAAATGGCTGAGATATTAGCAAAAAACCAGGACTACCTCTAATTTTTTCGGTAAAATCCCTTTGTTTAATATGTATGTAGAATTTTACGCTTAACAAACACATCCATGTGTTAAAATTCTTTTCTTTCATCTCCACCTTTTATACACAAACAACACACATACAAAGATTTGTCATATAAGTAAAAACTAAACAAATCTCTAATGAACGAAGACTTTTATATATGTACCTCTATTGACGATGATTTTGTGTGAGCTGCAATAGCTCAGTTGTCTAGACGTTATGTCACAAATACTTTTTTTCTCTAAGGCCGTGGGTTCGAATCCCGGTCAATTCACTTTTTTTTGTACATTTTTTTTATTATTTTCTTAAGACTTTTTTTTTTTGTTTATTTTTGATTTTTTTAACATTTAATAATTAATTTATATAAAATATTATATTAATAATTAAATAATCCATAAATAGGCTAAAAACATCAACATTTTTATAAAAACCCTCTGATACAAACAAAATACAAACGTTTTTATACCCTTCACCACAGGTGGAGTGGTCGGGGGTTCGAATCACGGTCAATTCACTTTTTTTGTACATTTTTTTTTATTTTCTTAAGATTTTTTTTAGTATATTTTTTGTTTTTTTTTTTAACATTTAATAATTAATTTAAATAGAATTTTATATTAATAATTAAATAATCCATAAATAGGCTAAAAACATCAACATTTTTATAAAAACCCTCTGAAACAAACAAAATACAAACGGTTTTATTTCTATTTTTTGCTCCGATTTAAAAGAATTTATAAAAAGATTTTTAAACCATTTCATTTCTCATATATTAAGAAAATTTTATATATAATTTCCCTTTGAGTGCAACTATTTTAGGTCATAACTTATAATAATTTATAAAAAAAAATTATAAACTATTTTCTTTCAAATTTTTAAAATTAAGCTAAAGAAATTAAAAATATTTTTAATAAAAAAGCGAAATAAAATCCAAAATGCAAATTTGCCAGCTAAATCAAACGTTTTTGTAGAAATAAAACACATGCAGTTCTAGTGATTTCTTTTAACGATTTGTTGAAATTCTTTTCTTTCACCTCTTCACCTTTTATACACAAACAACAAACACTATTCTAGACCTGTAGTATGACCTATGGATACGTCTTATATAGCAAAAGATCGAAAATCTTTAGAATAACATATTTGCTGAAAAACTCGGAAATATCGGTTCAGATACAAAAAAGTTATGCCCAAAACATACATTTTTTAAATACCTATTTTCTGGAACCATAAATCTTCCCGAGTTCAAGTTTTATCACCAAACTAAATGGTTAATTTCCTCTTAAAGGCGTCCGTATATAAATCTGTCCATTCCATATATGTCCATATATAAGCTTCAGTTTTTTACAAACATGGTGAAGGGTATATAAGATTCGGCATAGCCGAATTTAGCCGCTCTTACTTGTTTATATTGGAGTGATTGAAGGAATCAAAGTCCTATTTTGAGATTTTTATTGGTGGCTGAGTTGAAAACAATAACTCTAAAGTGTACCTAATAATCAATCCTTTTTGTATTCAATATGAATGTTGCTGACTGATATGTATGTCTGCTCTGTAACAAAAACCTTTAGGTTAGGCATAAAATAATATTTAACTAATAGTTAAATAAAAATTTTACATGGAAAATAACAACAAATGTGTCAGTTATAAAGTCGCAGTTAGTAGAATTGAAATTTTCGAAAATTTTTAGGGGTGAAAATTAATAATTGAAAATATAAAAAAATGATTTTGTAAATCCTTTATAACCGAAATTAAAAAAAAACTCATACAACTTTAATAGTTTATTATATCTCGCTTCAAAATAAAAGTGGCAAAATTAAGCACTCTAGTGAACAACCCAGAAAAGTTTTAATAAAAAATGGGGTTTTTCTATTTTTTATACTTTTATATAGTTAGATTATAAGGATTGTGTACCATAATGAAGTAAACTACCACTCGGAGACCCATAGAATCCATTGTGATATATGTATATAGTTAGATTACATATATAATTGCATTTTTATTAAAAAAAATCAAAACTCTAACAGTTAGTATACCAGGGGTGGGTACGCATTTAACATCGAGGGCCATATTGAGGTTTTTCATAAATTATAAAAAAATTCAAAATATATTTAGAAATAATCAAAATTTTGAACTAAGTTTGGATGAATCTCTACGATAAAAAAATATTGATTTAGACTGATCATTTTAATCATTCAATTAAGTGGCTGTTTTACCCAATTCAAAGCCAACGTTATGTACATACATATGTGCTTCTTATCATCATTTAGTACAAAGCGGAATCTTCCTTCAATTGTTGTTCACTTCCGGCTTTATGATTCCCATGATCGTGCTCATAATCTTCCTGTAAATAAATAATTAAGTGATTTGTATCTGATGTTATAGGTATAAAAGTTATACGGTATGTACATACATATATAGAACGATACAAATATAGTGTGTTTTTTTTACGTAAGTTTATATCCAATTTTGATGAATTTTGCCCGAATCGGTAATAATAATAAATAATGCACGATGAAATTGAATAATATATTAAATATTACACATGTATGTGCCAAAAAATAACATGTGTCATAAAATTACTCTCAATTAATTTCTACACAAATTGAATCCTCCATTATAGCCATATTCGAATATTCCTAATGGAGAGTTTACAAAATACGAAACTACACCAACTCTACCTAGTTATAAAATACTACAACTCGTGTTCATTCTTATCTGTGGTTATATTTCTAAAGAATTTTATTATTATGCAATGCCATCTGTTGTCGTTTCTAATTTTGGTCCATACAACAACCACATATTGACACCGATTTCAAATTACAGAAAAGTGATGCCAAGTTTCATTAGAATAAACTACCTAAACTTAGCGGCGATAAAATTAATCGGCGGCGGAAACAAAATACGCGCCGGTGACACTTTGCTGTCTGCGACCTGATAATTACGGCTAAACTAATTTTCATCGATTTGTACAATTTGAGTGTAAAAGCAATATTTTTATTTTTAATAGGGTTTGTCATTAAAATGCGTACGTTTTTATTGCCGGAATATATGTCGCAATAATTCTCCAGCAGTATTTGTTAGCAATTATTGCTAAGATAAAACGTCAAACTAGCTGTCAGTTTCCTTTGACAATTACAACAAAGACGCCACAAAAAAATAGAAAACTGATATAGAAAAACAACAAAAAATTATTAAATTTAAAAAAATTAAATAAATTTTAACAAATTATAAGAAAAAATAGAAACATTTAACAATTTTTCCACTTTACAAGTGTATTTACAAATAAACACAGAATAACTTTCTTCCTTAAAATTTTTCAAAATATGATAACATAAATACGTGTTGTCTACCCTTATAAACATAAGCTCGGCAATTAGCAATTTTGTGCCGTTATTCTGCCGACGAATTTTAATTATTGCTAAAATTTATTTAATTATTTTTAAAAATTTTTTGTTGTTTTTATCATTTTTTTTTTTATTTGTGGCTTTTTTTTTTTAAATTGTCAAAGGAAAATGGCAGCTTGACGTTTGACGGTTTATCTTAGCAATAATTGCCACAGGGTACTTGTTATGTAGAAACATGGTAATAATCATATAAATACATGTGTCAGTATGCATAAGCATATATATAATTATATATTATATGGTATATATTATATCATAGAAAATTGTAAATATGACTTATACAGAACCATATATACTTACACATAGCTTACACAGAACCATGTATAATTATATATGTTATCTAATATTTAAGATATAATAATATATGGATCATTATCAAAAATATTTTGTAATATGGTATGAGATATAATTATATATGGTTTAATATATGTTCCAATATAAGAAATATTTTTTGATGTGGTATAGATATTATTATATATGATACAATATGTGCAAACAAATGTCAATTGTATCGAATCCCAGCCATGGAGATATTTTTTTTTGTTCTTTTAATTTATTTTTATTTCTTTATTAACATTTTTTTTCAAAAGTTATATAATTATATTATCAGGACCAAATTTCCTAATATATAATTATGTTATATAAAAGTCCCGAAGATACAATTACATATATACATATAAAAATTATTAACTGAGTGCTTACATCACGACAATTCTGGCAGACCTAGTTCAAATCCTCAGGCAAATTTCGATATTTCGATATTATTTATCCCTTAATATAATGTTGGGTGTAATATGATCTGCCATTTTTCGGATCAACTTACATCCTTTTAAGTCCCAAAATACATTGCTGGATCCAATTTGATCTGTCATTTTTCGGATCAAATAAGATACTAAGGTATATAAAATTGGATATGATTAAATATTGTGAAAGATTAATTTTTTTACTCGGAACCTATATTTTCTGATTGAATTATTTATTACCATGATTCAATCCTTATATTACCAGAAGAATCAAGGTGATTTAAATAATTATTTTTATAAATCAATGGAAATAATTTAAAGAATCAAATCAATTTTGGTTTGATTCGCGAATCAAAAAAAGAATAATTTTGATTCTCGAATATGATATGATATCCGACTTAAAATATTTTTATTTAAATCACGATTAACTTTATTTTAAACGCGAATTTTTGTAAAACAGCAACAGGGTGACTATTTTTTGTTTCCCGCTCCATTTTGTTCGTCTCCCTGTGGCTGTTTTATAAAAATATATATCTCGAGATGTGTTTCGGACCTGGCCTATTATTATTATTATCGAAGTATATTAATACTCTAGTAGAGCAAAAATGTTGTCCGTTTTGTCCTATCGAGATACCGGCCATTTTAAAAATGACAAAATTTTTGTAAAGCTCGACAAAGGTTAACTTTTCGGTCGACTAGATGGTCCACGAAGGGTTTCATGGCATTTTATAAAAATAGATACCTCGTGATGTCTTCCGGAATTGGCCTATTTTTATATCGCAGTGTATCATCAGTCTAGTAGAGCAACAATTTTGTCCGTTTTACCCTATCTCGCTTAGTTTTCGAGATACCGGCCATTTTAAAAAATGTCCATTTCACAAAATGTCGAATATCTCGGAAACTAAGCGAGATAGCGCAAAACGGACAATATTTGGAAATGATTTCTGCAGAGATTGCCCTTCGATAGAATAGATTCGGTAGCTCCCCGAAGGGTTTCATGGAAGTTTATAAGAATGGGTCACCTGAAGCTGTTTTATAAAAATAGATACCTCGGGATGTCCTCTAAAAATTCTTCGATAATAAACATCGGAGAATTTTTGTCCGTTTTGCCTTATCTCGTTTTGTTTGGAGATACCCACCATTTTATAAAATGGCGAATATCTAGAAAACTAAGCGAGATTTGCAAGTCAATTTTAATGGTATTTTATTTTGTTTTAATTTGCGAATTAAAAAAAGAATTATATTTGAAATGTTTTGATCCAATTGAATCAAAAAAGATTCAAATGAAATTGATAAATCAACTATGATTTTAAATCTGATTTATAAAATATTAAATCAACTCGCTCATTTACAAAAATAATTATTTTTTTATCGCGACGTAATTCAATAAAGATTTATCTCTTTCAAGGTCTCGTCCACACTAGCGATGTCAACATATTTACCGCTTGCCAAGACTACAAGTTTGGCCAGACATAAACGGGAAAATATCTCTGTATAGCAAATTAAATGAGTTAAATAAAAATAGAATTTGTTGTTTTTTTTTTTTTTTTTTTTTTTTTTTTTTTTCAATAGTTTGCATTGAACATATACAAAACAACGAAAATCTGTATTGAATATACTAGTTTTTTATAAATGATAAACATTTTTTGCCGTGTGTAGTAAAATTGTCATGTTGACACATTCTTTTGACGAGTTTTTCCAAAAATGTTGACGATTTTTTTTGCGCATTAACATGGCAGCACTATAGCAATACAACTCTATAAATGTCAGAATATATCAGATGCTAAAATTAAACGTCAGTTGAACTTTGTCACTTGCCGCGTTCGGTTTGGTAATTTTTTATTAGTCGGACAAATATCGGATATTCAAATATTGCGTACATTGTATAAATTTGTTCGGTCTCTACATATATTTCTTAGTAATAGTTTAATCATATTACAATTAAAAACAAGTGACAACACCAACCATTTAACGCTAATAAAAATAACACTTAAAAACTAAATTTAAAACAAGAATTATCTAAAAATAAGTATAAAGTAAGAAGCGGCAAACTTTTTTTATTTTGAAATATTGCCAACGCATAAAAAAAGTTATGCGAATCATATATGCAAAGAAAAAATAAATAATTATTAAATATTTTACATAAAGAGGAGAGAGAATAAGCAACACCGATTGAAAACATTAGCTAAAAGCAAATAAGAAAATTTTAACAAGTCACTAGTTGCGATTTATGTTTTGTGTCTAATTTTTTTACGAATATTTTTTATTTTGAACCCAATTGCGAAAAAGTTTTGTTTAAAGCAAAATATAAAACAAAACAACATACGAAATTTTTGTTCTTCATATAACTGATTCGGTAAAAAAAAGTGTTGGTAAAAAAAGTTTTGCATAGCAAAAATTTCACTACGTGAATGTCTTCCACACACAATCAAAGACAAAAATCTTCCATTTCACAGTATCCCACGTATCAACCGATACCACAAACTGCTGTTGACACAATCATGGATAATCCAGCCATGACTCGAAGCACTAGTAGTAGTGCGGGTGGCATTAGTGTCGATGATTCAATAGATCGCACTGGTGCAGGTGCCTTACCTTCAACCTATTCATCACAACAATTGATGCCACCTTCCGATAGTGATAGTGTCGAGGATGGTGATAGAGAATTGGGCCGTGGGACTAGTCCAACGACAAATTGTGCCCCCGGTTCGATGCGTGGTATTACTCGCAGTCAGTGGTTTACAGTGGGTGTATTATGTTTCGTTAATTTAATCAATTATATGGATAGGTTCACAATAGCTGGTAAGTTAAGCATTTTGTTAATTATAGCGTTTTCAATATTATTAGAAGAAATTTATTATGATTATTATTTTATATTTAGAAAGTGGAACAAGTTCCCGGAAGGGGCATTATTTCAATTATGTTGGTAGATAGTTAATGGAGCATAAAATAGAAAGATATAAAATCTGGGTAATACTGTCGAAAATGCAATATAAAACCAAATCATAGGAATCTTCTACATGCCACTTAGGTCTGAACATAGACCGAATCTAATCAATTTCAACATAATTTCGAACACCATTTTTAATTTAGATATATTTATAATTTCATCATATTAAAGCAAAATTTACAGTAAACCTTTAAATTAAAGGTAGATATAAACATGTATCGATTGCAAACTCAATGTGGTCCGTTCTGAGGCCAATACACTGTGAGAGTTTTTGCTTTTGTTTGCAACTTCCAAAAAGAGGGAATCTACCCCCACCTTACATTATACCGATCGACTCTGAAAATAATTATGCCAGTCCTTTTCTTCAAACTACAGGTCGCAAAGATACAGATAAAATAGTGGATACAATTTGGTACATACCTTTAGATTGGCCCAAGGACAAGCCCGATATATCAGCTTCTTAGACAGGGACACAATAAAATAAAATTCTAACAACCAGATCATATTGAAAGTCTTAAAAATATGTCTTCAAATAAATAAGTACTTTTGCCAAACGTCCACAGATGTTGAAGCCTTAGCTCCTCTCATTTTTTTCTTAATAGCATAAAAACAATTATGTTTGATATTGTGTATTATTTCAAAGTATTACTGAAAAGTGTTCATTCAAAAGTTAATGTTAAATTTATTCATATTATAATGAAGACAATTTTGGTGTTATAAATATGGGTCAATGATGACTGAAATAATAAAAATATCTTAATAATTCCTTTAATTTTTTATGTTTTGATTTTTATATACAAGGTTACTTTTTATTTATTAAAACTTAAATATAAAAAGGTATAAACAACAAGACATTCTTGTGCTGTCGTATAATGTGTAAAAATCGTATTATGATTACACTGAACAAAGAAAAATCATGCAATATTTTTCGAAAAAAAAACTCGTAGTTATTTTTTCGTAGTATAAAGGAATCTTACGTATTTTTACGTAATAAAGTTTAGGCAAAAATGTTGGGCATTACGTAAAAATTTATTATCTTTAAATTTTTACATCTAATTAATATTTTTATATGAAAATTCTTTTAAACCTTCTTATGTAATATCTAAAATTGATTAGTTCTTTGAAAGAATACTTATTTAATTAAAAATAACACACCTTTAATAAAAAGATATCTTGATGAAATACTGCATACCCAATAAACATTTTAGCTGGAATTAAAGCTAGAGTCAATTGTTATTCTAGTCATGTTTTCCAACCTTGATTTATATTTAATTGCATTTTAATTCAATATCATATTCCATCAAAACGAACGTTGGAATTCATGGCGATAAATTTGTAGAATCTTTCTGAAAGAAGAAAAAAAGATAATGTATATTGAGGAGAGAGTTTAGCTACAAGTAAATGTGGTTAACCTTTTCGTTAAAATCCATGGAAGAAATTCAGATTTTATAAAAATCTCAAGAAAATTGTAAATTTGAACAAATGTTTTAATTTTATTTTGAAATACATATTGACAATCAACAAAAAATATGAAACAAATTATTTTTATTTGTATGAACTTGATTTTGACTGTAAAAAAACACTTAAAAATGCACAGTACAAGCAATATTTAAAACACTTTAATAAATAAGAAGTGCAGTGTCATTATCAAAAAAGTAGTACATATTTTAAAATAAAATTACTTCAAAAAAGTACCCTCTCAACAAAAACCATATTTTCAAAAAGAATACGTTTTATCAGACTGTACTCAAATTCCGTGAAAAGTTTCCTTTTTTATTTTAATTTATATTTATTTAAACCATAAACCATTTGTCCGGGAATCCATTTGGCTTGTCTTTGCTTAAAAGTTAGATTTTGCGTTAGTGTTAAAAAATAAACGTAATAAACATATAAGCGTTATATTAATAGCGAAAAAAGCATTAAAAATCGATTTATATATTAAAGCAAGTTTAAAACTTTATTTTTTTAAATGGATCTTACTTTGTTGAAAATAAAATACATTAATTAATTTTGTAATTTAACCAAAAAATTCCATTGACACAACAAAAATTTCTTTTGTAAATAGTCAAAAACTTTTTATTTAAAAAAAACATACTTTTGCGCAGACCTTTAAAAACATAAGCCCCTTAAATTAATTTAAAAAAAAAAAAGATAAAGATTGAATTATATAATTCAATATTAATCGTATTAGAATAATCCAGTTGATTTAAACAATTATTTTTATAAATCAAACGAAATAATTCAATTTTAAAAAAAGTCATTTTAATTCTCGAATATGATTTGATTTGCGAATTAAAATAAATTTTTTTAATAAATTTAATTTTAAACCCGAAGGATTTTATGGAATTTTTATAAGACAGACTCCTCGGGATGTCTTCCGGGCCTGACCGCTTAATTTTTGAGATACCGGTCATTTTAAAAAATTACCATTTTATAAAATGAGGTATATCTAGAAAAATAAGCGATATTTGCAAGTCAACTTAAATGATTTTTATATTGTTTTAATACGCAAATTAAACAAATATTTGTTTAATTCGCGAATTAAAAAAGAATTATGTTTGAAATGATTTGATTCAATTAAATCAAAAGAAGATTCTAATGAAAGTTATTAATTAACTATGATTTTAAATCGGTTTTAATAAATTAATTTATAAAATATTGCATCAACTCGCTGATTTACAAAAAGAATTATTTTTTTTTGCGAATTAATTCCATAAAGGTTAAATTTTTCAAGGTTTGCTTTCGCGTAAAACATCAAAAATAGTTTGTTAAATATAATAAACTTTTTGTAATATACTGCCAAACATTTCTTAGATTTCGTATATATAACTTAAAATTTTCGTGGAGTGATCAATGAAATTCTTTTGTAAAAATTTTAAAATTACTTTGTAATATGCACACAAAAATTCTGTTATTTCGTATTATTTTGTACAATGAACAGAAGGTTTCATACATATGTTCGTATGCATTTTTAAGTGTAGTTATAAAATTTTAAATGTATACAATTATCTATTTAGATAAGAATCAGTAAAAAAAATACCGGAAAAATTAAATTGTATAGATAAAAACGGTAAATAATCAAGCTAAATTGAAGTTTTCAAAAATATTATATTTATGTAAAACTTTGAAAAATTTGCTGATTTTTCTTTATAAAACTATAAATTTAAATTCATTTATAATGAGAAGAAACAAGTTTAGCATGACAAATATTAATATAAGTCCATTAATCCAAAGAGCTTAAAATCTCAAGAGATGCATACATCTCAAGTACTTTTTACCGGCTCTTGTCGACATTTCAAGAAGTTTTTATTTTTTTTTCTGTTTTTGTTTTTAATAAATATCAAAAATTGTTTAAATTAATACACAAAAAACGAAAAAAATATATTCAAAAATCTTTATATATTTAACTTCTTGCTATATCTGCCAGAGCAAGTGAGAGAGCTTTTAGAGTAGTCTAAAGAGAATTTTAGAGACTGATTAAACGTAATTCAAATCGTATGATTTTTAGTTTTTTAAAATCCACCCTATAATGATCAGATAAACAAATAATTTTATATAACTAAAGTTATTAGACACATTGTCAGTTCAACATATTAAGTATTAAGTAAATATTAACTTACGTTTATGGAATACAGTATGATTCACATCGCTAAATACAAAAAAACTACATATAAACCAGTCAAGTAGGTTTCAGGTAATAATTGCATTAAATAAAAAAAATTCCTAGAATCTGTTTTTATTCTTTTTGCTAAATTGCAGTAAAACAAAAACGGAATATTTTCTTATTTTTGAGACGAAAAGCCAATAAATAATATTATTTATTTTGACAAAAACTTATAATAAACAACAGTAGCACAATACGACGATATATGGTAGAAAATATACGTATATATCTATTCTATTTAAACATTTTTTATTCGACTGACTGAACTTTGTGCTTTTTGTTGACAATAATAAAATTCTAAAAAATTTACATTTTTAAATTTGTTTTTGTTTTTATTTTTGGCAATAACATGAGACGTTTTTGATATAAAATGTGCCGGCTTTTATTTAAGAAATTTAACTTTTTACGCCATTAATTTCGTTTGTAACAAATCAAAATATACATAGATCTGTGACACTCTCAAAAGTACATACTTTTTCTTATGAGGAATGCGCACAATTTTGAACAGTAGGTTTCTTTTTTTTAGCATAAATATTTTTTTTTGACAAAAATAATTCATGTATTTGTATAAAATAAAATGTTTGTTTTCATTTCTTTATTTAATATTTATTTATCTTTATTCATTCATAAATGACTAACAAGACATTTAAAAAGTTATTTTTAGTATTTTTATTTATCTACAAAGTTATCATCATTTTCTCTTTGGGGAATATTTTTAAACGAAACACAAAAACAATTAAAACAATAAACTATTAAATATTTTTAGGAAATCCAAATAAAACGTACTTGACACAGTCAACAATTCAAAGCAATTTGTCTTAACACACTTAACTTTAAGTAAATTTATAAAAAACAATAATTAAGTGTTATTCATATGATTAAGTAGACATTAAATTTAGGGTCTGTTAATGTGTAAATGCGGGTTTGACATTTTCACACAATTGCCTTAATGAAAACGGATAATGTTTAAATTTTTAATCTAGCTGGCATTTTGTTGATTATAGTGATAATTTTAAAATGATTAAAAATATTGTAATATTAATATTTTTTAATTATTGGGAGATATTAATTAAAAATAGTTTAATAATTTGAATATTATTAAGTTAATATTTAATAATTTAAAGATTAACTCAATAAATAAATGTGGATTATATATTTTATATATTATATATATTTTTATACATCTATCCTTATCTATTATTTCCGAATATGGATAAGAAATGCCATTTTTAAAAGACAATTTTCAAAAATTTTTACAATTCATATCCCAGATACATTAATACTGGGTATATAAAGTGTATATGGCGGTAGTCAATTTGTCATAATCTTGAGCCAAACAAAAAATAAACATCCCACATATTAATAATAGTTTTAATTAACACTACAGTTACCGGCTTGTATAAATGCTACATAAGCAGTCATAAAAATAATCAAGCTGTGAGTTGTTAATAAGGCCGGCATGCTTGACTTAAATGTTTAACACGCACATCGACTTATGTAAAAGCTTATAGCAATTTAAAATTACCATCAGATCAATCAGATATTGTTTTTTTAATTAAGTTTTTGCTATATTTCAAGATAATATTTAATAAATTGTGATCGTTTTCAAACGAAAATAATGTAGTGTGAACTTAAATCCTGAATGCCGAACAAAATTGGTGGAGAAATTTGTCAAAAATGTGATATGACAGCCTTAGAAAATTGATTAAAATTACCCCTTATCCGGATTAAGACTCGCCTAGATGTATAGACCAATTCTTTAAAAAATCCAATTGTGGTTTTAACTTTCTCAACCTCTTGGTTTGGAAATTTATATTACACGATTTTTAATAATACCTATATTAAAATTATTTATAACATTAGTTTCCCATAATAAATATTCTGAAATACCATTACAATTATATTATTTGTGGTTTTAAACAACAATCGTTTTTGATAACATTCGGTTTTTGATAACAATCTTTATCAAAAAAGTTATTGTTAAGTAAATTTAAAAATTATCTTTTGTAATTTTATGATTTCCTATCAGTTTTTAATACAAGTAGTATTTGAAAATAAATTTGAAAAATTTTTTAAAAAGGGACGCTTAGATATTTGATTCCTACTCTGAAAAAAATCAATACATCCCTGTAGGAAATGTCGATAGTGAAACAGTACTGATTCACTATTGACTTTGTCACCAGTACTACTGACTAATAATGCGAATCTACACAATTATTGACTATGTGTTGACATTGGAAACAGAGATTCACTAGTACAGTTTAGTAATTCTAGTCTACACTTTTGGAACTTTTTACTTGATTTCCACACTAGGAAAGAAATAAGATTAAACAGGTATATTTATTTTGTTAAATTAGATATTTTATTAAAAAACTTTTTTTTATAAATTTCATTAAAGTAAAAAAAAAATTTCGTGCAAATTTAATTTTGGAGTAGACAAATCTTCAAAATTTTCATCAGGCTCCACAAAATCTCTAGAGTTGCAATTTTCACTAAAAATTGTTGCTTCTTTCTTGTAATTTTTATACAAAATTGATTGTTTTTTTCACAAGTTTTTTGTAATTTCTTTTGCTCATTATATATTTTGTTCAAATTTGTATATTTTTATTAAAAACTTTAATTTTGCATACAGCTATGCGCACATGTATTTTCAACAAAAAAAACAATAAAAAATCAAGAACAAGCACAGCTTTGCAGCTGCAAAAAAGGAATGTAAAAAGTATAGACCCTTTGTGGACATGTCACCAAAAAGTCACCCAAAGTAGGCGACAAAAGTGGTGACTTGTAGACACTTGACCCCAGGCTTCCTACAGGAATAATACTCGTATATACGAAAACTTTTGTACAAAATATTTCGTTAATTATGAAGTACTTTTTAGTAAGAAGATGTACTTTTTAGTAAGAAGAATTTTTATGAAAAAATATTAATATTTTACTATAGGCTTTTTATTAAATATATTTACTTTTTCTACATTTTAAAAGAAAATTTTTTATTCACAACTTCAGATATCATTTTATATTTAAAAGATATTTTAAAGTTATGTTAGTTTCGAAAAATCTAATTTTAATTTTTTTAGTTAAGTTAGTTTTTCGTTAATATAATTTTTTATATGCCATCAGAATACGCTTTGAAGAATATGTGTGAAAATATCTTATTAAGGAACAAAACACCGAATATCAGTAATATCTGTAAATGCATAATGTAAGAAAAATTACAGTGATCTACATTAACCTGCTAATCAAATTCCCCACTTTCCCTTACCACAAACAAAACATCACGCCACTTTTATCAGGCTTTACTATTGCAGTTCACACATCGTTCATACGTTTTATAGACATTACTCACTATCGTTCCTCATACACAAACTTACACAAAAAAACTACAATATCATAAAAATTACAGTCATAAAAAAAATTTTAAATTTAAATTCGATTTCTAAACTTTTTTTGTTTTTTATTGAAGAAATCACCCAATGTTGTGACGAAATATTAGGATAAATAAATAAGTAAATTAATAAACTTTTATAAATAAAAAAGAGATGTTAAGCTCATTTTTATAATTATATCTTTCGGCTTAGAAGAAATGTGAAAAAAATGTTAAATAAAAAATTATAAAAAAATTAAATTTTCACTAATAACAAGGCTTTTTGAAACAAATGTAATTATATTTACCTAGATAATTGTATACAAATTATATCTTATATGATGTCATAAATTTCTAACTTCACTAACCCGTCACTAATTTCTGCTTCGAAATGGGTTAAAATTTTAAAGTTTTGTAGTAAAATATTAATAGAAAAATAAAAACAGATAAAAAAAAACAAAAAAAATTATTTTTTTTTTTTATCAAAAAAATATTTTATGTATACATTTATATAGATATAGCCACATACGATTATGTATACAAATTTTTACTCGGTAGTTGTTATTTTAAAAACTTGTTGAAGGTAAAATAATGGAACTTTAAGTTTTATTCTTCTTAAAATATTTTTACATTTTTATAAAAGGTAAAAAGTCCTCCTAATGATTTGTCCAAACCCCTTTGGCTAAAAAGCTGCAAATAAAAACATTTAATTCCTGGAGTACGGGCTAACTCACTGATAAACGGCGGGGGCTAAAAAAGTAGAATATCTATTGAAATATATGCTAATTCGCTGATAATATACTTTTTCACCATGAGCGATGTAAAAAAGGTCTTCAAATGGGGAAATATGCAATCTTTGTATGACGTACATGTTAGAGTATTCAAAAAACCGGCCTTTTGAAAAAACCGTTTTCGGTTTCGGTTTTTGCAGAAAAAACCGGTCAACCGGTTTTTTTAATTAATAAAAATAAAAATTACATTCTTTGAATATATAAATATATATATATATATATATATATATATATATATATATATATATATATATATATATATATATATAAATATATACTATATATATACATATATATATATATATATATATATATATATACTATATATATATAAATATATATATATATAATCATTTAAATTTAATCGTTTAAAACGTTTGACATTTAATAAGTTTTTTTAATATTACATTTTTAATATGTAAAAAGAAAATATTTTTTTCAGTTCTAGAATAATATTTTAGAAACAATATGCAATTCAAATGTTTCGTTTTAAGACGGTTTTTTTTTGTTTGCTTTTGATAAAGCTAGAAGTGGAAAATACTTTTTCACTAATAGTAGATATTGGACAAATGGTCAAAGGACAATTATATAAATTGTCCAACTTTTCAGTTCTTTTGTCGCATTTATGAAAATATATATGAAATCATCATATAATGATGAATGATTTTGTACAGTCTCTTTTTTAGGATTTTGAATACTGTTTATTGTGTTATTTGGATCAGAAATTAAACTATTTGAATTTGGAATATCCAATGTTAAGTCTTCATCGGAATCTATCAGACTTACTTACTTCTAAATCTTCATAACCAAACAAACGGTTATAAAGTGTTCGGAAAAAATAAAAGAGACCAAGCAACCTAGTTGGTGATGTAGTTTAAAAAACCGGTTAACCGAACAAAAAAGACGGGTTTTCGGTTTCGGTTTTTGAATACTCTAGTACATGTTCATTCCTTATTCATATGCGTTCCTACATAACTACATATATGAAAAATACTAAAAAACTGTTTATATTTACAAACTCTGGTAACCACGATATTTAAAAAGTTTTTTGTTTGTATTAACAAAAACGTGTTTCATACAAAATTTTGTAACTGTTTTTCTTAAAAAACAAATACGAATAAAAAACAAATTTATTAAATTGCATAATCAAAGGGTTTAGAAAATATAGAAAATGCAATCCTCTAAATTACTGACAAAAAAATATATGAAATGTGGCTGCAAATGGGAAATTAAAATTCTGTTCGCGTCGTTTAATTGATAAATCGATGTGTTTTAACGTTACAGCTTATAGTGAAGGTTGTGTTTTTTGCATAAAATGCAAAAAGCTCAGTCTGCATTGTTATAACTACTCTACCCAGCAAAATCAAACTTGAACAAATAATGTGTAAAGTAATATATAACCATAGAAGCCCATAAATTACTTTACTCCTTACTTCACAGATGAATTTTACAGCAGAGAATCCACAATATCATGTTTGGAAATTAGCTTGGTGGTGATGAAGTAAGTGAAGTAAATGGTTACGAAGATGGGAAAAATAATTTGTCTTAAAATAGATTTTCATAAAAATAATCTTATTAAATATAATTCTTACAAATATTTTAAGCGTTATCGAACATGTAACCTGGGAACTCTACCCATTGAGCTAGGCTCGCATATAATATTTAATATGCTTTAAACATAGAAGCATTGTTGCGCTTCATTCTTAATGTCGAAATATTGCTTACAAAAAATACAAAGTAATGTATCTTAAAATACATAAATTATTACATTACGTTTATAGATCATGCAATACGTAATCAATGATCGTCAACTCATAACTTTATGCAAAAGATGACGTTCTATCATAACAAGGTAACGCATATAGTACATATATCGCACTCATTACCAAAGTTTTGCTGGGAAAGCTGAGAAAGTAGAGAGCACAACGTTTTATATTATAATACTTAAAAAATAATGAGTATGACGTAGATTAGTTGAAAGTGCTATTTGTAGTCAGCAGCAGTCTAAACGAGATTAGATAATCATAGGTAATAATAAACATAATTTGTATAAAAATAAAATGTACAATTAAAAATATATCATAATATTATGAATGGCCAGTTTCTTAAATTATTAAAGGTCTTATCGAACCAAGAATTTCTTTTATAGAAAAAAAAGTATATAAATATGTATATGTGTGAATTATATGAGCACAACGCAGAAATTTATATGTCACGAGACTTAATACACTGCTGCGTAGTCATACTTAGTAATAAAAATATCTCACAGGGGCTGGTTGGTGGCTGACCCAACCTAGTCTATGATGGCGTGATTTAATGTCGATTTGTCCGTCCCTCATTTAAACAATTGATATCGGTAGGAAAAAAGGTTTATTTTTAAATAGTTTGTCGGTATTTAAATTTTATATATTTTTTATATAACTTAATTGATGGATTACAATTAAATAATTTTAAATTGAATTTTCAAATAAATTATTTTTAAGATAACAAAAAATTTATAAGGAAAAAAAACATCCGTAAATAAAAATTTTTGAAATGAAAGAATGCAGTTTTAAAATTTTGTTTTTGTGTTTTATTTTCACATATGCATTAAAAAAGTTCTCATAAATAACACAAATGTTACGAGTATACGAAAAGCGCAATGAACTGACGATATTTCAAGGTTTGATTTGGGGGTTTTAAAGGCACAATCATTTGCTATTAATGATGACATTAAACTTTATAGTTATGTTGCAATGTTTTGGTTAATAAAAATTATTGTTTAAACTTGTATGTGTGATTGTTGATCAAAATCGATTACAGGATATGTTAAATTAATGCCGTTTTCTTTTCTGACAAAAACTGTTGCCATTTTTATGCTCTTTTTTACAAAAATGTTTTTTTTTGGATGGTTATAAAAAAGTAAAATTATTTAAGAGACCTATTTAATTGTGTATAAAATATGCCTTAAATTTCGTGCAATTTAAAAAAATGTCACGATTTGGATATTATATAAACTTTTAATTCATGGTTGGCATTCAATACCTTTAATTCTTGGTTGGCATTCAATACTTTTTCATAATTATGGTAGTTGGCCACATCCACTTTAAGACCGATATGCAAATTTTAAAATATCGATTTCATAAAATGCATTTGTCTTTTTTATAACCGGGTTTATTGTGATATTTTGCCGGTTTTATTTTAACTATCGCTAAAATAACGCTAAACTAACGAAACACCGATTTATAACGGTATTTTGCAGATATAACAAAATGTAAAAGCTAATATTATGAAATAAACCCCTTGATGTTAGAAGACACTAGTTACTATTGGAATTGCAGTTTTAAAATTTTCGTGACGGTAATGATCAAAATGTAGTAAACGACTACCATTATAACGTAGTAAACGACTACCATTATAACGTAGTAAACGACTACCATTATAATGAAAAGGTATTGCTTACCAACCATGCTTGAATTTGATACCTAATTTGTCCGCTTTTATTTTTTATTACTATGCACAAAGGCAAATCACCAAATCCTAAGTTGTATACGAAGAAGAAACAGAACAACTCATATCGTCCCAAAGATTTGTTTTCTAACTTTATAAAATTTGGTAGTTTGGGTAATTTGGGGTTAAAAAACACGAATCTGAAGTCCAATATTTTCAGATTTTCCGTTTTTGAGAAAAATGGTGTTCGATTTCTCGAACACTGTATTTTGAAGGCATATTACAACAATACAAATTAAAAAAAACAAAAACATTTGTTTTCTATTGTTGAAAGTTTAATCGTTTGTTAATGGAACTACATTTTTTATTTTTTATATTAATTATGCTAAAACACATTAATGTTTTTTTTTTTGAAGTGGGTAAGAACTTTTATATTTAAATTTAAAGTTAACCCCTTACACTACGATATCTAATTGCATAAAACAATAGTTCAGAGTTTTTTATATTATTTATATTAAAATATAAAATTTTGATTTTAAAACTAAACCAAAATCTAAATTATAAAATATACAAACTTTACCCTAAATACAAAACTCTAAAGAATTATAAATAAACCTTAATTTTATAACGTTTAATATTAAGTTATGTGTGTTTTTCTTTACTTAAGTATAACCCAAATCTAGTAAAGTACACAAACCCCATAACCCGTTTAAACATTATTACTTATTAACTTTCAGCGGACACGTATTTTTTTATATTCGTGCTACTTTGGACACTGGCAAATTTTTCGTGAAGCCTTTTTGAACAATATATCAAACTTTTTCATTTGACGATATATTATTTTAATGCAGTTTATATTTCGAATATTTGCAACATTCTGCCGAATAAAAAATTACCCAAATCAGTCTGAATTTCTTTTTCCTATTTTACCCCCTAGATCTTCGAAAAAGTGAGATAGGTTGTTCTTAGATTTCTTTTTTCTATCACAAATCCATATTATATCCAAATCTTAGTATTTAGGTTGGTGTACTTTCCTTGTTAGATATAAGATAGAAATTAATTTAGAGCATTTTCTCGCCCTCTAAGAACGAAATATTTCATCATATTTTCATGTATATGGAGAACTTTTTTATGAAATATGTTATTTTTTTTTTGAGATCGGGGTCATGAAATTTTTTCTTTTCCAAATGAATGGAAAAGTAATTATTTTTTGAACAATAACCATGGAGAATACACAGTCGAATGCAAGGCATTTTCTGGTCAGTTACGGCCATGTGTATTCCCCATTATTACAAAAAAAAAATTTTTTTTTCTATTCATTTGGAAACGAAAAATGTTCATGATCTCGATCCAAAAAAATAATAACATTCCACATAACATTTATACAGAGCAAAAATAAAGAAAAAACTACCAACTACTTTCATTAAATTTTATGAAATATACAATTAAAGAGTTGATGAGAATAAGGGTCTGTAGACCAAATTTTGGAAATCTCGTTTTTTACATAATACTGTAGTTCTAGTACAACTCCCTGTACATAACATATATTTGTGTACAATTTTTTTTTTAATTTGCAAAAATTATTTTCAACTTTACGTAAACAAATATGTATTTTCGTTTTATTTTCAATTTAAAATGTGTGTTGAATATGAAAATATCAATAAAAACCAAATAAATGCAGCTTAAATCTCAATAAAAGCTGGATATTGATCATGTAGTTGTCTAGAAGGTATCAACAATTCCCGAGATATTGCATTAGATGAAAAATCTATTCTTTAATTCATTAGTACGTAAGCTAAGTGTAAAAAGACGGTGAATTTTGCTTTCAAACGGATTTTTTTGTATAGCAATTTTAATAATTGCAATGTTACTCTGTCAAGAAAAAATTGTAAAAATAGCAGAAAAATTGTAGAATAGCAAAAGCTGCTAGCTAAACTGCTGAAATTAGCAGTAATATTACTAACATAACAACAGCAAAAATAAAACCGTCAAATGTACATAATATTGATTTAAATTTTAGTTAATTAAAAATCGCACTTTAATTACTTTGCTAAAATCACCAAAAAATGAACAAACCCGAATAATAAAAAAAAAACAATTTGTCACGAATGAACTCTTTGTAGATATTTTTATAAAAAAAATGAATGAATGAAGTTAGTTTTAAAATAAATCAAATGAGAGAAATAATAAATTCATTTGCTGCAATAAAATGCGGTTGTATAGTTTAATCATTAAATTCTCATTTAGAATTGATAATCGGATTAAGGTTTGCATTCTATAAAAGCTTTGTTTGACAACAGCTTTTTGTTATTTTTTATTGTTGACCTAAGTGCAAGTCTCAAAATTTTAAATTTATCCATAAACATTTAATTCAATTGTTTAAATCTAACAACCAAATTTTCTTTTCAATTTTACAATCTCTTTTTTACAAAACTTATAAAAAAATTATTTCCTCATTCACTTATAAATACAATGAAGAAATTGTAATACTAATAGTAAACTGCAATAATCATATTTTGTAAATTTTTGTATATCCATCTTTGGGAATAACTTGAAAATTTATTTTGTTTGATTATGTTACAATGTACAATAAATATACATTGTAATACCAACTAAATAACACCTGAAACTACAAACTTAGGTACTTTCTCTTTGCTTGTATTAAACAATTTTCTTTATATAATAAATATTTAATTTTTTGGGGAATGAAATTAAAAGTACTTCTGGAAATTATTCTGTTTTCGTTAGGTTTATTGTTTATAAGTTGTTTTTGAAACGACTTTTAAATTGCATTGTCATTGATCGATGCTCGTATGATAAGATTCCATCAAATTCTAAAATTGTTTTGAAATGGGTACATTTCACCAATTAATTTTGCTGTTAAATTTTTTTTGTCAATTTATTAAAGTCTATATGACACTTGCCTTACCGATCTCGATTTGACAGATGTGTGTGTGTTTTTTTTTAATGGAACTCTTCATATTTATTATTTTTCACATGGGTTTCTAATTTGGATTATTGGAACTAGCAAGTGTCATATAAGCCTAAATGCAGGATCAGCCAAACGAAAACGTATCTCTCTCTATATATCAAATTTAATGAGTTAAATAATAAGAGAAGATGTTGTGTCGTGTTTTTTTCTTTTTTTTTTTCATTCTAATGCATTGAACATATACAAAACGTAAATGCACAACGAAAATCTATTCAAAACAGATCTTCATTGCATAAGAATGAAACAAAAAAGACAACACAACATATTCTCTATTTATTTAACTCATTAAATTTGTTATACAGACGTACGTTTACTGCTACGTCTATTACATCCAGGCTTAAGGCTGCCACTTCAATTTTTTGACAATTTTATTCAGAAAAATGTTTACAATTTTTTTTTAAGAAAAAGCAAATATGAAAATTTTGTGCTGCATTTATGACTTAAGTTCACACTACATTATTCTCTTTTGGAAACGGTTAAAATTTATTGAAAAATTGCCTTGGCAGCGTTAAGCCTGAATCTGCCAGACGTAGTGCATTGATTAAAACATGAATAGCAATATAAATTTGTGAAGTGTTCCTCTTTCAAAACAATTTCTAACCATTTTTAGAATTTGATGGAATCTATTCATACGAGCATCGACCAATGAGAATACAATTTAAAAGTCGTTTGAAAAAAAAACTTATAAACAATTTACTTGTAACATGGCAAAAACTTCAATGAAATAATAATTTGAAAACCAAAATCTGATTGCAAATGTTCATTTCATTTAAATAATTCGATGTGTGTATGGAATATTTTAGTCGAATATGACGTACTTACTCGTATTAATAGTAACTAAACATTTGATTGTTTATATCACCTTTTATGTCGTATTTATATAACCTGGTAACCCTTATTAAAACTAATTGATTAAATTTTCTAAAAATTTTTTGTTGTTTTTGTTAATATAAAAATTTGCATTTTGTTACTTCCTTTTAACAATTTACTTGTATATATTTCGTTTTTATTTTTTCTATGCCAATGACCGCATTTGTATTGATTTTTTCGTCTATACGACATTAGTATGCAACAATTTGCGACACAATGTTATTTTCAACATTTGTGTGTAGTTTTTCCACAGATCTGTGCATACTCGAGTTGCTAAAAGTCGATACTTTTGAATACTCGATATTATTCAATACATTTAAAGTATTCCCTCAATACTTTAACGGGCTGCAGACAGAAACTTTTTGAATTAAACCATAATGCAAAGCCAATATGTATGATTTTGACTTTAGGTGATGGATTGCTTCTTTGGAACCCCGGACTAAATATGGAGAGATTTGTACTATTTTTAATACAGTATGTTATTACCCTTTCTATCGAAATTGAATCAATAACATAATCTATTAAAAATAGTTCATATTTTTGGATTTTGAAATATTATTTTTCTAAGTAACGTCGCAAGCAATAGTCCTCGGTAATTGGCCCATGACTCATATTTGCTTTGATTTAATCTTTAATGCTTTATTTTTGATATTGTGCTTATTTCCCCGCCCCTTTCCCATTTTTGGTGTATCCATGATAAATTGGCCACCACCTGTAATGTATTTTTTACTAACACCTCACATCTATTTCAAGTTTTATCTATTTCATTATCTTACACGTTAAAGTGAAGACTTTCAGTTTAGTATTTTAAGTATTTTTTTGAGTCATTTCACATGTTTTCCTATTTTCGTTATTTTAGAATATTTTATTACTATAGAAACCACAATTATGCAAAGTTCAATAAATATTTTCATGTTGCATACATTCGTACTTGGAAAATTCGCAGTATATTCAAATAAATATATGTATATTTTTTGATTGTCCTAACTGCAAATTGTATACAATTTTGCACTTTAGTCCATGAAGAAGATAAATTATGACTTAAGAACCAGTTTTATAATTAGCATTACGTATCCAATTTAGTACTTTAGTCCATGAACAACAAAAATTATTAACTTATATAAAGAATAAAAATTATTAACTTACGCACCAAAATATATCTATCAAAAAGTCCTTCTACTTGAGCATTTTCATCGATGGATTAAACATGGGCTTGTCATAGAAAGGAATCATTGCTTTATGATTCTTCGGATGTTATTTTTCACAAACAACGCTTTTGAAAATTATTTAAAATACTTAAAGAATTTTTCTTGGTAATCGTTTAAAATATAAGCATTATAATATGATGCTTAGAATTAAAGGAATTATATAACTAAATAATGTTGCTTAGGAAAACCAACATCCAAAGAGTCAAATGAATGCTTCCTCCCTATTACAAGTCCATGTTAAATTCATCGATAAAAATGCTCAATAAGAAGGGCTCTTCGAAAGAAATATTTTTGCTGGGCTGGGATCAGTATTTAAGTCAGCACTTAGTGGAAATTTCGTGAAACAAGAACTGCCAAAGCACTTTCTTCAAATGTTGGTAGAACACTTTGAGCCAATTTTTTGCCAGTAGTATTTTTTCATATACAGTCGTAAATTTTGTAAAACATTACAGAGCAATTGTTGTAAACGCTGGCAAAGCTCTTTCAACCAATGTTTTTCCAGTAGTAATTCTTTATATACGGTGTTCTTTATATTTGTGTAACAAGGGCTGACATATAAACGATAGCAAATCACCTCTAGTCAATGTTTTGACAAAGCATATTTCGCAGCCGTTACATTGTTTTTGTTATGTTTGTCAAACAACGCTTCGCCAGTGCTTTGCTTTTTGGACCATCGGCAGTTTCTGCATGGATAGAAATGAATTCATCAAAATAATGGAATCTGTTGAATTTAAAGCTTTGGGAATGAAGCTTATGCCTTGCTAGTTTAAGTATTAATAATCTAAATTAAGAAAGAGGTCAAACAAACTTATGTGAAAAATAACAAGTATGGAGAGTTTCACTATATATCGAGATCGGTAAGATAGTGCCTTTGGATATAATTTGCATTGACGAACAAATTAATGAACTACCCAGCAAAACCACACATTACCAAATAATGGGTAATGTAATATATAGCCATAGGGGCCGATGGATTAGTTTACACCTTACTTCATTGATGAATTTTATAGGCGATGAGCCTCAAAGTAATGTATGTACCCATTACTTTAGAGGTGATAATGTAAGGGATTACTTATATGGTTACGAGAATGGAAAAAGTAATGTGTCTAAAAATAGATTTTTGAAAAAGAGGAATTTTTATTAAAAAAAATTATTACAAATATTTTATTTAAATTATTTGTAATTAAAAATAAAGTGGTCAAGATGGGAATCGAACCAGGGCACTCTGGTTGCCAGCCAAGAACTCTGCCCACTGAGCTATCGACGCATATAGTATTTGTTATCAAAACAAACATACATTACCCTTTTGCTTACAAAAAAACACAAATTAATGTATGTAAAAATAGATTTTCAAAAATATTTTAATTATTACTTTACAATAATAAATCATATATTACGTAATTAATAATGAGTAACTTATTACTTTATGCTTGCAAATAATGAAAAAGGTAACGAGCTATCATTACAAGGTAACGCATGAGAATATTGCACCCATTACCAAAGTTTTGCTGGGTAGTTCTTGGGAAATCGTTTAATGAAGTGAAATATATAAAACGCAATTTATTCTTTCAAAGCTATAAATGCAAGCATTTTATAAAAGTCAGAAAAATTAAATTTTTTTTTTTAAAGGAAAAATCTAATTTATTTAAAGTTAATTCACTCGAATCATAAATTTCATTGAATTCATTAAATTTGCCAACAAAATCCTTATATTTTATAGGGGAAAGTAGGGTAATTTGGTTAATGCTTTTTTCTAGTTCCGAAAAAGCAGCCACTAATGATTTTTTAAGTCGTTAGATAGATCCATTCCAAAGAGTGGTTAGTGCTTTAACTTCATATTGGAGTAGATTATAATTAATTCATTAAGGCAAAGTGGAGTATATTGTTTGATGGTGGGCTAAATTGGATAATTATAAAAACAAAACTGAAGTTAAAAAAGAATATAAATTTAAACCGACATTTATGTTTATTAACAAATAATTTGCATTTTTAAATTTTTTAGCTTTTTTCTGCAATCCAGATCTAATTTTCGGAGATGTAAAAATTTTTCTTTTCATTGAATGACGATTTTTTGACTGAAAAATACTTATTATTTAAATTAGTTTATATTTACCATACTCACAAATATTGGCATAAGTAAAGCAATATTTAATTATTTGCGGAAATGTGTTCGCCATTTTTAAGATACATTAACAATTATCTGATAGTATGTTTACCTTATTAAAAATGTGAATCAATTTTTTTTAAAGTACACGAACGCAATAAAAAGATCTTTTAATATAAATATTTGACATTGTATCAAAAACAATAAATAAATACGCCTTGCAAAATATGAATAGCTAAAAATTAAAATATTTTATTAAGGAACAAAAAATCAAATATTGGAATTTCTGAAAATGCACAAATCTCAGAAAAAGTTGCAGCTACCTACATTTTCCCACTTTCCCCTACAACTTAAATCGAATACTGAATAATCAAAAAATGCAAAATCATTTCGAATAAATATTCAAATCACAAATGTATTCCAAACAGAAAAAGCAAAACAAAACAAACTCGAGTAATTTTGGCAACCTTCAAAATATCAACAAAAATAGTGACATTGCAAGGAAAAATATAAACATTAACCAAAAGTCATAAAATATACAATACAAGAATAAATTATTCAACAAAAAAAAAATACCCAAAGATGAGCATATTTTTGCAAATACACCAGCCTATTTAGGCCATTTTAATACACATTTTTTTAAAATAATATTACAAAAATAAAGAAAAATAACAAGAGCAACAAGTTAAATATTTATTGTTTATACGATTTGGCCATAAGAACAAGTACATTTTGTACAAATACCAGAAACTGTTGAATACTATTTATTTAATTGTTGATTCATAAAAACTGTTTTTATTTTCGCCCATATTCATTATTTTACTACATAAACACTTTTGGCGTCTGTTGTACTGTATTTCTTTTTGGTTTTTAATGAAAAATTTATCGTATGATGTTTTTTAACCAATCAGAGCCCGTTGCCGTTTGCTAAGTAAAAAGTGACGTAACGCCAATGCGACGTACGAACATTGTTTTGCCACTACTAACCAAATGTCAGTAGAAAGCCGAAATGGTAAAATACAAAATAAATATTTCTCAACTCCACTCACACTCGTATTATTATCGGTTTTTCGTTGTTTTTAGCGTGTTTTGTGTATTTCATAAAGTTTTTAAAAATGTATGTGCATACAAAATGCGATAGATATTGTTTTTGTATAGGTTTGCCAGACTTGAAGATTTGTCTCCAAATATGGGGATCTCATATTCGGTTTGGGGGCACATTTTCAAGGTGTAGGGAATTGCAGGCAGACTTTTAGAAAAACAATTCCTTAATTTAATTTTTAATTAAAGACTATTCAGTTCGAAAAATTAATTTAGTTGATTAAATTATTTGCTACTTAATTAAGTCAATGCCAAAATCTATGTGCAGACATATTGTTGAAACTCTACGACCATTTGATGACTAAAGGACGCAAATTTTCTTAGAAGTCAGATTTTTGCCATATTGTTTTTCTACGCCCATGAAGCATACCAGAAACATGTTTCTAACAGCTATTTGATGCCAATGAGTCATCCATTACTGTTATTGATTTATCATTTGGAAAATGAAGTAAAATTTCCACAAAAACTCACAAAAAACATGCTAACAACAACACTTTATTTAAGATTCTATCAAAAGTTGGTATAAAGGGTACTATCGGGTGCATTGATTGTACTTATGTAGCCAATGTGGTCCTCAAAAAAATGTGTGCATGAGGGATATTACAGTATCAATGTAGAGGCTGTAAGTATTCTTTGATTTTATTTGTATATTGTACTTGGCTCTAATTTGCGCAAGATAAAAAAGCTGCATGGCCATTTCAAAAATGTTCGAACCGGTTTTAGTCGTTTTAGAATAGATATGATCGGGCTTCATTAAAAATTAGCACAGTACAGTAAAAATTCAGAATAATTTTCATTTATTGGGAATAATATTTCCCTTGAGTGGCCTATGGTTAAGGTAAAATTTTAAAAATTATTTTTATTTTATTCGATTTTAAAAATTAAATGACATTAATTTTAAAAAGTCACTTTTGCAGAGAAAATAGAATGCTATTAAAAAATAATTTGGTTTTATGTGACCACAAACTACACAGAGGTTACAAAAATATTACAAACAAGAATTTTCGAACCGTATGTTTTTTTTTTTGACTTGCAGGGATTTCCAAAATGTGATAGAAAAAATAAACTCCATATAATATGTATGGTACATATTTGTTTCTATATCTATCCCTTTTTGCTTATCACCGTAATTTTGACATATCCTTTTACTCATTTTCTAGTCTCCATTTTGATTCAATCAGCCGATTCCTGTCTGTGTATGTGACTATAAGAATACACATTTAATTATACTCGTTTTGTAACTTTTTTAAGACTTTTCTTGTGAAAATTGCATATAAATAAATATTAATAAGCTAACATTTTGTGTGTGTATATTTTGAATACACATAACTTGAGTATAAATTAAAAATTAAAAATAAAGTTTTTTTCTGCATAAGCACAAGTTTAAAAAATTTTAAGTCAAATATGCACTAAATTTTTGTAAAATTTTAAAAAAATTTAAAACGATACGGACTTAATTTAAGTAAAATTTTACTTAATTTAAGTAAATTGTTTGTACTTGTTTTTAAAAAATGTGTTTACATGATTTAAGATAATATATTTTTGGACCCAAATTATTTCGAATTTTTTTAAAATTTAGTTTAATTACTTAATATTTGGTAAAAATTTGTCAGAGTATTCATATACTCTCAAAAGAAAATTGATAACAATTTGACAATTCCTATAACCAATACTGGGATTTAGTAGATATGAATTCGATATATTTTTCTTAGCAAAATGAAAAGATTCTTAGATATTGTATCAAAGCATTCAGAGCTTTTTGAAGTGAGTATTTAAAACTTTTCTTAAAGACGAACGCACATATGAGTTTTATAGTCATTATTGTTGGTGTTGCTTATGAAATATGGTGTAATTTTACGACAGTCCGCACATCTATAAATCTATAAATTGTCCTATATATTAATTTTTCGTAAATATGATGAATCATTTCATTCAATTTTGTGAAACATGTTTTATAAAATCATCATAATAAAAAATGTCATCAATATTTTTTAAAATAAAAATGATCTTGAAATTGAACAAATTTTTTAGTATAGTGGACTACTATACAATTCTATTATGAAATTGGACCAGGTCTGAGTGACACTCCAATCTTTTTCATGTTAGCAATATGTTTATGAACTTAATATTAAAAGATCAACAATATTAGGTCATTTATAGTAAACTAATAATGCACGATGTTAATTGTAAATAAAGCAAAAAGTTTTCAGAGAATTATCTTAATATATTTTATTATGATAAAAGGATCTATGACAATTATGAGTGAAACGAAATATCGGTCAAATGCTCGCCACGGCTTCGGTGGCATAACTCTATCCGATGGTACATATTTTCAATGACTCTGAGACATAATTGAGGTTCAACGTCGTTAATCTGCCGAATTATATTATTCTTTAGTTCTTGAATTGTTCTTGGCTTATTGACGTACACTTTTTCTTTTAAATATCTCCAAATAAAGAAGTCCAACGGTGTCTAATCATATGATCGTGGCGGCCAATTAACATCTCCACTACGTGAGATAACACGGCCATTAAATTTCTCGTGCAAAAGAGCTATTGTTTCGTTGGCTGTGTGGCAAGTGGCACCATCCTGATGGAACCACATATCGTCCAGGTCCATATCCTCAATTTCTAGCCACAAAAAGTCCGTTATCATCTCGCGATAGCGAACACTTGTCACGAGTCGAGGTTGACGGCTCTTTTGTCACACTATCGCGAACAACACTTATATTTTCCGCAGAACGAACTGAGCGATCATGCACAGGTGTTTTTAGATTTCCTACAAACCCGGGGTTGCTGAAATTTGCTCACAATTTTTCTGATTTTGGACACATTTGATCGATTATGCTGATCAAAAAAATTACGAAGTGCAATTTTCGTAAAAGGCTTCAACAATCTTAACGCGCTGTTCAGTTGTGTACCTCTCCATGGTTGAATTTGTCAAATACTGAAACAAAGAAATCTCAATTAAAGTTGGGAAAAAAAACTTAACGTTAAGGTGTGACTCACAATTAACATCGTGCATTATGGTTCTACTACCCTTTAGTAAAAAAAATAAAAAAAAATTAAAAGTTGTCAAAATAGAGAAAAGTTCTTGAAGGAAAAAATTGTGAAACTAATACAAAAACCGGGGGAAACAGTCGCGAGTGCAAATAAAAAAGATAATTACAAAAGTTATTTAAGTAACGATTCGCATTTAAATGTGCCCAATTTTATTATTTGTTAGACAAAAAAACATGTAAATATTTGTAGCTGTAAGAAATTTTTTCTTTAACTTTTTACTAGAGTTTTTGTAATCGAACGGAATTTTAAGTACAACTAACAAAAATCGTAAAAGTATTAAAAAAAATATCATGAAAATAAAATTATTATTTACATGTTTGTAAAGGTTTTCATGATTTATTTTTTTGTAAAGGTTTTCATGATGAAGCTTTTTCTTTGAGTGTAGAATCCAAAAAATTGTGTGTGTTACAAAACTCAAAATTTAAAAATGTTTCCAAAATATTGGAAATATTATACTTGAAAAAAAAAACTTCTTTTACATAATTAGACGACTTATTATTTTCTTCAAAAATGGGGTTTTATTAAAAATTTATTAAAAACTAAATTTGAGAAATGTTTGGGAATTTAAGAATTTGTTTTCGCGTTTTAATCTTAAAAATATGTTGTGAGCTATAAATTTTTCTGGCAGCACTGGTAGTGTTTCTTTTTTTTAGAAAATATTTAAATGAAAGCGAAGTATAAAAAACTACTAACAACCGATAAAGTAAATATGACATTGGGTGAGGGCTTGGCACGCTCATTTAGTTAGCTACTCGTAACATTATGTCTGTTTATTCTTGGAAAGATATTGCCAACGTTGCAAAATCTTGTTTCGCTTGGTCATACCGAGAGAGAAAACCACATATTTAGATCAAGTTTAAAATCAAGAGAGAATACAATGGATGTAAACTTAAAATACCAAGTAAGCAAAAAATGAATGTTGTTTTTTTAGATACAATTGTATCTTTTTTATATATAAATCTGATATATAGTCATTTGGTATGGAATTGCAGATATTTTTGATTAAATGATGTGTACGATATTTACCGGCATGAAGAAGAGATGATTTCGGAATTAAAATCAACAAGAAAATAATAACTTGTTAGTTTGTCAGACCAGGCAGCAGACAAGTTGACAGACAAAAGTAATAATAACAAAATAAAAAATAAAATAATACCTGTTTAAAAAAAGCCGGTTGAAATATTTAGAACAAAAATGGGAAATCCATATTGAAAAATAGAATTAAAAGAGAATGGTAACTGAATGAATTCCTACACAACACCATTTCCTTAGTTAGTTCGGAGTTTTTTAAATTTGCCTAGTTTAATTTCTATTTTTTAATTCCCAACAGTTCATTCTGTTTTATGTAACTTTATTGATCCAACTTCATTTAAAAGTATTCTTTTGCTTAATTGTCTCAAAAATAACCGTATATTTCACTCCTAAAACTTACTTATGTATACGAAAGAAGTACATTTAAAGTTTTTTAGATTTGTCTATTAAGAAATGACAAAAAGCATCAAATTGCAGCCGGAACTCGTTTTGTTAAACTCTCTTCTGGTGAAACCACAAAAATCCCACTTTAGCAAGTTGATTACGTCTGGGTGTCTAAAATTTTCTACTTTTTGGTACATACGTCGGTAAAAATATATATACATATTTGTATATAACTAAAGTAAAAAAAAAATAAGGTTGGATACCGGATCATAATAACGGTATTTGCCTACCATGCCTAAACCCATATACGTCCAAGGTGTTCATTTTGGGTCATCAATTTGGGTTATCATAGTTTTGTAGCGCTCGCCGTTGACGGTGATGGCCTCACTAACGTCGTTTTTAAAATACGCCGCAAGCGCAAAATCCGCACCAGACAATAACTTTTTGTGCATGCATTGTCACCTGGGGAACCTCGTCTGGCTTTGGGTCCTCCCATATACGTCAATTTTACTTGTCTACATATCGATTCATCCAAAAATGCGCCTCGTCGCTAAAGATGATTTTTTGTTAAAAATTTTGATAATAAAGTTTTATCGTTTAACAACGGTTTAGACAAACACCACCAAAACAACATGGCGGTCACAGGCCGCCAACATATAATGTACTGATTTTGTTTTATGCATAAGAAATTTTATCCTAAGGTGACCAGATATTTAGTAAAAAATTTCACAACAAATTAAAGCTATCCCTAGCACTGAATACGGACTGAAACGTACCATACAGATATAGGGAAATTTACCACCGAATTTTCGTTTAATCAAAATACGACATTTAAAAATTTCCATATAACAAAGTATGAAAATGTATTCTGTTTTATTTTTTTTTAAATTTATACGTTAAAAAGAATTTTGAATATTCAGTGGCAAATATTTTGTATTTAAATATGCGTATTTTCGTTTAAAAACTTTAAACTTAAAAGACATTTTAATGAAAAATTTCCACTTGTAAACAAATAAAGAATTTTTTTTTATTTCGCTTTCACCAAAAGTGTTGATTCATTATATTTAAAATTGTAAATTTTTACCTCCTCCTTTGTAAGGTGAGGTTTTAATTAGCGTCAATAATAAAAACACGGTTTTTAGTAAATGTTTGCATGGCAAAAATATTTTAAATTGCATACATAATTTATTAGATTTCAATAACAATTAATCAAGGTCAAATGCTTTGTTATTATTTTTTTTTAATTATTTATTGCTTTAAAATTTCTTCCGTTATTGTGAATCACTTAAAGAAATGTAAAATATATTAAAACAATTTACAGTCGAACCCCGATTTGCATCTCGGTATTTGCTTAAATCGGAGCGCCAGTTGTTATATTTGAAATAAAATAAACTTCAAACGATTCTTTTAGAATTCAAAATATTTTCTTAATTTCAAAACACATCGCTTCAAATTCATCGTTAAAAATTTGCGAAACTGGCACATACTCCAGAGGAGGACGCAAATCGGTGTTCGACCGTATAATTTCTGCTAATTTTATACAAAATACGTGGAAATATGTAAGCGTTTTGTTTGTTTATTTAATAATTATAAGTTCCATTTGTTTAATTCTGCTATATGTTAATAATAAACCGTGACATAATTTTGTAAATTCTTGTGTAATATGTTTTTGATTTATTAAATATGTATTATAATTACAGTAGCTACACTCAAAATAGTCTAAGTCAAAATAACAGAAAATACCATTTAAAACAAATGATATTTCATTTAAAAACCCGGTCTACTTACTTTTCATTGGAATCAAATAGTTTTTGTAAATTATTTTTAAATGTTGTTTAAACAACTGACCATCAGTAAAAAACAAATGACAAATCAGTTAAAAATAAATGTTAAAATTTTACCTACCAATTCCGTAAAAAATATCTAATTTATTTATTTATTTATTTATTTAAATTTGTTTCCGTTGTTTTTATTTTTGTTTGTTTTTTAATCTACAAAATGTATACATACATACTCACACAGCCTAAATACCATTTTGTGAGAATGACCATATGTGTGTGTGTTTATGAAGTTATTGTAATTTGAATTGAAATAATTTCGTATATGTTTGTTTATATTTAAATAAAAAACAAAATTTGAATTTTTTGAAATTTCAAACAAATGAAAAAAATAAATGAAACTGAATAAATATTTCTTTAAAAAACTTTTTTTTATTAAAATACAAACAGTAAACTACATAATATTGTGAGTGTACGAGTTATGACCTCATATAAGATTCACAACCCATATATCTATTAAGGCCCATTTCAAAATTTTGATTTTAGAAGAACGGATTTTTATTTGCATTAAAAAAACTTTGAAAATTTTACATTTTGTGACGTTTTTAATATTTGTAGATTTTAACATGGTAAATTGTCATATTGTCATTTCAGGTGTTCTAGATGATATACAAAAAGATTTTGATATTGGTGACGATGATGCTGGCCTTCTACAAACAGCCTTTGTTCTGTCCTATATGATATGTGCGCCGATATTTGGTTATTTAGGTGATCGTTATTCAAGGCGATGGATTATGGCTATTGGCGTTTTATTATGGTCTACCACAACGTTACTCGGTTCATTGATGAATAGTTTTGGTTGGTTTTTAACATTCCGAGCTCTAGTCGGTATTGGTGAAGCTTCATATAGTACTATAGCGCCAACAATAATATCAGATTTATTTGTTCATGATTTGCGTTCGAAAATGTTGGCTGTATTTTACTTTGCCATACCAGTTGGTTCAGGTTTTGGGTAAGTTTGAAACAAAAAAAAGGATATAAATATAATCAAATTTCATAACTTAAGATAAGATTCATTGGTTTTTTTAAATCATAGATCGATTAAAAAAAATTGTAATTGGATATATATTGTAGAAAGTGGATATTGAAGGAAATGTTAATTCTACTTAAAACTTACTGCTACAAACTCAAATTGCCTTTAAATGTTACATAGATTAAAAAAAGGTGTCGCAAGTGAATAAACCGACTCATGTCTAAAAATAGGACATCCACTTAAAATAGCACCAAAAAGTTTTTTTAGTTCAAAAATCAGCCCTAAAACAATTAAAATTTGTCCTTAAAAGCAAAAAAAAAATTACTAAAATATTTTTCAAAACAGAAATTATCAAATTAAAACATAATGATAAATAGGTTTTTGTTTTTAAAATGTTTAAGCCTTTAATTTTTTTTTTAATTTTGTCTAAAATATTTTTTGAAAAAAAAAAATTGGAAAGAAGACCGGTTCTATAAAAGTGATATGCTGATTTTGCTAAGATATGGAAAAAAATGTTAATCAAAAAAATTTTTTCTGCAATATTTATTTCGTACGTCACATCAGGGTAGGGAGAAGTTTGAACTAATTAATTGAGGCTGCCATACACTTTTTTTCGGCATCAAAATGTTGACGAATTTTTTTTTTTAAATATAGATAACTTTGTTATGCATTCCCTCGATGAATTTAACATTGGCGTGTCATATGATGGAAATGTTCAAATATAGCTACTTACCACTACTTTTACGTTTCTCCAAGAAAGCAATGAAAACGCAATGTTAAGATATTTCTTTAAATGAGCTAAAAATAATAATATATTTTTGTAGCATGTTATTTATGCTGCGATAAAAAGTTACTTGATATGAATGCATTAAAATAAGTTATTTTAAATATTTCAAAATTTCATAAATTGGATTTCGCATAATTAAGACGAATTGATTTTGAATAAAACACAAATTATTTAGGAAATTATTGTCATTTCTTTTTATTATGATAAAATGGTATGGTTCAATTATGTATGAAACAAAATATCGGCCAAATGGCCGCAGCAACCTCGGCGGCACACTTCCATCCGATGGTCCAAATTTTCAATGACGCTGAGGCATAATTGAGGTTCTCTGCTGTTAATGTGCCGAATTATCTTATCCTTTAGCTCTTCAATTGTTGCTGGCTTATCGACGTACACCTTTTCTTTCAAATAACCCCAAAGAAAGAAGTCCAACGGTGTCAAATCACATGATCTTGGAGGCCAATTGACATCGCTACCACGTGAGATAACACGGCTATTGAATTGGTCGCGCAAAAGAGCCATTGTTTCGTTAGCTGTGTGGCAAGTGGCACCGTCCTGTTGTAACCACATATCGTGCACATCCATATCTTCCAATTCGGGCCATAAAAAGTTCCTTATCATCTCACGATAGCGAACACCATTCACAGTAACTGCCTGACCGGCCTCAATTTGGAAAAAAAGGCCCGATAATGCCGCCAGCCCATAAACCGCACCAAAAAGTCACTCTTTGTGAATGCATTGGTTTTTCGACAATCACTCTTGGATTATCATTCGCCCAAATGCGGCAATTCTGCTTATTGACGAATCCACTGCTTATTGACGAATCCATTTCTTGCCACCATTCTGGCCATTGACGACGTTTGGAATGGTCAAGAGGCTTTAGTTCTTGAGTCAATTGCACCTTGTAAGAGTGTAAATGCAAGTCTTAATGCATAATGTTTATCAACGATGAGCGTGAGAGGTGCAATTGTTGGGCACGACGACGAGTTGAGGTGGACGGCTCTTCAGCCACACTATCGCGAACAGCAGAAATGTTTTCATATCTTCTACAGACCCGGTTTGCTCAAATTTTTGCACAATTTTTCCGATTGTACGCACATTTGAACGATTAAATTGACCGAAAAAGTCACGAAGTGATTTGAACGCCCATTTTCATAATAAGCCTGATCAACTTTAACGCGCTGCTCGATCGTGTATCTTTCCATGGTTCAAATTGAGTTAGTCTGAAATTGAGAAATGTCAAATGAAATGCAGAAAAAAGTTGACGTTTAGGTGTGGTTTACATTCAACATCGGCCCTTAAAATTTAACCACCCTTTATAATAAATCAGATAAAATAAACGGACCGGTATTTTTATTTTCGGCCCCCTCTTAAATGTTTTTCAATTTTTTTCTCTCTTTATACTTGCTCCAAAGAAATTGTAAGTACATAAATGTGTATTTAGAAAAAAGTTTTTAAAAAAAATGTTCCAATTGTACATCAAAATTATTTAAAAAGCTAAAAAAGTTTTGAAGGGTTTTGGAAATGAAAACAGATGAGCTCATTATTTTTATCTTCTCTATCATAATTTAAAATTTTTGGCGAATTCTTAATTCTCACTTGGAAGAGTTCCGTGATAGTGTATAGTTACAATGTGCTTTTATTAAATAACTAAAATATTGAACAAAAGCAAATGTCAAAAAATTATATACAAAATAAGAACAAACTTTTGAATTTACCAATAACTCAGTGTGAAACCCAGCGTAAGTAAAATTTATTAAAAAAAGTATAAAATAATAAAAATACGAGTACTTTTTTCTCATTTATATCTATGAAAACAAAAAAAAAAAAAAGAAACAAGAAAAAAGGCTTGAATACCCTCAACCAATGTTCTAAAAGAAATTATCTCACTGTAAACACATACAAATAATGTGATGTGAAAAAAAATTTTTACGTGAAAAAACTTGTTTGTGCTAAAAAAAATTTTAGTGGTGAAATAAATAAATAAAATATTTGTGGTGAATTTAAAATATTATGCAATTCTAAGGGACTGGTGAAAAAACAAGAGAAAATATTTTATTTGCCAGTCGTTACGACTAGGTCAAAACATTGACGGATTTCAACCATTTTCAAAAGGATTCTTGCTTGGGCGAATGCAAACTTATGCACCAAATTTCGTCCTACTATGTTTAGAATTGCGAATAGTATTTTTATTACAGGGGTACAAGAACAGACCCTTAAGGCTATTAATATTCGATTAGTATGCTTAAAGATCTAGGTCCATTATTTTTCGTCTGCAGTTACAAACATCAGAACAAACCCAATGTACTCTTTTCACGTAGTTGTCTTGACCATTTAATACCTTATTGAAAACATATTTTGCATACCAGTGAGATATCCACTTTGTCCTGGTCGGAATAATAATTCTTGGCGTTTTCAAAATCACATTTTTAAGTTTAAAACAATGCCACTGCCTATATTTATTTTGTAATCCCTATATTTAACAATTTCCATAAACTAATGAAAAAGTCCATCTGATCCTCGATTTTTCATAGCAACCAAATAAACTACTTCCTCCCAATGGCATGCCAATGTTAAAATCATTAATGTTTAACTACTTCTTCCTCTGCTCTTATTTTGCTGGGTTGGTTTATTTCTGCTTTCGGCGACGACAATTTAAATTTTGTATAACAAACTTTTTTATTTTTTACACCATTCGAAGAAATTTTATTTTTCGTTTTTTTTTTTGTAAGTAAATAAATATGTTAAGAAAAAGTACAAAATCGGTTTTTGCTCTGGTGATGCCATATTTCAAAAAAATTTATTTTATAAGGAAGTTGTAATAACCAAACATAGTTTAACGCCATTTTATTGCCCACATTAGCTAGAGTTTGTTTTAACTAACACGAACCTTAAAGGACAGTTTTAATAACGGGCCATAAAATAATTCTGTGTGGTGTAAGAAAAACATTACGATGTTTCAATTTAACATGTTTTGTGATCCACGAAAATTATCGTTTTAAAAAATTTGCGATCAAAACTGCATAAAAAAGTTTATTGTTAACATTCTTCACAGATGAATGTAGGTTTGACTTAAAAGTTGTACTGTACATTAATATGAAAAAAAAAAAACAACCAACAAATCACGTTAAAATGTCCTATAGCTAAAATCGAGCTAAAAATCGAAATAATCAAAGATATCTCAAAAACGCTACTTGTTAAGCATGAAATTAATAAAAAAAAATTATTTGTACGAGAGCTTCTGAACTTTGACATCCATATTATCTATTGTGTTTCCAAAGTTTTTCAAAGAACTTTGTTCTTTTTTCCAATAGTATCGACTAACAAAAAACATAAACAGGGTATCCAAGCATCAACAAACATTATAATAAAATATAAATTTGTGATTTACACGAAAACTGTTTGATCTATTGTGGAAAAGCTGAAAGACATGGGTATTTTATTTTTGGCCATTATATAAAAATATACTAAATTATATCATGGATGCAAACTTGTGCCACACGGTGTAATATAAAATTCGGTTTTTTAATTGTTCAGTGCACCGCAATTATTGAATGTCTAAGAAATAATATATTATGTCACCCTAATGTAAATATTTGTCTTTATTTAGCAATTATAATGCACATGCTGCTTTTTTTAAACGTGAGAATATTTTGTTTGTGTATCTCGCGTGTATTGTAATTTTTCGTTTAAATATTTTAATTTTTCCTGCTATTCTTTTTGAATAACAATATCAGCAATTTAAAAAGTAATCAATTTTTTATTTTATTGACCATCAATTGACCCAAGTTTTTTACTCAATCAAATTCATATTTATTTCAATTAGTTTATTCAATTTTGTTTTTCCTTTTCCAAAAACTGTCAATTTTCATTTAATTAATTTTTATTGTGTGTGATTTTTGTTTGGATCTTAATTGGTGTTTCTTAATTTTTTTTTAAGTTAAATAAAAAATTCTCTTTTCTAACGTGTGTTTTCTATTGAACTTTTTAACCCCTAATTATATTTATTTTTTCTTTGTTAACAAATATATTATTTTAAATCTTTAAAGTTTAATATGTTTGGAGAATTTGCAATTAGAGTGTAGTCAGAATTGGCAATCAAAACAGAATCAGACTTATTATTTTTATATAACAATGCGTCAAATATTGATTTTTTAATTATATACCCTATGTGTTTATCTTGAAATTAATTTAAAATTATTTGTACGAGAGCGTATCTTAATTTTTTTTTTCCAAAGTTTTCCAAAGAACTTTGTTCTTTTTTCCAATAGTATCGACTAGAAACATAGACAATAAGGGTGTTATAATTATATATTTACTACTCGTTACAATCTAATATATTTTATTTTAATAATATATTTTATTTTAAATCTGAGAAATTTTACATTTAGAAAGTGGCTAAATAAATTCTAAACTAAAAACTAAAGGTTTAAAATTGCTTTAAAAAATATTTAAAGTATTTTTAAATTTCATAGAAATTTGGAACCTTGAATTTAGTTAGGATTTTATTTAGTCTGTTCGTACCCACACTAAATATTAAAATACTAATTATTTTTAAATTAGTTTTTTAAACTTTTATAACTTCTCAAAATTTTATTAATAAGAATTGAATTTTTTGCTTTAAACTTAACGCTTTAATTAATTCTTTCTTAAACATTTTAACAACAAAAATAAAAAAATAAAATACTTCATACTTACTGCTCATATAATGTTGTGAATTTGGCTTTCTTTATGTCATCAATTACATTTAATTTTTTATTTTAATAGTTTTTTGTACGATATTTCGGTGTACTTTGCTCGCCATCCTCAGGGATACTACATGGATTGAAAAGTACGTGGCCTCACATAGAGATAACGTGACAAGTGTCAATATTTTTTTTATTCTATAGGGCCCATTGTTAGAAAAATTGTGTCGAAATTTCATGACATTTTATTAATTAGAAAACAAATTACCGGTATAAAAATGATGCTGCTTTTAAAGTTTGAAACAGTTTCTTGTTTTGATTAAACATTGTTTTTTGGCTGGAAAAAATACTGTCCAATCCAAAGAATGGATTGATAAAGATTGTGGTGAATCTTCGCTATCATATTCAATGGTTAAAATGGACATAAATGATGCAGATCGTCCTGGTCATCCAAATGAGTCAGTTACCGAAGAAAACATAAGAAAATTGCTTCATGTTCTATTGGATGATCGAAAGATTAAAGAGGGTGAAATTGCAGGCTTCATAAAGATATGAACAGAGCGATTTCTGCATATATTATATGATCACCTAAATCTGAAAATGCTTTCAGCACGATGGCCGCCCCGATTTTTAACAGCGGAACAAAAACTGAAACATGATTCAAATTATTTTTACAAGAAATTTCTAGAATTAGAAATTTCTTTACACGAATTTTGACAGCTGGAAAAATCTAGTGTCGTCATAAACTGGAAATAACTAGAATACCTGACTACTCATATAAATACTGGTACTCGGTGACGCAGCAGTTCAATTAATAAGTAAAACGCAGAGTGTGAAGAACTAAAGTGTGGCTATTGTTTAGTCTATCTACACCGTGTAAATAAAGTGTGCTATTAAGGTGTATTTCTGTAATTTTTAGAGCCTGTTGTAAATAAATAGTGCTGCAAATAATTTCAAACAGTATTATTTGCAATATCGAAAGAACTCGATTTATTTTAAAGGTAAATAAATCAACGATTTTATAAAGTGTAAAATCGTAACAGTATGCTTTGGAGATGTTTGAAGTAAATTCAACTGAGTTTTTACGTGTGGGTTTTTTATTATACACCGGAGTCCAATAAACAGTCTGCGGAGTGGTTACAAGCGTGCGAAAACCGACTAAAGCGTCCAAAGACTCAACAATCGGCTGGAAAAGTAATGGCCAGTGTTTTTTGGGAGAAAAGAAAGATTGGATAAAGAAATTTAGAAAAAAAGACCTCACTTAAATAAAAAAAAAAAAATCTTGTACCATCATGACATCTGCTTTGGCTTCAGAAAAATTGAAGTCTACATTACGAACTCAGTATCGAAAAACTGTACTTGAATCATTCAACGTGACAAAGATCTTAAGCACTACGGAAAATAGTAAAAATGGCTGATTTACCGTACGCCCAAACAGCTACATCATCGATTGAACATTTGTGGTAGCCATCTGTACCCGCAAATCTCTCTCAAAAATCTCTACCGAAGTAACCAGACCTTGGTGAAATCGATGCCCAGAAGATTGCAAGATGTAATCAAAGCAAATGGAAAGCAAAAGCAAATTTGTAAAATAATGTTAAAAACAAGATTTTCGTGTACAGTTTATTTTGATGCCCACGGTAGTTAAACGGTGATATTTTTAAAACTGAAACTAACTTCGTAATTTTTATTTTATATCTGTAAAGTACGTACTAAGTTAGCATTCAATTTATGAATTAATTTTTTCTTCTTTTTTGTTTTCTTTCTGTTCTTATATTCAGGTGATAATAATGAATAATAAAAAAAAATTAACACCCGAAACTGTTTTTTAAACGACTTTTTAAATTATCCAAAACCGAGTTTAATGTTGCATTTTTATTTTTATCATTTTACAGTTATATTGTGGGTTCAGAAACAGCACATTTAGCTCATAATTGGCGTTGGGCCTTACGTGTTACACCTCTTTTGGGTATTGCTGCAGTTATACTAATTTGGCTCATTACAGAACCTGAACGTGGTGAAAGTGAAGGCTCCCACAATTTATCCACAACCACCTATAGTCAAGATGTAAAATATTTAATGAGAAATAAGTCATTTATGTTATCAACGGCCGGTTTCACATGTGTAGCCTTTGTCGCTGGAGCTTTAGCTTGGTGGGCACCAAAATTCATATTCCTTGGCTTAAAAATGCAAGCTGGCAATGAAAATCTTATACAAAATGAGTAAGTACTAATCATAAAACTAACTGAAATTTCTTCTAAAAATGGAGAAAAAAATTCTCAAAATACATATTATGAAAACGTAAAATTTCAATTCAAACAATACATTAGCGTATCGTACAAGTTTGGTATGATTACCATGTTAGCTGGCCTTATTGGAGTACCCATGGGTGCAATGTTAGCACAACGTTTACGCATGAGTCAAGAGAATTCTGATCCCTATATATGTGCAGCTGGCTTATTGATTTCAGCGCCCATGGTCTATATGGCTTTAGTCTTGCCACAGACTAGTGGCTCACTTTGTTTCCTGTTTATATTTGGTGCACAGGTGGCTATAAATTTATGTTGGTCCATTGTAGCAGATATATTATTGGTAAGAATTAAATTTAGATATTTAAACTAAGGAAACAAAAACTGCTGCTGCGTCACACCACCATCACTTTTTAAAAAGGTACATGTGTAAAATTTTGAGAGACTTTTTCTTTGCTTGTACGAACGCTAATTCAACAATAACAAATTTTCTTTTAATTTTTGGATTAATTTCAAAATTTTTTATTTAAGTTATTAAAACAAAAACAATTATTTTCTATTTTCATTCAAAACTACGTTGTTAATTCTCTAACAACAGCGTATCGTTCAAGTTCGGTGTTATAACTATGGTAGCTGGTATCATTGGTGTACCTTTAGGTTCAATTTTGTCACAAAAAATGGTTAAACGTTTTCCCACCGCCGATCCTTTAATCTGTGCCTTTGGATTAATATTTAGTGTACCCCTATTGACGGGTGCGATGATTATAGTCACAAGTAATACAATCCCAACATATGTTTTAATATTTATGGGACAATTATCATTAAATATGAATTGGGCAATTGTTGCTGATATATTGCTGGTAAGATACATATTGTTTATTCAATCGCATAAATGTTGTTTATATATTTTTGATAGTAATTTTTACTGTTATAATTAACATTGCAATTATATTTTTGTTTTTAGTTTATTTATGTAGAAAATACACTAAAAAAAGAGCAAACGTATTTAATAAATTAAATATCTCAATCCATTAAAGGAGGTTTAAATTTTAATTGTGTGTATATTCGCTAGAGGTCGTGGTAGTATAACACAAATAACAGAAAAATCTTATTGGGGTTCAAGGCTCTTTGCATACGAAAGTACGCTGGAAAATTCGAAACATAGATTAAGCAGAGTATGGGTTAAAAATATTTTTCTATAAATTCCTCATGTCAAGACCGCTCTGAAAGTGCATACCCTGTGACCTTTCCCTTGACTGGTTGAATAGTTTTGTGTTCGATTTAAAATGAATAATTATTGTTGTTTCCAAATTTTAATGTTTTTTTTTTTAAATTTAAGAACAATTTTTCGTTTTAATTGACATTTCTCAATTTTAAGTTACCCTACGGGATATGATGAGTCAATTGACTTCAAAGTACCTATCCCGTAACCAGTCACCTAAGGGTATGCCACTAAATTGGTAAAGTACTCTCCGTTTCACTTTTTCTTTTTTTTGCATTTATTTGAACAGAAAAATTTTTTAATGACATTCGATTCTGAATTTTGAGGAATAAGAATACATATGTTTAATTTCCTAATCGAATAAATTCCTGATGTGGTTAGTTGATTAAATTCGAATAATTCCATTTACAACGACGGTATAAAAACAAATTCAGTTTTAAGGAAATTCAAAAGAGAATTCAATCTTCAGGACTCTGCTTTTGATTTAATCGAATTTTTTCTTAAAGATAATGATCTATTTTATAAATATTTTTGCTTAGAAAACCCCAAATTCAATTTTTTCTGTAGATTTGTTCTGTAATCTGGATATTGACTCCTAACTCCATAATGTACGATGTTAATTGTAAATAAAACAAAAAGTTTTCAGAGAATTATCTTAATATTATATTATGATAGAAGGATCTATGACAATTAAGTGTGAAACAACATATCGTCCATATGCTCGCCATGGCTTCGGTGGCATACCACAATTTGATGGTTCATATTTTCAATGACTCTGAGACATAATGTAGGTATCGTTAATGTGCCGAGTTATCTCATCCTTTAGCTCTTGAATTGTTTTTGGCTTATTGACGTACACCTTTTCTTTTAAATATCCCTAAAGAAATAAGTCCAACGGTGTCAAATCACATAATTGTGGCAGCCAATTAACATCTTCACGACGTGAGATAACACGGCCGTTGGCTGTGTGGCAAGTGGCACCATCCTGTTGGAATAACATATTGTTCATATCCTTAATTTCTGGCCACAAGAAGCCCGTTATCATCTCGCGATAGCGAACACCATTCACGGTAACTGCTTGGCCGACCTCATTTTCGAAGAAGTGCGCCGCCAGCCCATAAACTGCACCAAACAAACCCCACAGGTGTTTTCACATTTCCGATTGTGGACACATTTGGTCGATTATGCTGACCAAAAAAAATCACGATGTGCACGAAATGCTTTTTGATTTAAACGCCAATTTTCGCAAAAGGCTTCAACAATCTTAACGCGCATGGTTGAATTTGTCAAACACTGAAACAAAGAAATGTCAAATTATGTTGTGCAAAAAACTTAACATTTAGGTGTGACTCACATTTAACATCATGCATTATGGTTGGACCACTCTTTATTATATTAAAATAACGGTCTTGTTCTTAAGCTATTGTTTTATAGTATCCATCAATTCAATTAAATAATTTGATATAAATTTGTTTATTAGTTATAAATATTTATGCTCTTTATTTTTCTTAGTAAATGTATAATAATTTGGTGTTTGTAGAATCTTGTTTGTAAGTTCTTACAAAAATCAATAGCACTTTTGTTAATTTTATGTAAAAACTTACAATTAAATAAAATTAATATAATTTTTAATTTTTTAAAATGGTAAATGGTGTTGGTAAATATGTAACTAAACTCTTTTTTAAACACTTAACACATGAAAACACACACACACACACACTCACAATAACAAATAAAAAACCACACAATCCCAATCTGAATACACTCTCGCCCAAACATAAATTACGTAAAAACTTATTGCACAAAAACCAAATAATATATGAAACAAAAATCCAGAGCATTGAAAGAATTCATTTTGGTCTCTTTGAATTAAAAAAAAAGTTTTAAACAAATTTTGTTAATATAAATAACAGGCTCTTTTAGAGCAGTGGCGTCCAAACACTAACACTATGATATTTGCGTTTGTAGTAAAGAGCTTTTTTTCAGGGACGGAAAATTCAGTACGTTAGTACTGTTCCATCAACTTGAAAATAACTTTCAAAGAAACATTTTCAAACACACAACGATCAGTCTATATTCACTAAAAAAATATATTTAATAAAGCGTGGGAACAGTTGTTTTTGTTTACTGAAAACAATGACGGCGTTCCCGTATGTTTGGTTTGTGGTTATAATGCTAAACGCAATCACAAACATACAATTGAAAGGCGTTGGTATGTATACCAAAAGAGATTTTTGAATAAAAATTTAGATGGGGCCAAATTAGTAGATGAACTGAAATTAAAATTTCAAAAGAAAAATTTGCCAATCGACCAATTTCAATATGGAAAAAATATCAAAGCAAAGATTCCTTTTGTTGTTGCTCTATCCTTGGCAAAGCACAGCAAGCCTTTTGAAGATAGCGTTTTTTTTTTAAGATCTTTCAAAAGAAGTATTAAAATGTTTTGGCTTAAATAAATTATACAACTTATAACATTTCGAAATTAAAAATTTCCATCCTTGTATTGTGCTCTTATATTTGTAAAAGCTCGTGTCGAAGCTCGCTGTAGGTGAAAAAGATCTTTTGTAAAAGCTTGCCCATTGTGCATATGAGTTGGGCGCAATAGTTCTAGAGTATGCAATAATTTTTTTCCCATACCGCCATCAACACGGCACTAAAATACATCCGTAAAAATATTTTAAAGTGCTAAGTCCATAAACTGCACTTAAAGTATTTTTAGTACAAACTATCTTAGAGAATATTGAGATTAATATTTTGGAAAAGTCGGATATACCAAAAACTAAATTACGCATCATTTCTGCTATTGTTGTAGTTTTTCCAATTTCGTTAATGAAAAAAATTCAAAACTGCAAACTATACAAATATAGTTACTGTCAAAACACTAATTAAAAATAATATATATAAAATTAGAATTCCATAAAATTTTTACGTACCGTTTTCGTCCGTCATAAACGGAATCAATTTCTGTTTATACGGACCAGAAAACTGATTTTAAGGAACATCAAAACTAATTCAAATCCGTTGAAAGTCCTTCAATGACGGACCGTTTACGGACTGTTGTGTTGCATAAAAAACGGAGTGCGCAAATTGAGTGTACATTTATAGAGTACTGTAAACGGAGCGTAAACGGTCCGTCATAAATTGTGAAAACGGAGTGGAATGGGTTATTTGACTCTCCTTTTTATATTTTAACGGTATTTTGGTGGCTTATTAATAATAAAATTAAAGAAATTAATAACACGGTGCTACACTGAAAAAGAACTTGGGAAATGACCTAGTGTAGGTTGTATGTCTAGCTGAGTGTATTATATAACCGGTTTTATAAGTTGTAATATACCCTCAAAATTTTGAGATATGGGGAAAATAGTATTTTTTTGGACTGCCGCACTTAAACTTGTCTACCTCAGTAATTTTTTAACCGATTCTGAAACGGTCAACGGCATTAATTGAACGTGCTCTTTCCAAATATATATACTTCCCGTATACTATTAATATAAATATGTAGTGATTTTTTAAATAATATAAAAAATATTATTTTTTTTTAAACTTTTTCATTTCCTGGGTTTTTTTTTTAGAATATTCTTTTAAAACAATAATTACCTCAAAGTCAGTGTCCTTCTGAGTAAAACAAGCTTTTTAAAGCCGTTAGAAGTTTCGAAATCGGTTAAAAAATTACTGAGTTAGAATAGTTTAAGTGCACTAGTCCAAAAAAATACTCTTTTCCCATATCTCGAAATTTTGAGGGTATATTGCAACTTGTAAAACCGGGTATATAATACACTCAGCTAGACCTACAACCTACACTAGGTCATTTCACAAGTTCTTGCAATTTTTTTTAGCATAGTGTAATATAACATATAATAATTAAAAGCACATTTACATCCCGTTTACATTAGCATTCAATTTCCGAGATTTGATATGAAAAATAATAAAGAAAAGGTTATATAAATTTAATTTTTAATAAATGACATAAGTATATGTTTTAAATTTAATTCAAAACTATATAAACCTCGAATCAAATTTGCAATCAGTGGTTTCGGAACAATTGCATTCGTTTGCATACATTATGGTTAAAAACACAAAAACTTTAAAAATATTTATCATTTTTTCTGTAACTTAAAGTCGTATGTGTAATGGTTGATTAGAACGGACTCACACTATTGTGAGTAATTTTTTGACGCAATACAACGCAATGTTAACCAAGGGCTGAGCTTTGTAATTTTCTCAGAAATAAATTAAGTATTTCTATTTAACGGTACGAAAACGGATCACCGAAACGGAGTTAAAACGTATTGTGTTCGGAAATCCGATTATATGGTACGTATACGTACAAGCTCTGACGGAAACGTATATTAAGCGTGCTGGAAAAGTCGGATTTATGATTTCGTACACGTCGGAGAGTCCGTATAAATGTTTCTTGGTAAAACTGAATACATTGAGTTAGTACTCTGATAAAAGCACACACCCTCTATTTTTGGGTTTGTATATTTTTATTGCAAAAAATTATGCATATTATATTTTGCTACGTCACACAATGGTTTAGTCAAATCTTTTGCGACATATATTTATTCTACCCATTCCACCTCTTTAGTGAAGATTACTTCCGTTATATTCCATTATTTATTTACATTATTCTCTGTCAAATAAACCCCACAGCCTACTTATATTTTTTTTATTTGGCGATTTATTAAAAATAATTTATTCCTACTTATTACACATTTTCATTTCTTCCAAGTATACAATTACTCCCTAAGGATATTGCAACACCAAACGTGTTGTATTCCTTTTGAAAGACATTATTGTATGTATAAAGGACTTACTCATCTCCAAAATCACCCATCCACTGTATAAACACAATTGTATACCTTAAAAACATAATGTTATTAACTAAAGTGATGATAAATTTTATGGCAATTTGAATTTTGAAAACATAAATTATCCAGTCATAATGTCTCTCAACAGAATTAACAAATCTTCCCCCTTAGTGACAGAATTTTAATCAAAAATTACAAATGTCTTTCTTAGATTTGGAGTTTAATCTTATGATAGAATCAGAAATACATTTTTAATATACCCTTCGGTTACACTCCAATTTTTGAAATATTGAAATTTAAAATTAAAAAATATATGTATATTTATTTATGTATATACAATATTGACAATGCAATTTTTTGAAGATTTTTGGCGATAAAAATAAGAATCGATTTTCCATAAACTAGCATTAATGATATTTGATTTTCCGAGTTTCAAGAAACTTAAAGTCCGAAAATAGAGTTTTTTAATTTGATTTTAATAAAGTTTTGATTTACAAAATTAAAAAGATTTCAGAAATGGTTTTAACATCAAGTATAATTTTCGAGATATCATTTAACAAATATTTAACAATCATTAATTTCTTACCACGCATGATATTTTTTAAATTAAAATTTAGTTTAATTATTGGAATCGTTATATGCTGTTTACCTGAAGTCCAAGTCTAATTTTGTATTTCTAAGGAATTTCAGACTATTGTAATTGCACTAAAATATATTTTTTCCCAAAATTTCACTTGTGATTTTTTCAAAAATTGTACGTATAAAAATAGGTTAAGGTTCAACATATTTAAGAACAGTTATCGTATGCGTCGGAGGATTTTTATGACTTCCCGTATAATCTAAGAAAAAAAAAATATGCAATCAATTCAATAAAACCTTTTTTTTTATAAAAAAAAATTTAATCTGCATCTGTTTTAATTTTCTTATTTTTAAATTTAGAATATTATTCGAAACTTAAAATACATAATTGAAAACAATAATTTTTCATAATCTATTTCCTACAATACTTTTACTTTCCACCCACAATGCATTTTATTTAAAAATTTCCCATGTGCTGTTATTGTTATTATATTTTTTTTAAAATAAATTTTCCATATTTTTAAATGAACAAATCTAAAATATGATTTACCAACAATAGTTTATTAGTATTTATTTTAAAAATTGTTTTTCAATTGTATGTGCTGATGTTCATTAGGGGGGCTGTTTTTAAATTTTAATGAACTTATGCTAAACTCTTGTACTATGCCATTCCCAACTGAAATTGAGAAAATTTTAAGTTAATATCAAAATTTCTACATAAGAAAATTCCAAATGTAGTTTTGATTTTTTAAGTAAAATCCAAATGAAATTGTGAGTTTTTGTTTTTAACTGAGACAAATATATTACAAATACAAATACAATTTGGATTTTCCTTGTAAAATTGAGGAAATTCTTAATGAAATTAAGAATTTCTATATCAAATTGGGGAAAATTCAAAATGAAATTGAGATTTTCAATTTGATATTGTCAAAAACACAATTGATATATAGATATTCCATTTTAAAATATTAAAAAAACCAATTACTTAAAATCTTTACTTGAAATTGGGAAAATCAAATGAATTTCAGAATTTTGGTTTAAAAATCAGATTTTCTATTTGAAATTGGGAAATTTTATTTAAAATTTATAACTTTTAAACATGCGAAATTGATATATTTTTTTATTTAAAACTACGATTTTTATTTTTTTGCACACAAATTTGAAAACACTGTTCCATTTTCAACCCAGTGCATTAAAAAGGCTATATTTTTTTCTGAATACAGATAACTCAGTGGTTTTAAAACCATTAAATAATATAATATCTTGACTAAAATCGTAAATGAAAAATTTTTAAAAAAATTCCAAAAATATCCAGTGATGCCAAATATTTACTAAAAAAAATTTATTCCTTTTTTGATAGTAAATAGGAAACTTTATTTTTGAGCTAAAATTCTGTCCGTCAATAAATTCTGAAAATCAGACTGATCGGATAATAATGCTTTCTTCAATAATCGAAAACATGCCAAAATTTATTAAATTTTCACACAAAACATAAATAATGACTAGTTTTGAATTAAAATATTACTACAGTTATAAAAAGTATAATGCCAGGGTTGCCATATGATAATTTTAAAAAATGGTCATAATTCACCACATTAACTCAAAACAAGAAAATTTCTTATATTTTATAAAGATTTTTCTATAAAAATGTACTTTATATAAACTTTGAAAATATGTTTATACGCTAAGGATTCATATCCTGGAAAAGTTTAATTTTTGGTTGCCAATAGTTTTACTAGAAGGCCCTTTAAGGAAACACATTTAAGAAAATTTATTTAAAAAGCTTTATTTTATATATCTGCAAAGTTTGACTCAAAAATGTTAATCGAATTTATGACGTATTGTTAATAAATTAAAAAATCCACAATAAAAAATTATAACGTAGAAAAGTTATAACGTAACGAGAAGTTTGATTACAGTTTTTTTATAAACACCTTAAACATTTACGGATTGAAAAATTTATTATGAAATACAGTTTTTGCGAAAGACTGAAAAATAACTGTACGTTATGAGTACCATAAATAGTAAAATCTTCGTCAGCGAATCTCGTGTTGGACATACGTGTACTCCTAGGTAGCATAATATGAAATTCGGAAATATGGGGATAACGACCTAAATTCTGGGCTTAAACTCCATTTTTCAAATAAAAAATTCCAATTTCAAATGAAAATCCTGAAATTTAAGCAATTTTTGCTTTATTTAAATTTTCCTCAGCTTCATATGTGCTGATATCAATTTCAATTATTATAATATTTGAATTGTAATTTTCTAAATTTCATATCATATTTTCTGAATTTCAATTTCAACCAAAAATGAAAAATGTTAATTTCATTTTAAAATTACACAATTTCAAATAAAAAATTTAAATTTTATTTAATTTAAAATGAAAGATCTAAATTTTGTTTGAAATTTTCTTAATTTAAAATGAAAGATCGGAATTTCTTATGGAATTTTCCCAAATTTTTTAATTTGAAATGTTAACTTCAATTAGAATAATCCCAACTTTATTCGGAAAGCTCTCAATTTCAATTAGAAATGGTGTAGGTAGATCTTAGAATGACATTGTAGAAACATAAAGCAATTCAGTCAATATTAAACCTTACTGCAAATAGGTGATAACTTCTTATAGATTTTAAAACATTTTCAGTCGCAATTAATTTTCACGATCCCCCCTAATTAAAAATGTATACAATTCTTTAAAAGTGGTATGTTATCAATAAAAAATCATCTGATTTCCTTATTTTTGCCGTTGCATGATATTATTTGTTTTGTTTTTTTCTAGTATACAATTTTTGTTTTCTTATCGCTTATATTTTTTACCTCATTCACTTATTTATTGCCAAAAACAATTTTAAATCCTATTATCTAATGTTGCGCAAATTTCGAGTGATATATTAAATAACAAATAATAAAAAAATCAAAGTCATTTTGAATATAATTTTTTTTATCTAAAAATATCAGCTAAAGTTACATAAATACTTTTATTTAGTGTATTTTGTAATAATGTTGTTAAATTAAAAAAATATGTCATGATATTGTAACTAGGTGAAAAGTATTTGATTCTAAAAGTAAATTATATTAAAAACTGATTGATTGCATCAAATTACTTAACATACGATTTTCACGCCATGTTAGTTATTGCCAAAATACCATTGAAACCTTTCTATAGATTTTTTGCCAATTTTCACATATTTAAATTTAAAAAGTGTATTTATACACAAATTTGAAAGGACGAACGCAATAGTTTTCATACAAATTTCAAATGTTTTGTTGCTTATTATTCTATAAAATTTAATCCTTACACATTATAGGCTACGGGATTTTTTATACAATATTTTTTTTTTACTAATACATACATTTTTATTTCTTTTAATAAAAACTGCACTTCTGTTACCAACCTTATTTTTGTACCCCTCGTCATCCGTATTAAATTTTTATCGTTTATTTAAAATTTATCACAAAAACGGGTGATTTTGTTATTATTTTTTTTAACAATGAAATTGTGCTAATTTCAATAAAACCTTTTCAATGAATAATATACAATTATAAAACATTTTTTTTAAATAAATAAAATGGTACGAGTAATTATGATTGTTTATATAAAAATATTCAAATAACGTGACCACAAGTCAAACTTTTGAATAATGATTCAATCCGCAAAATCGAAAATAGTTATTAACCCGTATTGGACACATTGTTCAGTTTTAAACTCAGTACAAATCGGGTTTTCCAATAAGGACTTGACAACTTTTTTTTTAAAATAAAACGCAAACCATTTGAGATATTTTCAAAACTTTATGATCGAATTGAAATTCAATCAAGACATTTATGAATGGAACTCGACTTCGTTCATGTGGCCACCGCGGGCACGTCGGCAGTGGTCGATTCGTTGGACCCAATTTTGATGACCCGGTCACACATTTCGGCCGTAACGGCAGCTATTTCGCGTACAATGTTGGCTCTGAGTTGTTCCAACGTCGTCGGCTTTTTGGCATAGACCAATGATTTAACGTAGCCCCAAAGAAAAAAATCTAGAGGAGTTAAATCGCACGAACGGGGCGTCCAATTGACTAGTTCATTTCTTGAGATAACACGCTCACCAAACTTATTCTTCAATAAATCGATTGTAACGTGTGCTGTGTAGCTTGTGGCACCGTCCTGTTGAAACCACATGTCGTCCAAGTCCATGTTTTTCAATTCGGGCCAAAAATAATCGGTAATCATGGCCCAATGACGCCGCCGGCATGCAAACTGCACCAAACATTTATTTTTTGTGATTCATGAAGCACATTTGGATTTTAACCAAACCAATAACGAATATTTTGCTTATTAACGAACCCATTAAGCCAAAAATGAGCTTCGTCACTGAAGATGATTTTGCGATGAAATTCATCATCTTGGCGCATCTTCTCCAGAGCCCAATCGGAGAACGTACGTCGCGTCAAATGGTCCATCGGCTTCAATTCTTGATCTTGTATGGGTGTAAACCAAGATCTTTACGCAAAATACGCCATAAAGTGGTCTTGGCGATGGCCTGTTCTTGAAAACGCCACGAAATCGACTGATTGGGATCCTTTGCTACGGACGCCTGGACGGCAGCGATATTTTCGTCACTTCGGCCAACCCGTTGTCTCACTGGCACGGCAGCATCACACAATTAATATGTAGGCTAAAAGTTTTTCACTAAACTTGTTATTGCTTCTCTACTTGGGCGAGAATAAAAACCGATATTTGGAGTAAACGCTCTTAAAGTTGCGGTCACCGACTCCGAATTTCGGTAGTACATTTTTATAATTTGCATACGTTGTTCGTTCGTGTACTTTACCATGATGAAAATGTTGAGTTTACTGAAAAAAAGGAAGTAACAGTATGATGATCAGTGAAATAGTGTGTTCACAAATTGTATTTAAAGTTGCCAAGAACCTATTGGAAAACCCTTTATAAACGGCAACGATTTTTCTTGCGAAAGACCAACATTTGGGGAATGCCTCTACTAATGCAGGGCATTATGTTGGAATTAGGAAAATATGTTATGAGAAGGAGCGAGTTTTGTTGATGGACATTTGCCTCTCTATATTATAAGTAACAGGGAAGACCTCCGAGGGGAGCTTATTCCACATACGATTTGTACGACCAATAAACGAATTTTCCCTGTAATGCATTGTGCGATGCATTGAACAATCGACCACAAACGGATAAGCGAGTATTCCGAATATAAACCCGGGCTCTAGGTATCAGTTCACTTATCTCGTCAGAACAGTTCCCACTGTAATATCGATAGAACAATGATACACAACCCACATTCCGAAGATGATCAAATGAGTCAAGTGACCTGTATACCCTACTGTCATCAATGAGTGCCAACGCCCTCCTTTGTACACGATCTAAAAGCTTGAAAGCAAATTTTAAATTCCCTGGCCATAGATGAGAGTTGTATTCTATCTTCGGTTGAATATAAGTGGTGTAAATAGTAAGGAGATCGGATGGAGTGAAATATTTCTTCCACCGTTTTAGTAAAACAAGACACTTGAATGCTTCTTTCGACACTTCAAGTACATGCTTATTCGAACGGACATCGCGCTGAATTTTCATGCCCAGAATATCAAGAGTATCCAATTTCTCGATATTGACACCACCCAAATTAACTGATGACATTGAGGACCCCATATTAACGGCAACATATTATTTTTACTTGTTGAAATATTTTTTTAAAATAAAATCTAACACAAATTAAAATTTCTGTGATTTTAATGAATTTTTATCTTTTATTACGATTGAGACACTTGTACCCCATTCATACTAAGACCCAAAATACGTATTTTCGTAATTTTCAAGTTTTCAATTAAAAATTTGTACTGGAAAAGCAGTTTTTTCCAACGTTGGAAAAGCGTTCAAAGCTTAGGCTGTGCTAGTACTTTTATTATTTGTACGATTGTGAATTTTATAAATCAAGAACTGGCTAAGCACTTTTTACTAACGTTGGCAGAGCGTTTTAAATAAGTACTTTGCCAGCACTTTATTTATTGCACCATTGTCAATCAGCTCTCTGCCAGTACTTCAATTTTTTTTACCATCCGCAATTTCTGGCTGGGTATTCTTACAAAATGTCTTTAATTTATTTACGTGTGTTTTTGTTGTTAATTTTTTTAAAGATTTTAATTAAGGCATTCACAAAATATTTCTTTCGAGTTATGTTGGTGTTGTGTATTGAAAGTTGTGACAAAATGCATTGTGAAGACCACAATTCGTCACATTTTGGTACTTGAAAAAATATAGTCCTAAAGAACAGCCCTTTAATCACCAAATTTTCAAAATTTTTATGAAGCAGTGCTTTACAAATGTTTAATGAAAACAATCCTTTTTTATTTAAATATTATAACATTTAAATTTTAACAATTTTCCGTTTTTCCGGGACCCTAAGAGGCAGCAACGTACTCCACGAGCACCCCAACTTGGTCTAAAGTAATAAGAATAGTTAATGTGTGTGTGTGTGCATTAGAGTCTATAGTAGAATAAAAATTCTTTTTAGATTTTTCCAAAAATTTACCTGAATATAATCAACACCATTTTGATTTTTTAATGTTTAATGAGAATGACTTCTTTCCAAGCTTTCTTTATGGGTTTTTGTAAAAAAGTTTATCTGTTGTTAATTTGACAGTAAAATATATTATCAATTTTAAACAACACTTACACATTAAAAAATAAAAGCTAAAACGAATACAATATACAAGAAATTGGATGTAGTTTCTAAAAAAAAAATAATTAAACGAAGATTACACCTTCCCTGGCAGCTATTTTTAGTATTAAAATATATTAAAAGTACAATCAAAACGATGTCTTTATTTTACAGAAATGTTTCTAATTTTCTGCATAAAATAAAACTTGTTGAAACTAACATTTTGTGTTAAAAATTCGTAGATTTAGTCATTTTTAAAACAAAACATTGTCAATTTCAACATAAAATTTGTAGATCTAACACAAAATGTTGTTAATTTAAACAAATTTAATTGAAAGCCGAAAATTAGAAATTTTTCTTAAAAATTACAGACGTATCATTTTTAGTGGAATACACAATAAAAATCTCAGCCTAAAAGTAGGCAATAATTTATAGTTAAATCTATTCTTGGCTCTGCAATGAGCACAGATTTTTCTTCACAATTCATTGTATTTTGTTTAATTTAATTTTCTTATTTAATTTTACAATCAAAATTTGTTTTTTTTATATTTAAACAAATAATAAGCAAAAACACAATTGACAGTCAAGAGTTTCAAACTAAAGAAAATAGTGCTGTATAAAATAAATTTAACTGTACCAAATATAAATTGTAAAAGTGATGGTAACAGTGGGTGGTAACAGTTGTTGCTTTCATATAAATACTTACAGTTCTGTTAATTTATACATTAACAGAACATTTTATTCTAGTTAACAGTTATTTGAATACGTATCTTTATGATTGTTTTTTTTTTTTTTGTGCTGTTGTTTTGCTTAAGTGGCTCCATCTCTTAAATGCTTTAATACTTCTTTGTTCTAATTTTGTGTTTGGTGCATGTATAAGAAAATGTTCTAAAGCTGTTTTTTTTTACATTTGTGTGCAAAGACCTGCGCCGAGCAAATTAGTTGGCGTCGGTATATTCGGGAGAAATTTTCCTCGCTAGGATATTCCCTGGCAGTGTTGCCTAATGAGAAATATCGAAAGGTACTAGTTCATCTAAAAAAATGACAGAAAGTGCTAAATTTGCATATATTAGGAGTTTTTGTTGATATATTGAATTATAATATCAAGAATCGACGCGTTTTATAAAAAAATACATATTTTAACAAATAACCCTTATGCATCGTTCTATTATGTGTTTCTAAAAATTTAAATTAACGACAATATTTTCATAAAACTTGGCACGACTTATGGAATGTTTTATCAAAATATGTATTTTTTATACTGGAGACTAATTGATTTTATTAATCAATTGATGACGATGATTTAATTAACATTTCATTAAAATCAATTGTAATGAAATTATTTTTTTTTACCATTGTTAAATAATGATAGTGATTTTTATTTTTTGGTTTCATTTCAATTAATAATTAATCAATAAAAAGAAATAATTGCAATTGACGAATAAGCTTTTTAAAAATCGTTAAAATGAAGATACATTTCTAAAATCAAGAAAATGCTTTGCAATTTTTTTTTCGTTTTGCGCGTTAACATTACTCAACTAATACTAATGAAATTTCAATGCCAATGAAAAAATCCCAAGTATGGTATTTTTGAATACAAAATATTAAAATGGATACTGCTTGAATGACAATGTATTCTGAACGTATTATCTAAATGATTTATGTAAATTGTATGTTTTCTCATTTGTAACTTTTAAAACTATCCTTGATTCGCGGTTGAAAGTTACCTTAGATTTTTTAAACATTTCTTATTAAAAATCTCGAGATTCTAAAGGGCTTTTATATTTTGAGAAGCTCTGCTGAAGGTTCTCTTAATTAAATTTGCATACAAGATAGAGAAGACAAAAGTAATAAAAAAAATTTTATCGGGTAAAGATGGTATTCAAAATTGTTTGAAACTTTTTTATTTTAACACTTTATTAGTTTTAGTAACCCATTGAAAATGTCATAATTTATTATCAATACCAATTTGAATTCTTTGAAACGAACGTAGAAAAAAGGAAAAAGGGCGTACTTTTTTACCGTGAGATTATTTTTCCCCTATTTTATTTATATTTTATTGTAATCGGAGGAAACACATTAATGGTGCTTTCTTGTTAATTTCTATAATATTTACAGAATTTCAAATTGAGAGTTTTTACTAAAAGTTGGAAAACCTCCTTATAATCTGAGGCATACTTAAGGGTTAAATACTTTCTTAAAATACTTTAATATTTTTATGTCGATTTGACAAAAAGCTATGGTACTCGCTTAAAAAAAATATATTTGGTACTTCCTTAAAAATATATATTTTTCGACTCAACCTTATTCAGAGAAGCTTTGGCTTCTGAATTCCTAATTTTTAACTTTAAACACTTCTCGGGTTCCAGATATTTTTCATGACGTTTTGCATAATTTAAAAAAAGTGCTAAAAAAATAATATTTTTAAAAAATTGCTAAACTAGTACTTTCTTTTATAAATTTTGGTTGCTAACTCATAAAAAAGTGCTAGACTTAGCACTTTATTTGTGAAGCATAAATTAAAATTAATTTAATTCGTTTGATCAATTCAACAAAACACAATTTATTTTTTTGGATTTGATATTGATTAAATAAAGTAAAAAAAATATTTAAATCAATAAAAAGAAGGAGTTATTTGAGTTCAAAGTTCGGCCATGTCAATTACATATGTTATACTCTTGTTGGAAATTTTCTGTTTTGTATTGACGTCACCATGAAAGGTGACATAAATACCAATGTTTTTATGGTATGTGTGCATTGGTTCATGAGTTATAGACATTTTTGTGAACATACCTGTTCTTGTGCATATATGGAAATATTTGCAAGGTTAAGTAGCAAATTAGAAAGGTAACGAGTGGAATTAACACACTAGACAGGGTAAAGAAATATAAGGGAATGGGGTACGAGTGGAATTCAACACTAGATAAGGAAAATGGAATGAAAAGCGAAATGAAATTAAAAAGTGATATTAAAAAGTTAACTTCCCCTTGAATGACTTATAAACAAGAAATTTTAAATTTCAACATCCACTTCAAAAGGTTAAACAAATTTACTTAAACAGAAAAATTCTTAGAAAACAGAATAATATTTTCTTCTCACCATATTCCCATATTTAAAACAACTGATAACGAAGTATCGGGCTTTTGAAGCTATTTCATCATATATCATTGGATTGGTTCACTAATAATTTGTCATAAAAAGAAAATAAAGTAATTTCTAATTTTTATTCATACAAGACAATGTTTTACACGGGTTAGTAAGAGGGCTTTTTGCAATTAAAAAATTAAAATTGTGTAAAGCTTAATTTATACTACAGCAAAAAATGATCAGTTTTTGAAAATTTGTGTCAGTTGAAGCTTATTCCGGTATTTCGTATTTATATATATTTATTTTTTTTTGTGTTGGGTGCATGTATAAAAAAAAATTCTAAAACTTCTTTATTTTTGTGTGCATAGTAGTTTAATGTTGTTAATTTTGTATAAATAATTAAAATTATTAATACATATATTTTTGTATCTTGTTTTTTGTTTTAGTACGTGGTTGTACCTACACGTCGATCAACAGCTGAAGCATTCCAAATTTTAATATCTCACGCTTTAGGCGACGCTGGTAGTCCCTATTTAGTTGGAGTGGTAAGTTTTTTTTTTTGTTCGATTTGCATTGACACCAAAATCTACTTAGAACCAAATTGTGATAATATCTTTCTGTACAATATGATACAGAAACACATTTATTATTACATTATTTAAATTGATTTGATTTTAATACAAACATATAACTTATTTATCTTGTATTTTACTTTTAGCTTTCCGAGGCAATTAAAAAACAATTACGCACAACAGCTCATCGAGCCTCAGAATTGGTTAGTAGCGGTAGTTTTGAAAGTTTATCTTTAACACTGGGTGAATCGTTCAATGTAACAACTACCACAGAATCATCAGCAATGCTGGTACCATCTACAACAATATCACTGCAGTCAGACACTCTGGCCATGATAGAGGTAAGTTCAACTTGAAGTATATTTATTTAAAAATACTTTAATGTTTTTTTTTTTAATTTTTTAGGATACTGATCTTACCAAATTTGAGGCTTTACAATATGCTCTTTTCTCGACAAGTTTCGTTGAAGTATTAGGCGGTATATTCTTTTTAATAACAGCTGCTTTTATAATTAAGGATAAAAATAAAGCTAGTCAAGCCGTACGAGGTAAGTTAAATGTTTATTTTATACTTCTTTAATATCTTTTGCATTTATTTTCTTTTAAATTTTCAAAATTATCTTACTTTAAATTTTTTTTTTGTTTGTCTATCTCCTTTATTAGTTTTTGAACTGAAAGATGTTAGTATTGTTACAGGTTGTAATAAAATTGAATCAGATGATTCTTCATGTTCTGAACAAAAGTGAAATTTAATTAGTATATTATGAATTTCGAAAACCTTTAGGTGGGTTTTATTTATTTTTTTTTTTTGCTTGATAACACTATATAACAGCCTAAAAACCTCTTGTTGAAGTAAATATTTTTTTATAACTTTTTACTTAATTATTAAAAGTCATAATGCTTATCAAATGATAACAAATCTATAGAAATTAGCCTTCATTTTAGAATAATCATGACGGTGAATGTTCAAGAACATTTTAATACCCCATTCATGCTAAACTCCACAATACGTATTTTTGTTTTTTTTTAAGTTTTCAAGTTTTAAATTTCATACAAATTTTAAATCGAAAAACTGAAAATAACGAAAATACGTATTTTGGGGCTCAGTGTGAATGGGGTATAAGAAAGGCATGGAAGCATGGTTTTTAGTTTGACCCTTTATATTTCATATTTGCGCTAATCAAAATTGTAATTTTTTCTCGCACTTGAATAAACAAAAGTGTGTATAAAACTTGATATTCCCTTCAATAGATCGTCAGCTTACTATTGTTTTCACTCGTATCAATAAAAACGATAAAAAAAGGTTAACTTCACCATAATTTTTTTTTATATCCATTCATTTATGTGCGCCTAAAACCAGTTCTCTCTTTTTATTTTAATTTACATTTGTTGTTATGGTAATGTAACAAAACAATTATTAAATATCCCGGACAGAAATCAACAAACATAGAAGTATTCTAAAAGCACTACGTATAGTAGTTGAAACTAGATGTGGGCACGTGACACGAAATTTCATGAGAACGTGCGTGAACGGCAAAAAAAATTTTTATGCGTGAGTCGATTTTTTGCCGTGATTTTTCGTGATTATTCCTTATATTCGTTTTTCCCGCTTTTTACGGATTTAACCGTAACCGCGGTTAATCGCAAAATTTTACCGCAACCGTAACCGTAACCGTATTTAAGGTTCAATTAGACGTGACATAATCATAACCATATAAAACAGCTGTTCGAACCAATCTTATGGTATTATTATTGGTGACTTGCCATAACGCCATAGCCATAAACATAGATATCTATTGAATTTTGGTTTTTTGCCATAACCATTACATACAGCTGACTGTTGTTTTTATTATTTATTGTTTTTCTATTGTGTTTTTATTTTTAATGCATATTATATTTTTTATTATATTTTATATGTATTTTATATGTATTTTATTATATTTTATATATATATTTATATTTTATATATTTTTTGTTGTGCTTTTGTTTTTAATGGTTATGGAACCTCTAATTGATAACATAAATTTATTTATGGTTATTGCTTTGGTTACGGCTATGGCGATATGGTATATCACGTCTTATTGAACTTTAAATAATCCAACTATTACGGTTAAAATTAAATTCTTTTAAACCCAGGTTTAAAAATGGTGTAAAAAATTAAAGTATTAGCAGTTCTAATGAAAAACGTTTTTTACGCTGAGTTTTAAAGTGAGTTAAGTAATAGTCATATGAATGATATTGTGTTCCATTCTTAAATAACAAAGATCCACCTTTCCACTAAAACCAGAAATTAAAAAAAAAATAATCAGTACTTTGTTTTTTTATAGCCGATACAAATTTAAAAGTTTTAAATGGCCCACCCTTTAGATGCTTTTGTAAAGTTTTTTTCTTTTTCATATTTTCTAATAAATATATATATAAAATTTTATCATCAATTTCAATTGCGCAGATATAAATTAATTTTATTGTGAAAATATTTTGTTTAGCATAGCCATAAAATTCGTAAGCATTACTTAAAACTATGCTCTGTGTTCGTATCAGTTCCTAAACAATTTCGTTTCACTACTGCGCCAATGCCATCAACTGCACTTTTACCATTTGAGGTGGTTAAAAAATTCCATTAAAAAATGGTTAAATTAAATAGTTTTACAAACTTATTTTAAAATTGTCCACTACATCCATCCGAAAATACAAATGTTTTTGAAATATTGTGGGTTTCCTGCAACTTAGTTATGATTTCAGAAAGAAAGCAAAACACATCGTATTTGTTATGAGTTAATTTGTCACAAATAATAACAAACGATCTGATAGAACCTTGAAGCCATGCAACACATGTAAAAATTGTTACTTGGTGGTAACTAAAATGTGCAGACTGTATTTCATTTTACAGTAAGCCTAAAGTTTTCAGCGAAATCAATTTGAAGAATCAACTCTCCGTCTTTCACATTTTCTTTTAAGCTTAGGAAATGATTTTGCTGAGGTCGCTATTCATATGAATACAGTTTAAAAAGCGGCAGTTGTGAGTGGAATTCAAAAAATAAATCATTTACTGACTCCTCTGAGTAGCTCAAAATCATCCGCTTATTAACAACGCGCCAGGTCTTCCACTTGATTTCTTTATCAAGTTTACCCAATCTAACTTAAGGGAACTAAATTCAAAAATATATTAGACTCACAGCTGTAACATTTATTTGTCATACACATTTCATTTGAATCATCGCAACAAAAACTTTCGAGAAAAGCATTAAAAGTGTTTGAAAATGATCGACACTTTTTTTCATAGCCTCTAGCAAAAAAGAAAAGTTGGCATGTTATTTGCACATATTATGGGGCATGTCACATATTATGGGGCATGTCATGACTAAGCAAAACAATTTTTGGCCTGTAAGTGCAAAATTTTGTTCTACTAACATTTTTATTTAAAAATTCTTGTAAAATAAGTTCATATTCAAGTCAAATATTCTTGAATACCTATCGACGTGAGTATACTCAAATGAAAGGTAACCTTATGTAGATTAATAATTTTTAGAAAAACTGTACGGTTTATCGAGCACACATTTTAAAATAGCGACTTCTAGAAAACGGTACGTTGTACCATGGTTTATAAGAAAATGGAAACTCCAATAGGAGGTTCTTCAAAAATATAAGATTTGTTGAATAGTGTTGTTCAAGCTGATTTTTTCCAATTTTTTTTTGTGTTATTGACCTAAAATGTATTTTTTATTGTTTCTTTTTGTTGCTGTGTAACTAACATTATTTTATAGAATATCGACGCTGTTCTGGAGAAATATGTTCTGTATTTCTGAGAAGTTTTAAAAAACACAATTTTTGTCTTTTTTTGATGTTCTCTTAAGTATTTTTTTTTTTTGCAATTTCATTAAAAATTGCAAAAAAATTTGTAAATAAAATGTTATTAAAACAATATCGTGATAAGGTAAAAAAATTGATTTTAAGACAACTTAAAACACATGACTTATTTTGCCCAGAGTAGAGACGATTTAATATTTACTTTATATCAAGTTATCTTGTTACTAAGGTCTAACACAAATTTAGCATGTTACTAAAATTTAAACCAATGATGGCAACCGAAATATAGGTTACGGTTTTCATACCAATATAATTTTGTGCCTTATTTTAGTTAAGGTGACCATGAAGTTACGGATTTTTTTACTTTTTTGGTTACATTATTAGTAACCGAAACACTGATATATAATACTATAATAAGCGTTGCAATAGGAATGGCTATCGGGATTGACTTTTTAAGAACAGTCTTCTGGGACGTGTAAGGATTTTTCGGGGTAACCCCAGGATTATCAAATAATTCTGTATTCCAATTAATTAAAACACGAGAAAACTTATATATATATAAATAAAAAATGCAAAATAATAAGAATTCAGCTCGCTTGATATTTGTGCTGTTTTTTGTTTAAAATCTAAATGAAAATATTTTAATAAATTCTTTATGAGTTAACAGGTCAATTGAGAAGTCCCCGGCCTGACACATAGATGGCGCTACTAGACTTAAATCTATATAATGGTTAGCCCTAACATTCAAATTAAATTTGACAGCTGTCGGATCATTAGTTTGTGAATTATAGCATTTTGAGTGAAGCAACTTTTGTTATTGTAAAAAAAATGGATAAAAAGGAATTTCGCGTGTTGATAAAATATTGTTTTTTGAAGGGAAAAATACAGTTGAAACAAAAACTTGGCTTGATGACGAGTTTCCGGACACTTCCCAGGAAAATCGACCGTCAAGGATTGGTATGCTAATTTTAGACGTGGTGAAATGAGCACCGAAGACGGTGAACGCAGTGGACGCCAAAAAGAGGTTGTTACGGACGAAAACATCAAAAAAATCCACAAAATGATTTCGTATTGAAATTGAATGAAATAGCAGGTACTATAAAGATATCAACTAAACGTGTACATCATAATATTCACGAATATTTGGGTATGAGAAAGCTCTGTGCAAAGTGGGTGCCGCGCGAGCTCACTTTTGACCAAAAACAAGTCAGTAAAAACAAAGGGGAAAATCCATTAATTGGGCTTCGAATTGCTTCCGCATTCACTGTATCCACAGATCTGCCCCCAGTGTCTATTTCCTATTCTCAGATCTCAAAAGAATGCTCGCTGGGAAGAAATTTTCGTCGAATGAAGAGGTGATCGCCGAAACTGAGTCCTATTTGGAAGCAAAGGACAAGTCGTACTACAAAAGTGATATCGAAAAGTTGGAGGGTCGCTATAATCAGTGTGTCACCCTTGAAGGGAACTATGTTGAATAAAAAAAAAAAACGAATTTTGCCAAAAAAAAAAAATGTGTTTTAGTATGGTAGGCTGGGGACTTTTTAATTGACCTGTTACAGAACTTTTAGTGAAATTATTTATTTCATTTTGAACAATATTAATTGTTCTTGAGAAATACATACAATTAGAAATATTGTTAAATACATTAAAATTAAATTATTTGTAACAAAATCCCCTAAACTGTCTTCAGTCGGCTAACCTGTGAATAGAAACAGAGAGGTAAGATATATCTCCAGCGACCGAACTTCTGGAAAGAAATCTTGTGAGAACAAGGATAAACTTAATGTCGGACAGCCAGGCTGTAATAAAGGCCCTGAAAAACGCCATCTATCACCATAGATCAGTGCTAGAGTGCCATAAAGCCCTCAACCAACTGGCGACCAATAATAAGGTAACACTTATTTGGTTACCCGGTCATAGTGGGCATGAAGGCAATGAAAAAGCTGATGAACAAGCGAGACTAGGTGCGGAACTGCCATTTATAGGCCCGTGTCCTCAATTTGGTTTCACGAAAAAGGTCATCACAAATATGATATCGCATCTGATCAAGATCAAATTCATTGAATATTGGAACAAACAGAAACCACTGAAACATTAAAAGAAATTCTTATCACACAATGAAAAGAGGAGCAGAGAAGCCCTTCATATGAACAGACGAAATCTAAGACTCCTATGCGAAGCACTCACAGGACACTATCCCTATCCATGTAATAACATCCTAAATAAAATGGGACATGATCGAGATACAACATGCATATATTGTATGGAAAATGAGGAGACCATGGAGCATGTAATGGCTAAATGTCCTGCCTTTGCGTACCTACGATTTATCACATTTGGCAGACCTGATTTCATGGAGGAACAATACAAGAAGCTGGAAGTGAAGAACATTGTACTGCTACTCAAGGTTGCACTGGAGAACAACTGAGGAAAATACTAGAGGGTGCACAATAGATCTACTTGGTCGCGGTGCTGGAGATACAGACTACTCAACCCAACTACATCGTAAATCGTATCTCCAGCTTTTCGGTTTTTGCAGTTTTATGATCGTGTGGTTTAAGTTTTAGGATTTTTATTAGCAAGAATGATGGGGAATTGTGCTTTTAATTGTTTTCAAAATGTCCCATTAAAATTACAAATGTTAAACGGCATTTTTAAATATATATAATCCAAGCCTAGTGCTCTTCTCTGTGTTACCCATTTCTTATATCAAAATGTAGCGATTTTGATGCCAGCAATAACATGGTTTTTTCTTAGCTTGAGTTGACGAAATATAAAAAGTGCTCCGATTTTAAAGAAAGCAAATAGTTAACAGCTTGTCGTCACCATGTCCATTTCCATCATTACGTTTTTAAATTTTGTAATTCATGATATTTAGATTACTTTCTGATTAATTTTCGTAGTTTAAAAAAAACTGCAGCTTTCATGTAAAAATTTATGTTTTTATAACTTTTATGGCCCTCGCCAAACTAAAAAAAAAAATGTTTCACAGCACCTAATAGCACAACACCTAATAACTTTTTTAATATTTTTGAACAATTTTGTATCAATATTCAACGTTAACCTTTTAACATCAAATTGTATCAATTTCGATATATTAATATGTAGTTTTACACAACGAGATGAGACTAAAACTCGGATCCATTTATCATAATTTATCTTACTTTATGCAAATCTATTAAACCAATATCATGATCAAATTACATCAAACAGGATATGTGAACATATCAAATAAGATATCATAATAAAGGGTGATTTTTTAGCAACTTTCTTTTTGGAAACACTGTTTTTGCCAGCTCAGCTGTTTTCTTGTAACATGTTATGTCAAACATGTTCAGTTTGGTCTATAATTTAAACATGAATCGATTAACAAACGAACAACGCTTGCAAATCTTCATTTGGAGTGAAAAATACACTATTTGGTGTGGACCGTACTTTTTTAAAGACGACGAAGGCAGGAACGTTACTGTGAATGTCGAGCGCTACCGTGCGATAATTACAAAGTTTTTGTGCACAGAATGGAAGAGCTGGACTTGGGTGACATGTGGTTTCAACAAGACGGTGCCACATGCCACACAGCATGCGAAACAATTGAGAGGCGAGTTCGTTGACCAGTTTATTTCACGTTTGGGGCCGGTCAATTAGCCGCCTACATCGTGCAATTAACGCCTTTGGATTATTTTTTGGTTGGGACCCATGTCTACAGGGACAAGCCCGCACTGGAAGCCAATATTGAATAATTTATTTGTGAGATACCGGCCGATATGTTGGAGAAAGTATGCCAAAATTGGACCTAGCGTATGAATCATTTGAGGCCCAGCCGCGGTCAACATTCACAGAAATCATCTTAAAACATTGAATTATATAGACCGTTCTATCGACGCAAATAAATTCAATGTTTTTTTTAAATCAAAACCGAAAGCTCTTAAAAAATCACCCATTATGTGGTATATCCATATAACGTAAAGGCTTTTACGTTTAGCGCTACAACGTCTGTTTAAAAGACCAGCAAACAATTTGACGTGGCATTGAGTAAATTTAGAACGAATTATGCGAAATTTGCATCAATAACTCTGCCAAATAACATTGGGGAATAATTGTTTAAATTGTGTAATCTGTTTAAGTGTAATTTAATAGAGTCTCATTAATTTTTGTTGCAACAATACTATGACTCATAAATGTTTTATGTGCAGTGTAATTTGTAATTTGTAGTGAGTAAAATAACAGACATTTTGTATATCAAAAATATCTGTATAAAATGTTTAAATTTTAAAATTTCGCATTTTTGCAACAGTAAAATTGTATGTAACCCTTCAATGACCAAATGAAATCTCACGGAGAGAATTCAATTGAAATATATATATATGATAGGCAAAGTTAAGGTTAATGGATAAAAGAAAATCAAAATTGGAAAATATCTGTGAGAAATTCTTGCAAATTGCCAATTAGCAAAAAGGGAATAAAGCTCTCCCAAACGAACCATTAAGAAATTTGGTATTTGCAAATTTTGATTCAATAGGTTTAATTAGTTCCTGAATACCTAATTTAATATTACGTGTCACATTTTTCATTTAGTTTAATTTTGCAAAATGTTTTTTTTTTCAATTAATGTCAAATAATGTAAATTATAAGATTGGAAAATACTTTTGAATTTTAATTTCTACAATTTTTTGGCTGTTAGAATATATTTACCTAAATTTAACGACTAATAATGACAGAGAAAACTCAGGTGTCCTTATATGGGGACTGTGGGTTACGTGTTTAACCCATTAACACACATATAGTGCAATATTGGATATAAATACAAATTTAAAACTGTCAATTATTTCACAAATATTTAAATTGTAAAAGTTATTCTCAATGTTTTTTTTTTTTAACAAAAATGCAATTACTTGTTTTTTTTTTCTTAACTAAATTTACTAAAAATGCATCTGTTGTTTTATTTTCAAATTTAAAGAAACAAAAAAATAATTTTTAATTTTTTTTTCTTTTTTCTTTACAGAAGGACATCAAGCTGTGCCAGTTGTTCCAGTTGATATTAATGAAATTTCATAAATTTCAGCCTTGGCAACACAATTTTGAATTATATTCAAAATATAAATAATTTTATCATATTCTGGCATACATTTATGCTAGATTTTTGATATTGACTGATGAAAATATTATACAACAAAAAATTATTTACTTTTGTATAAGTTACAATTTCATTGTTAAGTTCTTTTATATTTTTATTATGCATCAAATGGGAAACAAAGTTAGATATACATTAAAAAGTCATAAAAACAAAATCCTATGATAAATGGAGAATATTTTTGAAACTTTTAATTTATGATATATGTAGATAGAATTCTTACGAGTATTTAAATGTTTGAATGTGCCTCAAGCGTACATGTTCCTAACAACAAAAACATAAATATTAATAGGAAAAACAAAATCCGCATCAATTATCTCTTTATTTAATTTATCTCAATTTTTTTTATTATATTCTTAATTTTAATTAAGTATTTTTTTTTTAAATTGTTATTTTATATTTCTTGCTTTTTATTACATTTAAGTAGTGGTAGTAGTGTGTGTATGTAAGAGAGAAAGAAAAGTTTTTAGTATTAGTTTAGGTTTTTGTTTTATAATTTTGTCCAAAATAAAATGCTGAAAACTATTAAAAAGCTGAATGTATAGAAATTTGTAAAATTGTATTTTATAGTTAGGAAGAACAAGGATATATATATATTTTTTTTTTATTTTTATCATAAATTTTTAATTTTAACAATCACTTTACTTTTTCACTTCAAAAACTAAGCACATTTTCCAATATTATATACGCTCATTTACTATAAATAATAAAACATACCAACTCACTGCATACCCTCGCCCTAATTTGTATATACATATTAGTGTTATAAGACAACAAAAATAAAATAATAATCATAATTATATTCAGTAATAATAAATTATATAAATATCCCAACAAACCAAACGATATCGCTTCGATACCATCACGATATCATTTCGATGATAAGTTTGTCCGAGAATGATATCATAAACGATACATAAATAATAGATACTGTGGAGAAAGATACACATTCGTTAATGATATCGTTATTCCATTAAAAAGCAAAAAAATCAGGCAGCGCGATAATATTTTCCCAAAATTCCAGAATTTTTGTTATTATTTAATCGCTATTCGATGAAAATATAATATTTACGATATCGCAATAACCAACACGATATGATATCTTTAAGGATATTTAGAATATTGCAAAAAAAAATAAAAAACATTTTTCAATACATTGCAAAACTAATAGATTCTGGCATTTGAATAGCAGTCTTTATAAATTCATCTAAAATATAATGCATAGAAAATATAAATTTAATTGCCAAATATTTCTTATTCGCACTGTACTTACAGAAAAGCTATGTGTTCGTAAAGAGAACATTTATTCTGGAGGAACTATAAAGATCGCACCAAATTTCAAAAAATCCACATAACTTTTCTTGATGGAACCACGAAAATATGTATATTACTACCAATGGTTTTCGATTATTTAAATTTTAAGTTATGCAGTTTTCATCAGCTAATATCAGATGATTTCGATTATAAACAATTTTTTGTGTCTGCGGCTTGAAAAAATATATTTCATTTAAATTGCCTTTTCAAAAAATGAGCTTACTTATTCAAAAATAAATTGTTTGCAATAATTTAATTAACGAATATAACATCCAATTTCTAAAGTTTTTTTTTTTCAAAACAAACTGTTTTAAAAACTTACTTTAATTATTTTTTTTTTTTTATTTTTTAAATATCATAAACGAAATAATAAATTTTATGAAAAATTATATCGTTAACTGTACGTTTCTTGGTTTATTGGGTATGTCTAGCATATAATTTGTATGATCCTGTAGTAAGTTATGGTATCTCTTAAAAAAATTCAAAAAATAATAGAAACCTTAAAGCAATTTTAAAATCAACTAACAAAACTTATGCTCATTATTAAATTTGATTTATCTGAATTTTATTTGTTAAAAAAAATAAACAACAAAAAGTCATTAGTTTCTAAGATTAAGTTTCTTCTACATCCGCTAGCCTTTTTTTAAAAAAATGTATTAATTAAAGTTATATATTTTATTTATATTATTTATGGATTTTTAGAAAAACAAAAAAAAAAAAAAAAAAAAACATACTTGATGAAAAAAAAAATTGGCCAAACATTATGAAATAATTGTGAAAACAAAAAAGACTGTGGAATATTTTTGAAAATTGTAAAAAAGGAGAAAATGTAGTAGAAAAAAATTCATGAAACCACTACCAATATGAATAAAATATAAAAAAATAGTAATAATCATTAAGAACATATATAAGTTTTTGTTTTATTGAAATTAATTATAAAATAAAACTTTTTAAAGTGAACTAAAAAACAAATGGTGTTTTTTCTTATAATTACAATAAGCTTTTCTTATAATTAAGATTCAATAAATGCCCAAAACTTTTAGGTTATATTTTAAAATATTATTACTTTTAATTAAAAGTAAAAAAAATGACCCGACAAACAATATCGTCTGATTCTGAAATGGTTACACTTTAGCTTAAACATTCCATGTAGTTATTTAGTAGTTCAACTTGAACATTTTGTTAATAATTTTGAAGTGATCTTTCCTATGGTAATCATGTATGGATTTTAGATATACATTTTGATTCTATACGAGTAAATTTTGTAAGTGATAAAATACTTGGTACAATATATAAAATATTTTGTATTTCACTGATTTTATATGTATTGAATATGCAATATGTATCATTTATACCTGATAAATCTGTTTAACAATAGTTATAAATATCAAATTTGTATATCTAGCTGTTGTTAAGGGAGGGTAACCCTTAATTATTAATTTTGTTAAAATATTCAATGAATGTATAAACAAGCATAATTAGAAAAAAAAACTGCTGAACGGAATTTTGTTTTTGGTTTTTATATAAGTGAACGATCAAAATTTGATTTTCAATCACTGAACGGTAAAAATCTATTTTAAATCAGTGAACGGTAAAAAAAAAATTTTTAAAAAGAAAAAAAAAATTAATTCACCAAACGGAAATTTTTTTTATCACTGACCGGAAATATATATTTTTTTAATTCACTGAATGGTTGATAAATTGAACAAATTCTTTTATTAACGCGTTGCTAGTGATTTAAATCATTTGATTTTATAAAACGAACTGTTACAACCGATTTAATGCATTAAAAACAAATCGAATGGGACTTTGGATTTATTTCGTTAAATTCCAATTAAAAATTTTAACTAATAAATTATATCTTTGAAGGTCTGACCAAGGTGAAGAGTTGCGTTATTTTTATACAAATTATTTTTGTTACAAAAGCAAAATACGTATAAAAATAACGTAACGCCTCATCTTGAAGTATCTTCTTGCTCGTCGCTATTATCATCTAAGTTTTCAGGAAAAAACTCGAGATGGGAATGAAGAAAATGTATTTTGAGAGACATTCGAGCTCCAATCTGTCGATTATTTGATTGAAATCTGGGGACAACGTTAAAGTTGTGAACAACTGCTTGAAATGATGCCCACGCTGCTTCTTCATTGGGCGTTAAGCATTTTATAAAATTTCCGTCGGCCATTAACTTTCGAATATCAGATCCGACAAATATTCCGTATACCGAATGACAATTTGGGAAACAACTTGGCTTGAGATAATGCAGTATTTATTAAAATTCCTGCAGATGAATTTCAATAAATCAAATAGCTGATACAATAATTGATACAGTCGGACCATTACGTCTTACTAACAATTTTAGATGCATACTAACGGTAAATGTTAATTGAGGTAGTACGTAATTGTCGCGAAAAAATTATTTATTTTAATGAAATTTATAAAAAAAAAATTTATTAATAAAATATCTAATTTTCCGAAATAAATGCATCTGTTTAAATTTATTTTCCTTCGTAGTGTGGAAATCTAGTAAAAAAAATTAAAAGTTTAGATTAGAATTACTAAAATCTAGTAGTGAATCTCTGGTTCCAATGTCTACACGTAGTCAATAGTTGTGTAGATTCGCACATGACAAGCTCATGTTAAATGCCAACTGCAGAGACCGTTGTCTGAGGCATAATTAGTCAGTAGTACTGGTGACAAAGTCAAGTTATATTAATGGGCCTAAGTATTTTTAGAATGTAATATTATGGATATGCACTATACAACACATGTCCTCCAATTTCTGTTCATTTTCTTTTCACAAAAATTTTATCATCTCTGTAGTGCTTTCGTACTCTTGGTGTAGTGCATTCATACTTGTGTAGTGCATAAGTACTTGTTGTACATAGGGTACAAAGGAAAAATACTAAATATGTTTGTCATAAATCTTTCAAACATTAGACTGTTATAAAAACCCAAAAACATATGAAATATATCTTGCAACAAATTTGTGTAAAATGTCAAACAATTGGTTTTCTTATACATTTAGTGTGAAATGCTATGAAAAACAACATAAGTATTTTTATTTGTGTCAAGTACTTTGGGCCACACGCACACACATTCTGTATACAGCTAATATATATAATAATTATAATATTTATGTATGGTGTAATAAAGTATACTTGTAGTGCTTACGAATTTCGTTGCAGTTTAAGTTTTAGCTAGAAATTTAGTTGTAGTCGCTAGGAAGCTAGGTTATTGGCTCGATTTTGCACATCCTGTATATTTGTAGTATCCTTGGTATGAACTTTTTTATTATAAAAAATACAAAAAATAGTTTAGAATTGAAATCTAAATGGATATTATATATAATATATTGTATTTCGATAAAAATATCGAAAAACCTAATATTTTTCTATTTGTACCATTTTAAAGGTGAAAACATTACCTTCAAAATGGCGTCCCAAAAGTTTTTTTTTGTATTAAAAGGTTAAAGGTAATTTTTTTTTTTTGAGTTTAATTTAATTTTCACATCATGAATGAGAATAAAAACATGAGACACAATCACTGATGCCGGATTTGACGATTTATCGTATTTTTGACGATTTTTGGTACCCAAAATAAGTAAATGACGATTTCACGATTTTTGCTCCTAAAATGACGATTTTTTAAAAAAGGCTCGAATTGGCATGGTTTTAGCAATAAACTTATTTCATGATATTGCATCCTTGTTATTCAACAAATGGAATATTTGTTTTCCGTATAATAGAAGTAAAGTGTAAGAGGGATAGACATATTTGTCTATAAATGTTGTAATTTTTGTGTTTTAGTGCTGATCATCTTGGTATTATACGAAAATCTTCATGTTCAGAACATAAAAATACCAACACTGTTAAAAAACAACAAGAAGCAATTAAATTATAATGGCAGTTGAAAAAAGCAGAAGTTATAGAATAGTAAAATTAAAACTGCTTTAAAATGCTAAGACATCTACAAAGAAAAGGTAATTAATAAAAATTTGGTAAAATTGTTTGATTATAATTAATTTATTTTGAATTTTACTGAAAATGAACGATGATGAATCCCTTGATTATTAAAAAAAGATATTCCCAACTTTTTTATTATGTAATGTGTCTGTCATTCGATAGCATTGGTAATTGAAGATATGCATAACTAGAACATAATGCTATCGAATGACAGACACATTACATAAAACTTTAGCTCAAGATATTTACAATTATATTTTAAATAGTACCAAACGAAGTAGTCAGTTTGATGATATTCGAAAATTATTGGTCATCATTGAAAATACAGTGGCTCACAGCTTATTTCGTGTGAGAAACATTTTTGAAAAATCAAGCTTAAAATTGGTATATTTTATTCTGAACTCCACAATAAATGATGCAGTTTTGGAGATAATTTAGTCTTCAATACAAAACACTAAAAAAAATTACATAAATATCAACATTTAATGATTTTTTAAAAGCAAAACTAAACAAACACATAATTTTCATGTCACAGCTTATTTCGTGTATGGCAATAGAACATTAAAAAAATATAAAAATTGTTGAAAAATCATTATTTAATATTTTGTAGGGTAGCCTTTTTTGCTTTATTACTGCTTTAAATCTGGATAGCATAGAGTCAACCATCTTTTTAGTGTATTGTGGAGATTTTTTTTCTCCACTCTTCCTTTAGTGCCGCTTTCAAACTTTTTACAAATATGGTGTTTTCGAATATCCAGCTCTAGATTGTGCCACAAATTTTCAGTCACATTTAAACCTGGTGATTGGGCGGATGTTTGGATGACGTGTGGGCAATTTCAAATTAGTTAAATTTGCACTACACCGGCTTTATGCTTGGGATCGATTCCGCTTCAGCACTTTGGAGTAAATTAAGCAAATCTAGGTATACCTCTTTAGTAATAGTGGATTCTATGAATACCAATTTACCGACACCTGCTGACGATATGCACCCCATAAATTATTTGTTTGGAGCGCAGTATTTGGTTCACGCCACATATATACCTTATCATCTGATGGTGAAATATTAAAAATGCCCACATCCCCTATGTTTCAGAAAGAAATCTTTGTTTTAATAGTATTTTGCAAAATGCATGTGGACTTTTTGATTTTGCTTATTAATAAACGGCTTGTACTTGATGTTCGCCCAAGAAAATTGGGATATCTACATTTTTTTAAAAAAAAATATTTTGACATTCTTGGCCACAGCTTGCACACTCAACATGGGATCTTCTTTAATCTTTCGTAAAATCCACCCATCATCATTTTTAAATTTTTTTTTTTTTTTGCCTTTCTTCCTTTGTTGTGCACACGATTTTTTCGGAAAAAACGATGAATAATATACTGGAACGTAGATGGACTTCAATCAACAATTTCAGCAATTTGTTTTTATTTTTTTCCCACTTTAGAAGATTTTCGATTTCGTTTTCTAATTAAGTGCGTCGACCCATCTTGTAAAACCACGGAAATATAACTGATTTTAATACTTTTGAATAGAGGAACTATTTCTGATATTATTATTGTTTATGTTTTGATCTACAGTTAGTTTTTAGAATCCGTTATTTCAAAAAAATAAGAATAAAAATCAACACACGAAATAAGCTGTGACATGAAAATTATCTGTTTGTTTAGTTTTGCTTTTAAAAAATCGTTCAATGTTGATATTTGTGTAATTTTTTTTTTTTTGTGTTTTATACATTTATATCTACGAAACTGCATCATTTATTTGTGGAGCTTAGAATAAAATATACCAATTTTAAGCTTGATTTTTCAAAAATATTCCTCACACGAAATAAGCTGTGAGCCACTGTAGTTGTAAACCGCTTGTTGGAACTGTTTGAAAATTTAAAAATTTATTTTTCATTTTGTGTTAACATTGATAAAATCGACACGGCCAGATCCATTTTAACCAATTTGAATGTAATCAAATTTACTTATCTTTTTTAAAATAACTTCTTTTTGTGATTAATAATGTAAATAAAATATTCGAAAGTGAGACCACATAGATTCACAAATTCTTAATACAAAAGATTATTTAAAAGTGAAGAAATCAAATTGATTTGATATTATAATGTATAATAAAGATATAATGGTTGTTCACGGCAGGTTGGTTATCAGCTTATTTGGTTATAAAATTAAAAATAACATCTGGGCATCGTGAACACCCTTTAATGTTGGTTATCTGCTTGTGTTTTTCAATCAGCTATGCTTCAGAGAACTGCATTTGCTGATTGCAAACGTTCATACGCAATCAACACAAGAATAAATATGTGTTTGCGTTCAAACGCTGGATATACTCCAACACACATATTTGTTGATAATTTTAAATCAATCAAACGACGTGCAAATTGTTTTTTCACTGATTTATAATCATCGGTCGTTTCCATACCATTGATTTTATTCCGTTCGTTCGAGCCAACAATAATTATTTTAACGTATATAAATCAGAAAAAACAACAAACAACGTGTATGAGTGTATTCATAATTAAAACAAAATAGTTTCTTATCTATAAAAAGGGGGTGTTTTTGTAGAAACACATTTCATAAATGTTATATGTATATTAGGGTGGGTCTAAAATACGTTTTTTTAGAATTTTTATTAAGAATACCAAAAATATTGTTCTTTGTGAAATTTTTTTTGTTTAATTTAGGTCGACATCTCAGGCTCGCCCAATCCGGTTAAAGTTAAATATTGCCTCATTTTTCAATCAAAATAGATGAAAAAAAATTTAGACAATATTTAAATTTTTCCGGATTAGGCAAGCCTGAGATATCGACCTAAATTTTTTTTCAAAAAAACATTTTTATTTCAAAAAGAAGAATATTTTTATTACTAATAAAAATTCTAAAAAGCGGATTTAAGTCCCACCCTAATGTAAACAATATCATTTATAAAATGTGTTTCTATTTTGTTTAAATTATGAATAAACTCATACGCGTTGTTTGTTGTTTTTTCTGATTTATTCAACGCTGACTATTTGTTGAGTGATTAAATTTGCAGTAAACATAATCGACATATGATTCAAACTGATCCGAATTACGCGTTCAGTAACATGATGTTGATTTTATTCTACAGTGAATTTTGTTGAATTATTAAATGTGAACAAGAATTTTTGTGTATGATTAAATCAAGAAAAAAGTTGATTTTGCAGTTCTCTGCTATGCTTACACCAGAGAAAGAAAGAATATGAATGTATGGTGTTTTACACCGTAAGAAATTATTTTATCTTTCTTGATAAATGAATGAAGTAATGGTTGAGAGAATATCCGTATTCATTGAATTAAAAGAGTTCATGTTTTTGTTTTCTTTATTATAAAAAATATTCCATTATAATAATAATTTTTTGATTACATAAGGGGCACTCTGCCTCATTTAACATATTTAAGGAAAATAAAAATAATTCTTCCCACTCAAGGTTCCACATTTTTAATTTAAAATGTAAATAAAAAACAAAATAAATACCTACAGTAAAAAAATACCTATAATAAAAAAACAAATTTTTAGAGTGTACTTTATTTCTTCAACAAAGCGGCATATACATGATCTGTTGAAAGTTGACATGCTACTCAAAAAGTATATAATTTACTATAGAGTGTTTTTCACACTCCACCAGAAATTCAACATGTTACAGAGTTCAGCGGCAACATTTTTAAATGAGAGGGCAACATTTTAAAAGTTGCTAAAGTGTTGAAAAACATTAAATTCGGTGTATGCAGTGCTGCCACATAAACAGTGTAATTTTTTATCCCATTTTTTGGGATTCTTAGCTGTTTACTAGTTTTTTTCATGAAAACATTTTTTTTTTCCAATTATTAAGTTTTTAATAGGTTTTTTAGTTATATGTTGCAACAATTAATAGCATATTTATTCTCTTTATTATATATTTTTACCATAGAAGTGGGAAATAATGGATATGAATAGACATAGTTGGTCAATGTGTGTGTACACACTTTAATACTTCTCATGTCACAATGTTAAGTTTGTGTTAAAACACAATTGCAAATTTTTGTTGTATTTTTTTACTTTATTAGACATGTCTAGTTTTAGTAAAAATAAATAGTATATTGGACAAATATTATATTTTTATGTGAAAAATCTGAAAAAATACATGAATAAAATAAAAAAACATTTTTTTTATGAAATAATCTGAAAAATCTCTAGCATCCCACAAAACGGCAAAACAAATAGTTAAAATTGGTTATATGGCAGCACCGCTAAACACTACTAAAAGTTGCCCACAAAAACTCACCTTTGTTGCCGCCAAACTATGTTCGTGTTCTAAGAGAGTACTAAAAAGTTCGTGAGAGAAAAACATACTCTTGAGAATTATATACTTTTTGTGCTACTGAATGAAATATGTATTTTTTGTGCTCTAGCTGTGAGATTTCTTGACATTCGTGTTGTGTTCGGCTTTTGTGTGCTATGAGTGCCGATGACTGGCTTACACTCATAATAATCCATGCTTAAAAATACAAATTATTTTTCGTACAATATACAAATATTTTACAAAACTTTTGTATATTACAAATTTTATAAAATTATAAATTTTGTAAATAATACAATGATTCCGTAAATTATTTTTAGTATAATATATATACTTTATACTATATATATTATATACTTTTTGAGTAGCATGCCAACTTTCAACAGAGTATGTATATGCGCTTTGTTTAAGAAATAAAGTACAGTCTAAAAATTTATTTTTTATTGTAGGTATTTATTTTGTTTACATTTTAAATTAAAAATGTGGAACTTTGAGTGGGAAGAATTATTTTTATTTTCTTTAAATTTATTAAATGAGGCAGAGTGCCTTGTATGTAGTCAAAAAATTATTATTATTATGAATTATTTTTTATAATAGAGATAACAAAAACATGATCTATTTTAATTCAATGATTACGGATATTCTCTTAATTAATTCATTCATTTATCTAGATAAAATAATTTCTTTCGGTGTAAAACACCATACATTCATATTCTTTCTTTCTCCGGTGTATGCACAGCAGAGAACCGCAAAATCAACTTTTTTCTTGATTTAATCATACACAAAAATTATTGTTCACATTTAATAACTCAATAAAATTCACTGTAGAATAAAATCAGCATCATGTTACTGAACGCGTAATTCGGATCAGTTTGAATCATCTGTCGATTATGATTTATGCAAATGAAATCACTCAACAAAAAGTCAGCGTTGAAAAAATCAGAAAAAACAACAAACAACGCGTATGTGTGTATTCATAATTAAAACAAAATAGAAACACATTTCATAAGTGATATAGTGTACTTTAGGGTGGGACTTAAATCCGCTTTTTTAGAATTTTATTTAGTAATACAATACTAAAAATATTCTTCTTTTTGAAATAAAAATATTTGTTTGAAAAAAAAATTAGGTCGATATCTCAGGCTTGCCTAATCCGGAATAATTTAAATATTGTATAAATTTTTTTTTCATATATTTTGATTGGAAAATTAGGTAATATTTAACTTTAACCGGATTGGGCGAGCCTGAGATATCGACCTAAATTAAAAAAAATTCACAAAGAACAATATTTTTGGTATCGCTATTAAAATTCTAATAAAATGGATTTTAGACCCACCCTAATGTACATTATAACATTTATGAAATGTGTTTCTACAAAACCACTACCTTTTTATAGATAAGAAACTATTTTGTTTTAATTATGAATACACACATACGCGTTGTTTGTTGTTTTTTCTAATTTATTCTACATTAAAATAATTATTGTTGGCTCGAACGAACAGAATAAAATCAATGGTATGGAAACGACCGATGATTATACATCAGTAACACAACAATTTGCACACCGTTTGATTGATTTAAAATCATCAAAAAATATGTGTGTTAGAGTATATTCAGCGTTAGAACTCAAACACAGATTTATTATTTGTGTTGATTGCGTTCGGTTACTTTACAAATTAAATGCAAAATTGTTCAATATATTTTAAAGGGCCATGAAAATGAGGATTATTCAAATTTCTCAATATATTTACAAATTATATAGTGACAGAATTAAATAAGTTGCCACTGGAAATTTTACAGAAGTTACAGTGTAAAATTTTGAAACCCCTGTTTGATTGGGATTAACATGAAAAGTAGTAAAATTCAGAATTTATTTATATTATATTTATTAAACTATTTATATTTAAGAAATTTCTATTTAGATAAAAAAAATTTTAATATTACAAAAAATGTTAATGTATATTAAAATGTTTTTTTTAATGCAGGTAAGAACAAAAAACAAATTGGTGATGTTTTTTGTATTTTTTGTCACTTTCTTAATGATGCTCACCGATGTTTTGTGTTTTTTGTCTCTTTTATACACTCGTTTACCATTGTTTTGTTTGTTAGTTATAAAAAAAAATCAAATATACATTTCTTTGTTATAATTATTAATAATTTGTATGTTATAATAATAAATAATTGTTTGTTGTACATATGTTAGGCAAAAAAATCGAACATATACATTCACACCACAATCACTGTACTTGCGCTACAAACCTTGGTAGAAGCTTAGTGTTTCTGTATATCGGCTAAGAATTTCATGTTGTCGGCTAAGAATTTTATGGTGGTCGCATTATTTGGCTTCATGGCAGCATTACATCATAGCTAAACCGGTGGCTAAAAATTATGCTGTTTGTACATCCTGGTTTATGAGGTTGGTATTGTCACTTATGTATTCATCGACGACAAAACCAAGAATATTGTCGTTCATGTGATCGTCAAAGACAACTTGAGCTACAACATCGCTCAGATTGTCGTGCATGCTGTCACATGTATGAAAAAGTTGTCGACTGTCGCCAAAGTGTGGTAAGCGATTTACTATATGTCGTCGTCGAAGTTGTCTTGCAGACATGGCCGGGAACATATGCTGACCAGAAGAGCAAGCAAGACACACATAATATTAATCACACATTTTGAAGTGGGCCAATATCAGATCTTACATTTCTTCTTTAATACATTACAACTTATTTAGTATATAACAGGGATAGGCATGTATTTAACACCAAGGGCTACATTGAGGTTTTCCTATATATAGGAAACTGTACTCCTAGTAGGAAACTGTACTCCTACTATAAATTGGGTAAATGTACCCTGTCTGCGTAAACGAAAAAATGTACACACATTATGCATAAGTTGGTACACATAATGGGTAATTTTACATTGAAAGTGCATAAAAATTAAATGAAATTTTAAAAATAATTCGCAAATTTACTAAAATTGTTTTAAAAAGCCTCCATTTTAAAAAGCAACCTTTCCAGATATAAAGATTTTTATTTTAAATTGCATTACACTTTTTTTGTATGGACGCTTAAGAACTTTTTGGAATATGAGCAAATCTTTTACACTTTTTTCTAATTTTGAAAAATTATAATTCGTTTTTAGCTTTTTTTTTATTTATGTAATATTTTCTAATTTTAAAATGTCAAAATATTTATTACCATTCTAAGTTAGTAATATATTTACAAAATTTGTGAAATTTTAATTTAATAAAAGAATATTAATTTTGGGCACACTTTTATTTTAAATTAGAGTGTAAAAAACCGAATTTTTGTAATGTTACATAAAAATTTACATAATTTATTGTAGCAAATTTACAAACATTTTTTAGAGTGTGAATATCAATTTTCACAGCAAAGTTTGGTTAATATTCGTACTACTGATATTTAGTTGCAACACCCAATATTATAAGGAATCACAATTAATTACTGTTGTACCAACAGCATTTATTTGATGCAGAATCTAAAATAAGCTTCACAATTCAGTTGGCAAAAAATATTTATGTATGCAGCAAAAAATGTTATTTCCTTGTCATAACTAAAAATTTTTTATAAAATCATCATTTTTGAAATTTAAAATAAACACTTTAGTATAGATTTTTAGTGAGATTTTTCTTGGTCTGTATTCGGTATTTTGAAGCATTGTGGACGATTTCATTCGACTTTGAGTGCAAGTAAAATTGGGTTTTTAGCAGATTTCAGATTGTTCAAATTTTTGCATAAAGGGCAAAAATTTGCTTTAAAAATTAGAGAAATTTCCTAAATTTTATCTCAGTTACCGAACCTTTGTAATCTGTAGAAAATTTTATTTGGCTGCTGCTTACAACAAAATCTCTATACAAAGTCTTTCCCTTTTCCCTATTGAGAACCTTCACTTTTAGAGAACTTTTTGCTATAAAATATTACAAATATTAGATGGATTTTTAAAGGAAAAGTACTTCATAAATCAGACATTTTTTCAGAAAAGCTGTCAGATCTGTAATATTAAATTGAATCATATTATTTATAATAATAAATTGAACAAAAAAAATCTTTTAAATGCAAATTGCATATGATTAAAAAAGCTCAGGAAGTTATTTGCATTTTTTTCAGTCTCGAGTAGCTATGATGTCGAAAAATGTGCATTTTTGCATTGTGTGCAAAAGAACATCGAATTGAGGGTTTCTTGTTTATTATAAATAGATGTTTTAGTTTGCAAAAGTGATTTTTTACAAGATTCAATTATATGCACTTTTATCTGTTTTGCAGATGAAATAGATTTTAACCACCATATGCATAGACATTTATTTGATTCTTATAACAATCTTATAACGAAAATTTGTTGTTGTTTTACATGTTAATTTGATTTATAAGTGTGTTATAAAAATCAACAGAATGTCTATGCATATGACAGTTAAAGTATTGTGTTCTAAACTAAAGTTATTTGGGCAATTCACAACTTGTATCTTTTGAATTGTGTATTACTTTACATTAGTGCAAAATTGTTGTTGGCAATTTACAATTAACAATCTGATTCAGCTTTACAACTTCAAATTTCAAGACAAATTTCCTTGTTTTGCTGTTTTTGCTCTTTTTGGCTTTTTACACATATTTGATTTTTTCTGTTTTTTTTTTAATTTTCTAATTTTTAGCTTTTTAAGGTAGCTTTTTCATAAGATTTTTGAGATTTAAATTGCCTTTTTTTATTAAAAAAAATGTGCTTCACATAACTTTTCACTTTTGCTTGTTTTTTGTTTTTTTGATAATATTTTTTACCACTAGTAATATACTTTAAGAGTTTTAAAGTATACTTTTCTTAAATGTATACTTCAGGCCTACTATAGACAATTAAAAATAACTTTAATAGTTAAATTCTGCTTTTAAATTAAAATTAGCTGAAGTCGGTTTTATCTAATTAAACAACAGCTGTTTTCCGCCAAGAAATTTTTTATCCAAAAACAAATTTAAATTGCAAAATATTAAAAGGGATTTAGGTTTAAAAAATTTTTGTTAATTAAAATTCACTTTTCTTTGCTTTTTGAATAAATTTTTCATTTTCATATTTTGCTATTCCAAATATTTTATTTACACTTCGTTTTTTAACAAAATAAAATAAGCTGATAAATGTTGCCACTTGTTTATTTTTGAGTAAAAAATGTGTGCGGACATTAGGTACATTTAAGGTGATACCCATTTAAATACGGTTTAACATCAAACTGGCTTTAATTTACAGTCGTTTAAAAAAAATCAGACTAGTGCGGGACTTTGATTATAAGCCCATGAATTTGGTTTTTTTTTCGTTTTTTCTGATTATAAGATATCAATCTCAAGTGAATGCTAGCTTTTCACTTTCACCATTATTTTTCATTTTATTTTTAGTTATTTTTCTTGTTTCTATAAATTTATAAATATTTTAATTCTCTATTTGATGTTTCAAGCAGCCCATAGACTACCCAACTAACAATACGTACAGTTTTCGTACCGGTTTCGGTCCGTCATAATCGGAATCCAACTCCGTTTACGTACCGTTTTCTTTATCCGTAAACGGACCAGAAAACGGATTTTAAGCAACATCGAAACTGATTCGAATCCGTTTCAAAACCGTCAATGACGGACCGTTTACGGACCGGATATATCGGATGAAAAACGGAGTTGTCCGTTAATAGTCCGTCATTGACGGATCATTTACGGATCCGTATTCAGTCCGCATTCGTACCGTTTTTACAACAAAAAACGGATTTGTGTAAAGGCATATAATTTTAATTGTTAATAGCAAATTTTTATTTTTTATTCTTTAAATTTATTAACAAATATATTTAAATTGAAATAAAAAAACTTAATAAACTAAATCCAACAAATACCAAACAAGAAACATATTTATCTCCAGCACAATTACCATCCATCAATCACTGCGAAATTATTTTAAGCTGTCGGGCAAAATTTTTATTTGCAAATCAACATAATTTTGCACACACCATGGTAAAACTTATTTTCAATTTCATTAAGCAAATTCAAAAGCAACGGAAGAAAAACTGATGAAAAACAGTGGTCCGTACTTGACGGTACAGAAACGGATACACCAAAACGGAGTAAAAACGTATTGTTTTCGAAAATTTAATTATTTTATTATCCGTTAATGTTCCGTTTACGTACAAGCTTTGACGGATACGTATTTTCGGACCGTAAACGTAAAGTAGAAGCCGGATTCATGAATACGTACGTATCGGAGAGTCCGTAAAATAGTTTCTAGGGTATGTTGAACAGCATGCTTGACAAACATGAAAATTGTTTTAAAATACACCATCAAGCATGTTTTCTTCGATCATGTTTGTTAATCCATCAAACAAGCATTCTGTACAGCAGCTTGATAGTCTTTGGGCCGCTTTACAACATGAAAATACAACTGACTGTTCAGAGCAAAATATTTCTATAGTGTATTTTAATACAACATACAAAATACAAATGCTTACAAAAAGATATATGAAATATTTGAAACACTACCATTATTTTAATATGAGTTTTCTTTTGTTTGATTGTGCAAGAAATTTTAATTTGACAATATCATTTTTTAATTAGTCCATCTCACCTGGTTCAATAAACCCCTTGGAATAAACTTGTGAAAACATTTCGTAGATTCCAAAATATTTAAAAAATAGGCCAAAGTTTAACCAAATCTTGTTGAAATAAAGGCCCAAATTTTGTAAATCCCCTGCGATCAACGCCTCGCCTACACAATTGTCAAAATAAATTAATTTCAGTGTTACCTGCATTTATGCATATATGAAATTTATGTTTGAATTGCTACATTTATCCCTACTTTTTTGATATTGGCGGAAACACCAATGTTAACAGCTGATTGAAAATTTAATTAATAAAAAAATTAATAATTTGATTTTTTTTTGGATTTTGATTATAAAATTACAAATTGTCTTGTATAAAGAATTGTGCAAAAAAATCAATAAAAAAAATAGACTCATTACTTTCTCGTCTTCCTCGGATGATGAAGAATCCAACCATTGTATTGGTGTTACCAAACGTCAATTACGGTACAATATGATGATTTTGACATCTCAAGTGCGCTGCAAAGTGATTTATGAAAGTGATGTATGAAATTTTAAATAACGTAACGAACAGCTGTTTCAATGCGAGCAATCACCTACTTAATTCAAGTGATTTACAAAATCGATATTTTTAAAAATTATGTGAAGTGAGGCGTTGCGTTTTACAAAATGGGGGCAAAAGAAATAAAACAGTTTCAAAACAACAAACTTTTTTTTTTAATATGTAAATTGAAGTTTACTGTTATATCACTACATTTACTTATAAAAAAATACTTAATCTTAAGCGATGAAGTTTATTTTTGGCTCAATGGGTCAAGAAACAGAATTGCAGAATTTGGTGTGAAAAGCAGCCAGAGGCAGTTCAAGAGCTGTAAATGCACCCTGAAAGATGCACTGCTTGAAGCGGTTTGTGTGCCGGAGGCATCATTGGACTGTACTTTTTCAATAACGATTAAAATTGCAACGTTAGTCAATGGGGCAAGGTACCGTACGATGATTACCGACTTTATTTGACAAAAAATGGAAGAATTGGACTTGGTTGACATGTGGTTTTAACAGGACGCTGCCGCATGCCACACGGAACGTGATCCCATGATCCTATTGAGAGATAAGTTTGCTGAGCAATTAATCTCACGTTTTAGAGCAGTCCATTGGCCGCCAAGATCATGCGAAAGAAACTCTGATAAAAAGTTGGGGTATTCCAATTTTTAGGACTTTTCAGACTCTGACAATTCTTTTGTTTAATTGAATACACATTATTTTATTATTTCTCTTAGATTCGAAAAAATCATCAGATTGAGTTTAAGAATCAATTTTTCCTATTAAAAATTACAAATACTAAGATGTTTTTTATAGAAAACCCCTCAGAATACTAGAGTTTAATGAATAGATTCATCCAAAAAGTTTATCTGGTAAATCTCTTAAATTCTATTAATTTTGAATTAATAAAAATGTTTTTCCATCTTTTGTATTTTTTAATTACTACTATTTTTACTGAAAATCTTCGGATTTAATAAATATTATTTATTAATATTTCATTTGTTTTGCAAATTTTATGTTTTTTTAATTTTGAAACCCCAGACGGTTAAAAAATCACCCTTTATTAAATGTTTATTTTTTAATGAAAAAATATATTAATTGAAGTTTTTAATAAAATTTTGCCTTTTTAGATAATTTGAGTGTATTTGTTTACACAAATACTCAGTAAGGAAAGAGCAAAAATATAGAGTAAAGTGACAGTTAAATAAAGTGACACATTAAATATTTTTTTATAAAAGTAAAAAATATGTAAATATCAACTTATTTACGATGGAAGAAGTACGATGGAATTGCAGAATGTTCCTGGAGTACCACTTCACATCTAATTTCCGTTTTTTGATTCATATTTTCCATATTGACCGGTTAAATTTTTTTGTTTGGCATTTACAATCAGCTGTTTCAACTATCTTACTAATTCTTACAAATTTTTGTTACTTTCCGATATTTTTCTTTTTGTGGGTAAATTTTGTACTACTCTCTGTAGTTTTGTTACTGAGTAATTTTTACAAAACTTTACTGGAAAAGTACACAAACGAACCTAATGTAAGTAGTTATTTGGCATTTTAAATATATTTATTAAATAAGCTGTTTTTTAATGTGAATAAATTTGACGTTTGTTAATGGGTATGAAATGTGGTTTTGTACGTTCGCACTATTTAAGCATTTTTTTGTCTTTATGAGAGAATTTTTTGCTTACTCTCATTTTGCCAGACTTTACCCAACATTACCTCGTACAGACCTACTTTGAGAATATTTCTCATACTTTAAAAAATTTCAATACATAGTTTCTTTGAAATTTTAATTTGAAATTTCAAAAACTTCAAACTGAAAATTTGGATAGAAGGAAAAAAAAAATAATATTGAATCGTGTAATACGTTTCTGGTGCTTTAAATTAAGAAATAAAATCATATTAACTCATCCATCATCACCAATTTCTGTATATACATAAATAAAGGAAAACAACATAGTTCATCAATAAAAACATAGTTCATCAATAAGATTCATTGACATTCGATAAGCAAATCATCAATAATAATTAGGTTCAACTCTCAAGGTTTTTGGAACTTTTAAAATCTTTACTTATGCTGGGTTTTGGAATAAAAAGTAAGTTTATAGAATTTCCAAAAGGTTTATTTCATAATTTATTAATTACTTAAATTTCAATTGTGTATAACTTCTTAATCTTAGAACTATAATTAATCGTTTTTGAATTAATGCATTTTTTTTTTAAATGGCCTATACTTACAAGAATAATTCTATATTTTATCTTTCATTTGATATATGTATCTCCATTTTTAGGTCTGTACGAGGTTATTTTGGGTTAAGTCTGGTAAAATGAGAGTAAGCAAAAAACTTTCTCATAAAACCATAAAAATGCCCAAAATACTGCAAACGCACAAAACCACATTTCATACCCAAAAATAAACGTCAAATTTATTCATATTAAAAAACGGCATAAATAATAAATATGTTTGAAATGGCAAATATCTATTTACATTCTCAAATGCAAAGAAAGAAAAGTTCTTTATAGTAAATTTTTATTTAACTTTAATTTTTTTCAAAAATGCAAAACGGCTAATTTATTAGCAACAGCTGATGATTTGAGAACTTTACCATTTACCCAAACAAAAAGTACGGGTAAGTTCTGGTAAAATGAGAAACACAATTACTCTTTTATGAACGCTCTCATTTACCCAATTTTTGCTACATGAAACGCTTTCTGGTAAGATTGGGTTCCCGTGGGCAACCACGGTAACGTACGTCAAACACACCTTTTATATAACTTAAAAACCATTTTTAAGTATACTAAATCTAACAATTTTATTTTATAGTCGCATATTTCGGGCGTTTTTCGGCTAAAGTTCGCTTCAGACGAATCAATTGTATTCGGTACAGGTGCCCTATGATCAGGCGCGGATCCTGAGAGATGAGGTCGTTATATCTCCCGACCCCCAAAAACGAAAAAAAAATAAAAAAATTTTTATAATACGCAACAGACTTTGCGATCTGAAATGTTTTTAAACGAATTTAGTTATTTAAAATGTTAAGTGTCATCTTAACTCTTTCCGGGCCGTGGTATGAACAACATACCACTATTCTAAATATTTTTAAATAATTCTGTGCGCATTGGTATGGTACAAATACCGTTTTAACATGTAATTTAAAGCTTATTTTTTATAATAAAAATTATTTCTTTAAATACAAAGGTGAACCCAGAGAAGTGCCAAAAAAAGCAAAATTCTATAGGTCAGATAACATAATTTTCTGACTCGAAACAGGGGCCTACTGCAATAATCGACTTTGACTTGTAATGTGCCTCTTTGTTCAAGCAAAACTAAATCATACTCATTTTCATAAATTAATCATTAGTTTTGTGCGCGGTGGTATACATGTAATACTATGTCCTTGCTCAGAATCCTACAGGGATAAAAAAATTTTTAATGTATATTTCTCAATAAAACTCGATAATAAATAAAAGCAAATTAAAATTTTGTTTAATTTTTACTGATATCTTATAGGGCCCAGGAAAGAGTTAATGGTAAAAGTGATATTTTTATTTTTTATTTTATACAGATAAGGATCTGTGTAAATTCTCAATAAGGATAGACGTGTTATTTATTCGGTCCGTGAATTTATTAAAATATCGGCTTATTAGTGTGTAAAAATATATAAAAAAACAACAGCGCTTGGACGCTTAAAAAATAATATATTTATTACAAAAAACAAATAAACCGTGTTCAATTTAAAATTTAAATAAAAAAAAAAAACATTTTATAAAAAACCCTTAACAAACAGGGATTTGTCTTGTTTGTTTTGTTTATTTTTTTTTCTTTTCTTTCTTATAAAGAAAAGAGTATATGAGCTCTATAATTCAAGAGGAGAGAAGGCTCAGTGCAAATGGCAGAAATGCCTACGTTTTTCTAAAGGGAGACAACATCAATGTTAATAAAAACATTAGTGATCCCAATTACAACAAAAATTATTTAACCGCAAAAACAATTGAGAGATCCCGTTCATGTTCTCCTTTACTCTCATGTGAAAAAAATTAAAACCAATAACACAAAGGAACATGAAAATATAAAAGTACCAACAAATACAGTGCCTAATTTAACAACAACACACAAAACGCTGTCTGCTTTGACTTCACCAAAACCTACAGCTACAATATCAACAAATAGTGAGACTATTAAAACACCAACAACATCTTCTGCTACGTTAAACAGTGATATTAATATTATGGCTCAACCTAACAACTTAAAACAGCCCCAAAGTATGCTTCACTTTCCGTCAGTAAGTAGTTTAACTATTAACCCCTCAACTGGCGCAACACCCAATGTTGACCTGCCAGTCATCATTACCGCCAAACCATTGGTACAGACTGGATTAGACAGGTATGTTAAAATAGTTAAAAGGAAAAGAAGCCCAAAATCGGCTAAAACAGCTCCCTATCCTAAGCTTAGTAGAGGTGAAATTAATGTCACTCAATCCCAAAACCGTTTTGCCATACTGGAAAGCGAAGATAATGATGCCCCGGTGATACCTAAACCACAAAGACCTCCCCCTATCTATCTAAGAGAGCAAAATTCAAATGAATTTGTTAAAACCCTAGTCAGCCTTATTGGGGAAAACTCTTTTTATATTGTTCCAATAAAAAATGGCAAAATTGTTGAAACTAAGATTCAAGTTCAATGTGAATCCAATTTCAGAAAATTAGTATCATTTCTTGAATCCAGAAAAAAAAATTTTTATACTTACCAGTTGAAGAGCAGCAAAGGTCTTCAGATAGTCATTAAGGGTATTGAATCATACAATGACCCACTTGAAGTAAAGAAGGCACTTGAAATCAACGGCTTTAAAGTTAAGTCCGTTGTTAATATTAGAAACCGGGATAAGCTCCCCCAACCCCTTTTCCGAGTTGAATTAGAGCCTGGCGATATCAAGTTGAAGAAAAATGAAACACACCCTATTTATCAACTTAGGTACTTGCTACACTATAGAGTTACAGTTGAAGCACCACATAAGCGACGAGGACCTGCTCAGTGTACGAACTGCCAGGAGTATGGTCACACTAGGTCTTATTGTAGACTACATGCAGTTTGCGTAGTTTGCGGTGAGCTGCATAGCACAGCTGACTGCACCAAACCAAAGACAGTAAATACTGAAAAGAAATGTAGCAATTGCGGTAACCCCCATACTGCTAATTACAGAGGTTGTGAGGTATATTTAAAATTAAAAAACTCAAATTTAAACAGAACCCGAAACCCCCGAATGAAATCACAGTTGGAACCCGAATTTTATATTCCACAATACCCACAAATTATCACCAACAGTGCTTCATACTCTGAAGTTCTAAGAGGACAACCACAGCCCCCAAAAACTCCACAAGCCGCACAAGTCAATCCAAATGCTCCACTTTCTCAATCTGAACCCCAGATACAAAATTTCAGCAGACTTGAAGCATCCATTGAATCCCTGGTTCAAACTGTTACTAACTTTACAAACTCAATGAGTAATATGATGCAAGAGATGATGAGAAATCAGTCTATTTTGATGCAAGCTTTGTTAACTAAACCATGAACAGTTTGAAAATATGTTACTGGAATGCTAACGGCATATGCCAACATAAAGAAGAGCTCGAGTATTTTCTCAGAAATCAGCAAATTGACGTAATGCTTATTTCTGAGACCCATTTAACCCTGAGAAGTTCATTTTCAATTCGCGGGTACACAATGTATGATACTAAGGACCCAAGAGGCAGGTCATGTGGAGGATCAGCTATTCTCATTAAATCTAGATTAAAACATTTTCTTATGTGTGATCTTTGCGAAAATTATCTTCAGGCCACTACTATATGTTTTGAAGAATTCGATAGGGACTTGGTGATTTCTTCAATTTATTCTCCCCCCAGATTCTCCATAACGGAGGATCAGTACACAGTCTTTTTCGAATCATTAGGACCGCGTTTTCTGGCAGCTGGAGACTATAATGCCAAGCATACATTCTGGGGGTCACGGCTTGTTACCCCTAAGGGCCGTGTTTTGTTTAATACAATTTCTAAGCTGGGTATGGATGTGATCTCTAGTGGAGAACCCACGTACTGGCCAACGGATCGTCGAAAAATACCCGATCTGATAGACTTTGGAATAACAATGTCTATTGCGAGAGAATTGGTCCATGTAGAACCATTATTGGATCTCTCATCTGATCACACACCTACAGTTGTTACTATTTTAAACCCCCGAGGAATTGTAACCCCCTCTGGTGACTTAGCACTGACAGGCAAAACAACAGATTGGTTGAAGTATAAAAAATTTATCAGTACACATTGCTCGGAAAACATACCGCTAAGAACACCGGAAGATATCGACCTCTCGATTCAAAATTTTGAACTAAATCTCAAACTTGCTGCTCAACTTGCTACCAAACCCCCCCGACACAACAGACAAAATATTATTTTGTCTGCCGATGTCGAACGACTCTTAAATGAAAAAAGAAGAGCTCGAAGAGAGTGGCAACAGCACAGATCTCCTCAACTTAAGGAACGGTTGAAAGAATGCACTAAAAAATTAAGAAAGCTACTTGAACATAAGAGAACTGCTTCATTAAACAGATATCTTGAAAATTTAGATCCAACATCAAGAACTGATTACTCATTATGGCGTGCAACGAAAAATTTAAAAAGACCTGTCTTATGTAAGCCTCCTTTGAGAAAATCAGACGGAGGTTGGGCTAGAAATGATACTGAAAAAGGAGATCTGTTTGTAGAACATTTAAGAAAAGTATTCACGCCAAATATAACAAGTTCTGTAACAGAGTTGCCACCGATTTTACCCCAGCACCGAGCAGCTACCCGATTAACGTTTGAGATGAGAGAGGTCGAAAAGGCTATTTTTGAACTAAACCCCAAAAAAGCTCCTGGTATCGATGGAATCGGTAACAGGATGCTCTTGGAGTTACCCCGTATAGCATTAAAGAAAATTCTCTTTATTTTTAATGCTATTATACGCCTTGAATACTATCCCCCAGAATGGAAAGTTTCACTCGTTAAAATGATACCCAAGCCAGGCAAAGATTACACAAAAGTGGAATCGTATAGGCCTATAAGCCTATTATCCAATTTGTCAAAGCTGTTCGAGAAAATCCTAATGGAAAAGATAACTGTTTATGTGGAACAAAACAACTGTATTCCATCACACCAATTTGGCTTCAGGAGAAAACACAGCACCATTGAGCAAGCCCACAGGCTGGTTACTGTTGTCAGAAAAACGTTCGAGGAGAAAAAATACTGCTCTGCCCTTTTTATCGACGTTTCACAGGCTTTCGATAAGGTTTGGCATGAAGGTCTACTGTTTAAAATAAAACTTTTGTTACCAACAAATACTCACAAGCTACTCAAAAGCTATATAACAAATCGAAAATTCACTCTTGCTGAAAAAAGTTTTGTCAGCTCTCCTCAAGATATACAAGCCGGAGTTCCACAAGGTAGCATTTTGGGTCCTCTGTTATATATCATTTATACTTCAGACATGCCATTAGATATTAATACCCACACATCGACTTTCGCTGACGATACTGCAATCTTAAGCGTCCACGATGACTCAAAAATAGCGTCTAGAATGTTACAGACTCACATTTCACAATTGGAAGCTTGGTTGGATAAGTGGAGAATTAAGGTGAATGAACAGAAATGTATCCACATTACTTTCACACTGAGAAAAGAGACGTGTCCACCCATTAAAATTAATAATCTGAATATACCCCAACACACATGTGTGAAATATCTAGGTATTCACCTTGACCGTCGACTCACGTGGAAAAATCATATAGATGCGAAAATAACTCAGATGAGGCTAAAAACTGCTCAACTCGCTTGGCTTACTGGCAAAAACTCTAAACTAGGCCTGGACTGCAAATTACTCATTTACAATTCGATCATGAAACCCATATGGTGCTACGGAATTCAGCTCTGGGGTACTGCCTCTGCGTCCAATATAGGGAAAATTCAGAGAATGCAAAATAAATTCTTGAGGACGATCACGAACGCACCCTGGTATGTTAGGAATTACAACATACATAAAGACCTGAATGTACCCCTGGTCAAAGATGAAATTATTAGACACTGTCAACGCTATTTAACAAAACTGGAAACACACCCCAACATACTAGCCCGTAACTTAACTGATAATCACGGCCACCAGCGTCTTAGGAGGAGGGACACTGCGGATCTGGTCCGCTAATAATAAGGGGAAATAATGGTCCCAGTTGAACCACACAACATCAGTCTGGCACTGGCTGGACTTAACAATTAATATTTAGTTTTAAGATTTGGATAATTATTGTTAGTTCACAGTTTTTAAAAGTGAAGATTCAATAAATAATATAAAATATGGATGTAAAAAAAAAAAAAAAAAAATTTTTTTTATTTTATTTTTATTATTTTATTTCCAAAAAGATTTACAATTCATTTACCTATGTACCTTGCAAAGCCAGAGTGGCTTGTCTGCAGGTTAAAAGTTAAACAAAGTTGTAGTTATCTATTTTATATAGTTAGTATTCATTGCAAGTTCAAAAATGTTTTCTTAATTATTTTTCTTATTTTATTTGTGTTAGTAGTATTTATGATGTCTGGTGGCATCATATTAAAAATAGTCGGTAACATAACGTTAAGAGTGCTTTTGCCATAATTGTTTTTAAACTTCTGGACGTTGTATCTTCCATCAGCTTTTCTTCTGGTGTTGTATTTATGGTCTATCTTTTGTAGAAATCTGGCATCGTTGTAGAATTCGATGGCTAATGTCGTATAATAGATACTTTTAACATTCAATATATTTTCTTCTGTAGCTATTTTGTTGTTGTTGACATTTGCTGTTGTTGCTGTTGTTAAATTGTTTCTTGAGATGTTGTTGTTATTATCTAGTGCATTTTCAGTGTTGAGATTGTAGTGCGTATTGTTATCGGTGCTTTCATTGCTTATGTTATTTGTTTGATGCATGCTGTTGGCTGAATTGTTTTCTGATATGTTGTTGTTAGTATTGCTTCCGATATTTGTTGTGATGTTGTTTACATTTGTTACAATAGTTTGTATAGTTGTATTATTGGTTTGTATCGTTTTTGTGTTTCTTTTTTTGAGTATTTTAAGGAGCTTGTTTTGGGTCTCTTGTAGGATTCTACAGTGTTTTGAGTTTCCCCAAGCCGTTATTCCATGGCGTATATGTGATTCCACAAGCGAGTAATAAGCTTGCCGTAGCACAGCATTACTGGAACAGTTTTTTAGTTGGTATAGCATATACGCAGCTTTCCTCATTTTCTTTCTTACTTCATCTATATGCGTATTCCAAGTAAAATTGTGATCGACATGTACTCCTAGATACTTGTATGTATTCACAAGTTCGATTATAGTAGAACATTGACCACTGTCGCATACAAGATCGTGTAATTTGTTTTTATGTAAACATTTCGTTTCATGATATGTTAAGTCTATGTCTGTATATAGTATATGGGGTGGTTTAATATGCATGACTTTAGTCTTTGAAGCATTTATTACAAGACCGTGATCATGACACCATCTAGTTGCTATATTCAGCTGGTGTTGCATTATCTGTTTAGCGTTTTCAATATTTTTGTGAGCTACAACAATCGCAGTATCATCTGCATATGCAAAGGTTTTGCTCATATCAAGAATTTTCATTAAATCATTTGCATATATAATGTAAAGTATTGGTCCCAGTTTTGAACCTTGTGGGACGCCATAGTTAAAATTCATTTCACCGCTTAATTTTGTAGAGATTTTTACAAAATACTTTCTTAGATTTAGGTAGTTTTTGAACCACTCTATACATTTCCCTCTTATTCCGATTTTTTCTAGCATTTGTAAAAGCTTAGTATGGCAAAGAGTGTCAAATGCTTTACTAAAATCTATGTATAGCGTAAGACAGTGATGATGTTTACTAAGTTGTTCATTGATAAAATTTGAAAAATTGCCGAGAAGTTTATTTATATTTTTTCCCTTTTGGAAACCAAATTGATTGTTACTAATGATATTATATTTGATAATAAATTCTGTAAGTCTTTTACACACAATTTCTTCCATGATTTTTTCAATGACTGGTAGAATAGCGATTGGTCTGTAGTTGTTGATTTCAGCTCTTTTGCCACTTTTGTAAATTGGTCTTATTATTGATACTTTAAACATATCTGGGATTGTCGCAGTATCAATTATAAGATTTATAAGTTTCGTTATAATCGGGGTCATTTCAATTGCGTTGTTTTTTAAATCGATTGCTCTTATTTTATCAAATCCGGCGCTTTTATTTAACTCTTAATAAAACTCCGATTTGGTTTGGGAATGCGTTAATGCAAAGACAATAAACACGTCAAAGTTTTTTGTTTGAGAACTTGCTATTCCGAGGAAAATGTTTTCTTTTTGGATATGACACCATGTCGCTCACGATTCAAAAAACGTACTCATGGTTTTAATACATGCAGATTTCAAAGGTTCTTCATCTTTGTAATAGGTTTTTTGTAATTGCAATTGATTTTCTTTGCAATTCTAATTGATTTTTGATTGGTTTTTACCTATTGGTTTAAAAAAGATTACAAAATCAAAGAAAATCACTAAAATTTGTGCAGAAAGGGAAAAATTTGCTTTGAAATCGCAAATTGCGCAAGTTTCTCCTGTTTTCTCTTAGATACCCAACCTTTGTAAAAGGTGCATTTCATTATTTCATGTTCATTATTTATATTTATTCCCGAAAATAGTGAAAATGATTTGAAAATCAGCTGTTTGGTATTTTTATACCCTCTACCATGGCAGGTAAGGTCATTAGGGAAAATTAGGGTTTTTATTTGACATTCTAGGATTTTTTGTTTACTATTTGTATGAATTTTTAAAATTTTTTGTTGTAATCGAGAAAAAATTTCCAAAATTTACGTCGCGAACTGGACTAGAATCGGCGACCTTCCGTTTGTCAGCCTATTGCTTTTCCTCTGTATTAAATTTTTTCTAGTCAAGTGTGAAATCTTCACATAAAATAAATGCAAAAAATATTTATTGCATTCAAAATAACAGTTAAACGTGATTGACACAAAACGTTATAACTATTATAAAAGGTATTGACAGTTGTGTGCCAATACAAGAAGTCTGTTGACAACATAATAAATAAAGATAAAATAGCACAACCAATGTTCAAGGTTTAAATTAGTTTTAATTCGTCTCAAACTAAAAAAGACAAAAGTCATCCAGTCTACGGCTAGAGATATCTTCTTAACCATAGAGTAGCAGTGGATGAACCCATTAAATGTAAGGGTGCCGTTCAGTGTCCAAACTGCCAAGAATTTGGACACACAAGATCTTATGGTAAGCTGCCACCGGTGTGCGTGAAATGTGGAGATATTTACAAAAGTCTCGAGTGCCTCAAAACTGAAACAGCAGTTAAAAAATGTAGTAATTGCGGTGAAAATCATACAGCAAACTACCGTGGTTGTCCAGTATATAAACGATTAAAAGAGATGGTAAAAGCAAATAGACTTGGTAAAGTTCATGACCATAATTTAAGCTTTCGATGTTTTCCAAACACAATTGGTGCACAGGAAAACAGTGGACAACAGGTAAATTAACCCCAATTGCCGTATGCACAAGCTTTAAAAGAAATACCATCTCAACAAAACCTTGAAAATAACAAACCATCATACGTTCGCATCTCTTTCAAATAGTACCACATAGCAAAGCTCTATAGAGATTTTAAATACAAAACTCTGAACAGCTTTATGGTATACATGCAAGAAATGTTTCAACAACTAATGCAGAATCAAAGCATGCTTATGCAGATTCTGCTCAATAAAAAATAAGATGGGTCTCTTGAAAATACGTATGTTTCTGGAACTCAAACGGTATACATGCACCAGCACAAGACCGAAGTATTAAGATTCATACAAAAAAATAATATAGATACATATAATGTTAATTTCTGAAACAAATCTTACTAATAAACACAATTTTCATATTCCAGGATATGTTTTTCATTTCACAATCATCCTGATGGTAAAGCGCATTAGAAATATATTAAAACATTACTCGTTGGGAAATTTTTCTAAGGGTAACATGCAGGCCACATCCATTCATCTGGAAGGCTCCCCTACGTTTTACAGTAACATAATAAAAGTTTGAAGAGTTTTTCAGCACTTTATCGCTTCTTGGCTTGTGGTGACCATAATGCTAAACACACATATTGTGGTTCCCGATTTATAAATCCAAAAGCTAGTCAGCTATATAAAACATTGATTGACCAAAGAAATAGCTTGGACATTATATCGCCTGGACAATCAACATATTGGCCCGCAGATCCAAAAAAAAAAATACCAGACTGTATTTATTTTGTTTTTTCTAAAAATGTACGACCTGTCTTCAGATCATGATCCTGTAATATTAACCTATTGCAAATTTAAGTCGGTTCAAAATGTCTACATGAAGACAGATTGGATGTAGTATAAAAAATTTTTAAGCAGTCATATATATGAAAACTCTATAATTAATTCTCCCGAAGATATAGATGAAACTATAGATGAATTCACCACAATTATGACTGCGGATATGGACCACTCCCACCAAGAAATTCCAATAAAACATAATATACACATTTCAAACTCAGTAATAAAAAAACTTCATAGATAAAAGAGGAAATGTAGGTGAGAATGGCAACAAAAGAGGTCATCTGCTGCAAAACAAAGAGCTCTGGTCATAGAATAGCTTCGTATAAATAGTAACTATGTCCAAGGCTTATCTAATACCAAGCACACAAATTATTCTATTTGGAAGGAAAGCATATTAAGCTACCCACTGAGTCGCAAAGTCCGTTACGAAAAGCAGATCGCACCTGGGCACGCAGTCACCAAGAAAAAGCCTCAGTATTTGCAAAGCATCTGTGTAATGTTTTTACTCCTAGCCCCCAAATAAATAATGGTGAACTACTGCAACAATTCCAAAACGAAAAAGTGGGTCCTGATCCAATTATAATAAGCTTAGAAGATGTGCACACGCCCATAAAAGATACCATAAGCCCGAGAAATGCACCGGGATATGACTGCGTAACACCTGTAATGATTAAAAATCTACTAAAAGTTGCGATAGTAGCACTGACTATAATTTTCAATGCTATCATAGCATCCGGAGTTTTCCCAGGAAAATTGGAAATTATAATGATTCCTAAACCAGGAAAAGACGCGATGATAGCATCATCATATAGGGCAATCAACTTATTGCCTTGTTTGTCAAAACTCTTCGAGAAAGTGTTTCTAAAGAAATTAATGCCACTTTTAAATGAGAGAAATATTATTCCAGCACATCAATTTGGTTTTCGCGAGCAACATGGTACTATTGAACAAGTTAACCGCATAACTGGTGAAATAAGAAAATCGTTTAAATATAAAAATATTGCCCTGCTATATTTTTAGATATTGCGAAAGAGTTTGACAAAGTCTGGCACGAAGCTTCTATCACTATACTATCAATTATAATTTACTAGAGTCATATCTATCTAATCGGAAGTTCATAGTTAAATGCAATGAATATCTAATGGAAGAGCACGATATCAAAGCCGGTGTTCCTCATGGCAGTGTCCTTGGCCCAACTCTACTTGGTTTACACTTCTGATCTGATAGTGGACGATAACTTGATTATCTCAACGTTTGCTGATGATACTGCTATTCTTTATTCCCATGTTGACACAATATTGGCTTCTAGTGAGCTTCAAAAATATCTACCACGCCTGGAAACGTGGCTGAACAGCTGGAAAATCCTAGTTAATGAGTTGAAAAGCAGACACAAAACTTTTTCGCTAAGAAGAGGAGATTACAGCCCCGTTACTGTAAATAGCGTGGTCATCCCACAATCAGATCATGTTATCTATCTTGACATTCACCTAGATAGACTTCTAATTTAGCGCCGTCACATTGAGGCCAAAAGGCTTCATATGAAGATTAAAGCCTCCAACCTGCACTGGCTAATCAACAAACATTCAAAACTTAGCCTTAACTGTAAAGTTCTATTATACAAGACGGTTTAAAAACCAATTTGGGCATATGACAGAGGGAGTAGAACCAGTGTTGATCTTATAAAACGAGCACAATCAAAAATTCTTAGTACTATGACTGGAGCGTATATAAGAAATGAAAATATACACCTAGACCTACCATTAGATAAAGATGAATTTAAAAAAGTTCATGAGAGATATAGATCCAAGCTGCAGCAACACCCAAACCGGCTATCAAGAATACTATTGAGAACGCAACCAGTAACTAGCGTTCGTAGATCCGATTTACCAACCTGCTAAGGGCAACTTTATTTATAATTTTAATCTTAAGATTTTAATACCTAATGTCAGGCCATAAGAAAGGGCAGATTCACTTAATAAAATAAATGTATAAAAAAAAGTATTTGTTTGGTTTTTATTTTCGAAATTTTGCAGTGTGCAAGTTCTTTTCTTGCCTGAATAATTGCAGTATTTCTGAGGTTCCTAACGGGTAACTTTAGGAGTTTGAAATTAAAAATAAAAATTAGTCAATTAAATAAGCTTTTATTTACTTTTTATTTGGCTGTAACGATTTACAGAAATAATGTGGTTAAAAATTTGTAAATATAAGCTAACAACTTTTTTTTTGCTGACTGTACATTAGAGTAGGCCAAAAAAACATCAAAGTTTTAATTCGCAATCTTCACAATGCTGCCACTATTCCTTAATGTCTAAAAACTCTCTGTGCCAAGTTTTAGCAAAATTCTTTTTTATTTAGAGGTAGCACAGTTAACTTTAACTTATACGAATTAGTAATTTGTCGTTGGAGTAATTTATACAAAAAGTAGGGTTGACTTTAAAATTAATTATTTTTTAAACTACACATAATTTAAAAAATTTTTCCAATTAAGTCTTAATTAATGTGCGTCAAGGTAATTTGAGATCAAAACTTAAAAAAAATTAGTAACTTTAAAGTAGTTCGCGATATATTTTAAATTTATACAAAATAGTGTTTATTCGACCCAGCTGGTTAATCGGTTAGGTTATTATTCGAAAAATGAATAAAACAAATAAATCGGTTATTCCTTTCGATTAATCGGAAAAGTTGGCGATTAATCAAAGAGCTGCATGAAATATCAAGTTATGTCTATTGTGTTGGTTTCTAAAGTGTTTGTTCAAATTCAAAGCATCCTGAGATTTTTTAAGAGCCATGCCTTATAATCTTGGGTTTTTTTTAGGGAAATCTGACGACTCATAAAAAAATGTCAGAAGTCGCTTATTATTTTTCCTATATGACACTGCCCAGAATACATGGTATGAATAGTTTTTGCGAAATTCACAAACAGTGTTTGACAGAACTACCACTGTTCACTACCTGGTTTAAGCTTTAGAGTTCAAAAGGTTATCTATTAGAAAATATATAAAAATCACGCATATTTCTGACAAGTCCTCAAGGATTTCTCTGTGCTTGTGCAATTAAGAATTCAGATAAGCGAATTCTTAAATATTTTTGGTTAAACAACTTAATTCTACTGAAGTTCCTACATATGTATTTTATTAAAATTTGTTGATAAATCAAATTAGAAACACAAATCCATGTTATTTTTTAGTTTTCATAGAATTTTAAATGAAACTGTTTTTTAGAAAATACGGATTTTGAATTTAAAGCAATTTTATATTATTGTTTTATAACATACATAAGTAACCTCATAGTGTTTGTTAGGAATAAACGCAGTCACGTGTTTCATTGCTAAGAATAAAAGTATATATTATAATAGGTTTCTTTAAAGCTTTGCTTAGAGGTTCTAGCTTTCCTAAAACTCGCGTTCTGATGAGATATTTTTTCAGCTCTATTTCAATTTGGTCATGAAAATTTTGACATGAAAATATAATTTTATATGAAAATTTATTTTATATTTAAAATTTATTTTTGAAAGGAATTTAAACAAAAATAAAAATAGTCTATCATAGTTCCTAAAGCCTACAGTCTAATTAATTTCTGTTGAAATCTACCCAACTTATAGTAGGAAACTGTACTCCTACTATAAGTTGGGTAAATTTACTTTGTGTGCGTAAATGAAAAAAAAAATACACACATTATGCGTAAGTTGATGAAAATAGGTAAAATTACATTAAAAGTGCGTAAAAATTCATAGAAATTTTAAAATTAAATAGTAAATTCACCAAATTTGTGCGTAAAGAAACACGATTTGCCTGTAAATGTACACATAAAATGCGGAAAAATCCTACAAAAATGCACACATTTTCTAACATGATAATGAAAATTATAAAGCAAAAAATTTTTGTTTTGTAATAAAAAACAATAAATTTATTATTTAGTAAGTCACAATAAAAACCATAATTTTATTGTTTGTTAACTCACAGCAAAAATAAAAACAATAACTTTATTATTTAGAAATTCCAAATAATTGATAAATTTAAAAAACTAATGCATTTATTTTTTTGGTTTGAAAGTTTTATCGATTTTTTTTTCAATTTCAAAATGTCATATTTTTTTTATTACTATAAGTTAGTATATTTACAATCTTTGTGCGTAAAATTTTTATTTAACAAAACAATACTAATTTTAGGCATAATGTGTTCAATTTTAAACAAATAGTGTCTAAAAATACTGCGTGTGTGTATTATTGTATATGAAAGTGTGCACAAAAAAGTTTTACGCATTTGGTGTTTATATTTACTAATTTTTGTAATATTACATAAAACTTTGCCCATTTAATAGAAGTAATTTTACAAGCATTTTTTAGAGTGTACACTCTAATAAATTCCTGTTGAAATTTACCCAACTTATAGTAGGAAACTGTGCTCCTACTATAAATTGGTAAATTTACTCTGTGTGCGTAAACGAAACAAGTACGCACATTATGCGTAATTTGGTACACACATAATTGGTAATTTCACATTGAAAGTGCGTAAAAATTAAATGAAATTTTAAAAGTAATTCGAAAATTTACTAAAATTGTGTGTAAAAACACTTATTTGAAGAGTAAATATACGCATAAAATGCCTAAAAATGTATTTCTATATGCGTAATTATATAAAAAAAATGCCTATATTTACTAACGCATGGTTTAAATTAAACTGCAGAAAAAATATTTTTTTTGAAAGAATAAATTTATTTTATGTATGTATGTTTTAAGAATAATGAATTATAAATATAATGCATAATATATTTCGTATGGGAATTTGCTGGGATGATGGTCATCTTGAATTTAAATTCACAATATTTACAAATATAATATTTATGAACTTTTGAAAAATTAATTTTCGTTTTTAGCTTTTTAATTTTTTTAATATTTTCTAATTTCCAAATGTCAAAATATTTATTACCATTCTAAGTTAGTATATTTACAAAATTTGTGCGTAAAATTTTAATTTAACAAAAGAATATTAATTTTAGGCACAAAGTGTTAAATTTTAAACCCATTATGTCTAAAAATACTGTTTGTGTGTATTATTGTATATGAAAGTGTGTATAAAACATTTTTAGGAATTTTTTGTTTATATTTACCGAATTTTCGTAATATTGCATAAAACTTTACCCATTTATTGAAGTAGATTTACAAACATTTTTTAGAGTGTATATAACATTTGCTTTGATTCAGTCGATTTGAAAATAATTAAGTTATTTTGGTTAAGAAAATTAGAAGTTTTAAGAAAAATAACAGAAAAATTCATATTTAAAAATTAACCGGTTTATCGACCTATTTTAATCGATTATTTGGGTCGAATAATTATTTGAGTTTTAAATTATTTGTTTCGACATTAACCGAAATAGAGGCGATTAGTCGAGGAATCGGTTAATCGATTAACCGAATTGGAAACACTAATAAAAACCCATAGCTTAGTTAAAATATACTTATTTCCTTATATAAGGAAATTTCTTAAATCTGATCTTAATTTTTATGGCAATTACTAATCTATAATCAAAATTGGGAACAAGCTTGAGGTTTTTAAATTATATGCGTTTTTTGAAAACAGAACAAAATTCGATTTTAGTTTTTTAGTTGTTTTAAATAAGGGAATTTTATTAAGGAATTCCCTTCGAGCTAATTTGGTCAAATCTTTCTATTTAAATAACATAAAACACAATTTATTTCATATTTAACTCGACGTTTCTTTGGCTTTTTTCCAATTTCTTCAGGAGTTTATTTGTTAAATTGATCTTATTTACAACGTCAGAAAATATTAAATCAAATCTTCGGATCTGAAATTTTAGGGTATATGGACGTATATGATCATACATGAGCATACATGAATAATATATGAGCATGTATGATAATATATGCCCATATACCACCATATACCCTCAAATTTCGGATCCGAAGATATATGGTCATATATGAGATCATGTTTGGACGTATATGACCATGTATGCCCATGTATGATCATATACAAGCCCATATATAATCATGTATGTTCATATATGTTTCGATTTTTACATGGGAAGTTCAAAATCAAAAAATATCTTTGGGTATAACTATCAAAGTTAAAAAAATAAATTGAAAAATTTCCCGTTTTAAACCATCTTTTTTAAGCTTTTAGTTCCAAGTATAAAATAATTAATAAAAATTAAATATTTTATTTTGCTTGTGATGGATATATTACGAGGGCGGATCAATAAGTCCGTGACCTTTCTAACTTCCCTCGTAGTTATATGAAATGCAACACTGCCATCAAGTGCCACCTGTTAATAGACTACTGTCAAATTTTGAGCAAGTTCCGTCATTTGCTTTGTGTTTAACAGCAGGATTTTTCGAGGTCCATAAAATAGGCATTTGTTTGATCAATAATTTCATCGTTGGAGTTAAATCTCTTTCCACCGATCCATTTCTTTAGGTTTGGAAATAGGAAATAGTCACTGGGGCTAAATCCGGAGATTAAGACGAATGAGGAGGCAATTCGTAGTCTACTTAATGGATTTTTGCCATGGAAACTAAGCTATCACACGATTCCGTTGGTGGTAAATTGTGAGGAAACGCGGCAGCCATCTTGCGGAAAGCTTTCTCATACTCAAGTGATCGTTCAAAATTTAAACCACTGAGCCATGTGAGATGCCTATGTCTTCACAATCTATCGCACATTCAATCTCCGATCGGCCAACACCATATCGTGAATTTTTTCAATTGTTTTGAGTGTAGAGACCTCAACTGGGCGTCCAGAACGTTCGGCATCTTCCCTGCTTGTAAGGCCACAACGAAAGTCTGTAAACCACTTTTTTAACATTCAAATTGATAGTGCAGAGTCCCCATAGTATTTATCAAGCTTTTCCTTGGTTTGATTGACGTTTTTTTCGCAAAAAATAATGCTTAATGAGCACTGGAAATTCACTTTTTCCATTTAAAAAAAAGCCACGAGGTTGTATGTTTTGAACAGCTGTAAAACGCAAATTAAATGACGGAACTTGCTCGAAATTTGACAGTGGTCTACTAAAAGGTGGTACTTGATGGGAGCAGTGTTGTATTTCATATAACTACGAGGTAAGTTTGTAGTATCATTTTGTTGAATATTGCCGAAATTTAGCCAAAAATATTTATATTTACCAAAGTTTTGCTCATTTGAGTCAAATATGTACTCAAAAAATAAATTGATGAAAACAAAAATATCCCTCTAGAAAAATATACATATATTAACTTGTACACAAGTAATTGTTTTTTATTGAAGAAAAATTAACTAAAATGTTTTAAAAGTTTTAAAAGTATTAATATCGAGTGCCTGGTTACAAGTATAGGTACACTTTTCTTAGTACCTAAAAAACTTAGTAGCAACTTAAAGGTAAAAAATCAAGACGAAGTCCACCTTTACAGCTGTCAAAAAAGGCCAAGTAAAAAGTTTATGCGCTTTGTTAATAATGTCACCAAAAAGTTACCCAAAATAGTCGACAAAACTGGTAACTTGGAAACACTTGCCTCCAGACTTCATTCAGGGTTAATTCTTTTCAAAAATTACGGGTTAACAATATATCGGATCATATAAATAAAAACTTATATATTATTTGAAAATACATAATTACATTAACTTTTGAAGTTGATTGACTAAATATTAACTTTTAAAATCAAATTTAGCCATACACACACACAGAAATATTTTGTCAGTTTCCAACAAAAAATCGGTTACTACCACTAAAATCCTTTAGTAAGTACATTTTTGTAAAAATAGTACGACTCAGTTCAAACACATACATTTGAACGTCACTAATTTTCGTTTTGTTTTTTTGCCTTCAAGCACTTGTAACTTGAAGATAATAAGCTTAATAAATAAGAAACGAATTTTTACTACAGAACAATAATTTCGATTTTTATTGTAATATTCATACGAAATTAGTAAACAAAAAGTGCTGACATAGTGTCTGCATAAAAAAATAAATAATTAAAATTTATACGTGGTTGACCAATCAAACACAAGTAGCTCAAACTTACTGCAATTAAAATGCAATTTGATATCCCTTTATTTACTTCACAAGTTTGTTGGCAAATAAAATAAAATGCAAGCAAAATTAGTAGGATTCAGTGGCGCGCCCAGGGGGGGGGATTATTTTCTAAAATACAATTTTTTACTATGTTTAGTATACATATATACAAAATAGCTTGTATTTTTTTGTTTCCAATAGTAGTTAAAAAATAAGATTTTATAAAAATACTGCCAAGTCTTGGCTTTTCTTGGCATTTCTCTTTTAAATGTAAACAAAAATATTTGTCATAAAAATATTTGAAATTTTTCTATTTCTAATTTGATAAAATATTAAAAACAACAAAAGCTAACAAATAAATTATGTGTTTGTTAGTCAATGTAGAACAGGGCATACAATAGGTGTGTTCGACGTACCTTACCGCGGGTGCCCGCGGGAACCCAATCTTACCAGAAAGCGTTTCATGTAACAAAAATTGGGTAAATGAGAGCGTTCATGAGAGAGTAATTGTGTTTCTCATTTTACCAGAAGTTACCCGTACTTTTTGTTTAGGTAAAATGGTAAAATTGTCAAACCATCAGCTGTTGCTAATAAATTAGCCGTTTTGCATTTTTGAAAAAAATTAAAGTTAAATAAAAATTTACTATAAAGAACTTTTCCTTCTTAATAATGCAAAATACATTTGAAAATGTAAATAGATATTTGCCATTTCAAATATAAATAAATTTGACGTTTATTTTTGGGTACGAAATGTGGTTTTGTGCGTTCGCAGTATTATGGGCATTTTTATGGTTTTGTGAGAGAATTTTTTGCTTACTCTCATTTTACCAGACTTTACCCAAAATTACCTCGTACAGACCTATTATAAATGCTATATTTTGTATTCTGTTGAAGTCCATATACTACTATGAAAACAAGTAGTTATAGATATAAAAAAAATAAAGCTTTGTTATAAAAAAAAATAGACAATATTGCTCAAAAATGACATTTGAAATTAGAAAAACAAAAATCCTAAATGAAAGAATTCAATTTAAATTCAAAAAATTACAAATAAAATTCAAAAATTCGCAATCGAATTAAAAAAATTATTGAAATTCAGCAAATATTTATTTTATTTTGTGTTTTTGAATTTCAATTAATGCTTTACAAATTACATTTGGAGTCATTCCAAAATTGTTTTAAACAATCTAATCGTTTTTGAAATGGTCTTTGAATTTGAGTAAAAATTTGCACGTGGCTATTCCACGTTCCCATGATATCTGTGCTGTTTTTATTTTAAAAAATTCGATGTAGTTCACGGTGGCGTTGTGCAAAATGGCCCCAAGAAATATAATACCAATCTTAAAATGTAATTAGGCCCCTTTTTGGAGCAAAATTTCATAATGAAAAATTACCCCAACTAAATGAAAATTAGCTTCAAAATTAAGCTTGGGGCATATTTTCATTTTTTAGATTAATTACGTAAAAAAACTCCATTTTTAAGAAACAAAATATGACCCAAAATATGATGAAATGAAAGATGACCTCAAAATATGCAAAGCAAATAAATGTTGCTTATGCACAGAATTATACGCATTTATATTGCATGGAATTAATAACATCCGAATGAACTCCTTATAAACATTAAAGTTACTTGGGCAAGCTAAATTGAAATATTTTAAAGAATTAGAATACAAATCATTGTATGTTTTTCAAAATAGATAAAAAATTAAGTAAATTTCTGCTCTCCGTGCATGAGTGTATCCTCCCAGACAGTTCTTATTAAATTTGCTAGTAAAAATGGAAGAGCCATCAATTTCCGATATGCGGTTTTTGCAGCAACCGACGATCTTATAAAATTTTAGAGCGAATGTTTTTCTATAACATTGCGTCTTGGATCTTGACAATTTTGAAACTTATTAAGAATTATATTTGTTCTTAATGTATGAAAAACAAAATTTTTGCCTGCGGCGCCAACTTCTACAGATATTACTATACGAAAAACAAAATGAAAATTTTTTAACAAAAATCGCGCGAAAAAACTTTCGCTTGACAAATAGATTTTCCGGTCACGATATTGTGGTGAAGAATTTTTAATATGTTATATTGCACCAAGCCGAGTCTTGACGTTTCGTCAAAAGAGTTTTGTAGCTTAATAGATTTATTACAATGATCTAAAGGCGGAGAGAAGCTTTACAACACAAAAACAATCAAAATGTGCTTAATCTTAAACGTATACATTAGATCTCAGTCATTGTAATAAATAAGTTTTAAATAAAAATTGTTAAATAATTCAAAAAAATCAACAAAATTTAGGTTTAGAAATTGTCAGCTTGTCAGCCTGAAATAAAATCATGGGCACGCCACTGGTAGGATTCACTAAAGTGTATGTTAGTTTTAATATTTATTAAGTGGAATCACATGTGTTTGAACAGTACAACTGATTTTTGCAAAATCGTATATATTTGTTAAGAAATATCTGGTTTTGCAGCAGTTTCTTAGATTTTAAGAACAGAAAACTAAAAACCCGACGAAACAGGTTTATGTATAGTCATATATAACTTTATATAATTATATAAATTAACGCACTTGTTCGAAAAAGATCGAAACAGCAACTTAATTTCTTTTGTTACCAACTGTACGTCTATTTGTTAAATAATGTAAATCATAACAATATTTTGTTATAAGTGATCGAATGATTAACAATAACAACAACCAATGTCGTTTTATTAAGAACAATTTGTTAATGTAGATTTCAATGAAACATTTACCGCATTGGGTGTAAAGAGAGTTGTAACAGAAAAAAGGTCTGTTTTGATCTTTTTGGTAGTTTTTTGTCAAGTTAAGCTACAAGTGAGAGTATTAAGTGTAGCTGAAGTAAACTTGAAAATAAACGATTCAAAAAAGAAAGATTATTTTATGCTTCTTAAAAATGAGTTTCAAAAATCATAAATAAACAATTCAAAAAAGAAAGATTATTTTATGCCTCTTAAAAATAAGTTTCAAAAACCACTTCTCCTCCTAAAACAAAAGAAAAAAGAACTGTCAACGGAACGTAATTGCAAAAAATAAATGAGATAATTTTTACTAGTTGTAAAGGAAAAACATTTCTTGATATAAAAACTTTTTTAATTCTACATAGAGAAATAAATTAAATACATTTTAAGAATTCAAATATTGAAAATCATTTTCGGAAAATAAAAAATAAAAGTAACCCAATATCGACGTTTTAAATTTAGTGGGAAGTTGCTGGAAACAAAACTGTTGCAGCAAAAACCAATCTAAAATTAATGTATATATTAATATATGTGGCTTTAATTAATGATAAATATATATATATATATATATATATATATATATATATATATATATATATATATATATATATATCTCATACTTGTTTTTAGAAAAAAAAAATCAAATATAGCGATATATATCATCATATAAATAAGTTGATCTTCTTTATCTTATCACATATTATTTGTATAACTATATATATGATCATATATACTTTCATGTATAATTATCACTTTTTTATATAACTTTTATGTATAAATATATTTTTTAGAATTTTACAAAAAAAAAAATTATATTACCTTTTTTATATAAATAAACAATCATCACGATCCGGCTCGGTAAATTCAGGCATATTGCATATCGTTGAAGAGGTTTGACATATCATTTGTTCTGGTCCGATAATATTTTAGTGGAAAAATATCCTAATGAATATTGCTATATATAAATATATATTTTATTTGCTGCTAAATAACTTGGGGGCTTTGAACCGCCAACAAAAAAAGTGCATTACCCTGGCAATTAAAAATTTTTTTAAAAATTAAAAAATTGAAATAAATACACAAATTTAAAAAAAAAAATCCGTATATAAAAAAAATCGAATTTCAACGCCTAAACAATAATTATATTAAATATTATACAAAAATTTATCAAATTAGATGTACCTGTTTTTCGGATCAAATTTTATCAGTTAAGATTTCACTGGATCGCATGAGATAAAATTATATATGCCATTTTTCGGATCAAATAAGATATGATATGGAATAACCCATATACCATATTTTTACATATATGACAGTATCTCTTGAAGGAAATATTTGTCCAATCATTATTTTGAAATTTTCAAAAGCAAAAAATTGTCAAAATCTCGAAAAATCGTCGAACGTGGCAACACTGATTGCATTTAAAATTCAGTTGTGCTAACTAAATTTTGCTGTGAAAACCAATGTTCAATTGCACCAACAGATTATAGTGGAAGTAACCGAATTTTAGATGGAAACTGACGAAATATTAATGTGTGTGTATGGATAAATTTAGTAATAAAAGCTATTCTTTATCCAATGTACTTTAACTCATATCGTCCCAAAGAATTTTTTTTTTAACTTTATAAAACTTCGTGTTTAGGTAATTTGGGGTTAAAAAACACGAACCTGAAGTAAAATTTTTTGTTTTTGAGAAAAATGGTGTTCGATTTCTCGAACACTGTATTTTGAAGCCATATTACAACAATACAAATGAAAAACCAAAACATTTATTTTCTATTGTTGAAAGCTTAATCGTTTTTTAGTGGAACTATATTTTTACTTTTTCTATTTTTTTATTTTTTATACATAGTTTTCATTTTTTGAAATTATGCTAATTATGCTTAAACCCATTAGTGTTTTCTTCTTCTTTGTTACAAAAGGGGGAGTGAAGTGGGTAAGAACTTTTATATTTACATTTAAAGCTAACCCCTTATACTATATAATTGCGTGAAATTGAAGAAAACAATTATAAAAACGACTGTTCGAATAATCGAACACTTCGACGATATGAGTTAAAATTAATGCATTTATGTATTTACTATTTTAAATTATTTGTTATTTTTTTGTATACGATCCATTGTATTGTTGACTCTAATATTTTAAGGAAATTAATCACTCCCGCAGGTTTGTATTTTGTACTGCTATTTTTCAGTACGGAACTGTATAACAAAGTTTTGCGAATTCAGTAAAAAATGTTCGTATACGAGTACCATATATGCAAAATAGTAAATTTAATTGTCAAAGCATTGATATATGGGGTTATGGCGTAACTATATGAAAAGTTGTCACATCGATATATGCAAGTCTATAATATTTAGAATAGGGAGAGTCACATAATGTTAAATTTTCCTAAAGGTACAGGTACAGTCGTTAAGCTAGCACAGCCAAGCAAAAAGTAATTAAAAGCTTATTTAATTGACTAATTTTGGCTTTTAATTTCAAACTCGTAAAGGTACCCGTTAGGGAATTGTTAACATAACCTCAAAAATACTACAATTATTCAGGCAAAAAATAACTTTTAAACTTCGTAAAATTTCAAAAATTAAAACTAAACGAAGACTATCAATTAAATTAATTTCTTATAATGTTATCCTTAATCACATTTAATTCTTTTATATTTTTTTGTATTTATTTTATGTGAAAATATCTGAATGCCGTAAATGCAGGAATTTTTAATTTTGTATTAGAGGAAAGATCTCTGTTTATTCGTAACAAAATAAATCACCTTAACAAGGGTTTTTGCTCTATATACAAAAACGAGTATAGAGAAAGGAGACCAACAATGCCTAAAGGCGTCTTTAACAGTTTACTCGCTAGAATCCGTGTAAATACTGTCACTAAAGTTGTAAATGAGGGGAGTAAATACAGGGTTCAAAGGAATAATTAACCCTACCAAGGGTAAGGGGTACCAAAGAGGTACCTTAAGTAAAATAACCAAAATAAATGTTTACGTTAAAACATTGCCGGCCACCTTGCAACAATAAGATATGTTGTACAAAATTCCTTTAATGAAATTAATATAATAAATTTATACACATTTTTTTTTTTGATTTAGATTTACTAATTTTTTCAAAAATCACTTAAAATCTACGACGATGTCCCAAAGGGGGTCATTGGTCCAAGGGGGACCAGGGTTGACACAAAGGGTGTCGGGTGATCACAATGATTTTTGGTCCAAGGGGATCAGGGTTGATCCGAACGGATCTATACCCTTAAAGGGGGATTGGCCAGTTATGACCCACCCAAACATTGTATATTGGGCCATTGGAAAGCTCGGGCTCGAATATATTTTAGCCTTCATGATTTGAGGGCTAACCTCAGGTCCCAAAACCAAAACCACCAGTCCCGATACATTGAAACAATGCAAAATTGTCCTTTACCTCATCTGAATCTGACTCCGTTGGAGTCTTTACACCTCTCATCTTAGTTACTTTGGCAGACGAACCGACCGTTAAGCGACAGTATTTGCCGCCATCCGTGGAGAACACGTAATCGCAGGTTGTAAACCAAGGTTTCGCATATGTAGCTAAAGCTACAACAGGGGTCCAGTGCCGCACGAACCGGTATCGATTTATTCGGTAACTGAAGATGAGCTACCAGAGTAGGCGAAAATGTTATAATATGACGCATAGGTAAAGAACAAACCTTGCTTTTTAAGCCGGATTTTACAGGCTGGCTCGGAGCAGTCTTTCTCGAAGAAGTTCTCGCAGTCTGGGATGTTTTTGAACCAATTTTAGCAGACGGAGGACCATGCAAAATATAATTGTGATCTCCATTGCAGTGGCGACATTTCGCCGAACTCGTGCCAAATAACGAAAGCAGTAGCGATGAATTATGACCAAGCGTAGCCTCCGGGCATGACTAGCCTTATGAAATGTAGAGCAAGCCCTAAACAGATGTCTACCACTACAAACTCTGTATTGTAGTTTTAAACAACCCTTCTCAACATTAGTCGTCCTATTCGAGGCCGGGGTAGCACTAATACCCGACAATGTATTTCATTTTCCGAAAGCGATTAACAAGACTTATCGGAGAGTCAGTTATTTCAGGCTCCGGAGGAGCTAATATGCCCAGGCGTTGGCGCAACCGGTTCCATAGGATTTTCCGTCATAGGATAAAGCGGACGCGAATTCATACACGGTTCTATTCTCGCAAGAAGCGTCAAAAGTTCTTCAAACGTATATTTGAATGCCTGTGCCTCTTTTCGAAAGCGAAGCTTAAAACTCTTCACACCGGCTTCCCAAAGGCCACCCATGTGAGGTGCGCCTGCAGGAATAAAACGCCACGAAAGACCCTGAATCCCATACGTATAGCTCACCGTGGTTTGACTTTCCTTAAGAAATGACCGAAAATATCTCCAACTCACGCGACGCGCCTACAAAATTTGTGACATTATCCGAAAATATTGTTTTTGGACGCCCACGTTGCGAAATAAACCGTTGAAAAGCGGATAAAAAAGTAGCTGTCGATAGATCAGATGCCGCCTCTAAATGTATTTCCTTCGTAGAAGGTAAAAGCTCGGCCTGTAAAACTTTTAATATCAAATGGACCCGCAAAATCCACGACAGATGTAGTAAACGGCCTATAAAGAGCAGTCCTTTCAGGCGGAAGAGCGGCCATAATTTGACTACAACAATGCTTTTTATCCAGTATGCAACGCTTGCAGCGGCTAACAACTGCGCGAATTTTAGACTTAAGTCTGGAAACCCAATATTCTATGCGAAGAATGCTTTGGACATCAACTGGTTTCCACCATGAATAGAATTAGAACAAATTCAATCAAAAGCAGCGTAAATCTGCTTGAATAGGGCAAATAATAATTGTAGGTTAGAGAAGGTGATCTCACTAAACGGCCACTTAATCTCTTGATCCAAAAATGGGTTCAATGTAATAAGAAAACTCCCTGGAGATAAAGGCTTTTGGTTCAAAAGACATTTATATTCCTCTGTGACACTTTTGCCAAATGCAACTTTGTCCTTTTCTACTCAAAACTAGAAAATGTTTCGTTAGTACAAAATTGACGACCTAATTTGTGAGCAGAATGACTGTTGTAAAAAAAACGCAAAATATACGATATTACACGAAGTGCCCTCTCAAGACGAGAAAAATCCTTAAGTATATCCACATACAAATCTTCCCCTTTCGTGTTCTTAAAAAACGAAGTATAAACTTGAACAGCTCGACCCTCAATGTCAGTATCAAGGCGAAAAAGATCAATAACATTCCATGTAGATTTTTCCTGATGAATTTCCTGTGGCCCATGCAACAGCCGAGGGAGAAACCACGACTGCCAAAATCGGCGGGGTTATCTTCGGATCGAACATGATACCAATTATGTCGACCAACATTTTCATGAATTCGGCAAACCCTATTAGCAACAAATGAAAGAATCAGTTCAGCAATAAATTTGGTTAAGTTGAATATCAATTTCACTAAGAACCGTTTTTAAAAGCTCAGATGCCAAAACTGCACCACAAAGTTCAAGACGCGGAATTGAAATTGATTTTATAGGTGCCACTTTCGTTTTGCAAGACAGCAAATGGGTATGAATTTCGCCGTTCGGGGATTTAATTCGAATATATACTACTCCCGCGTATGCTTTTTCCGAGGCATTAGAAAAAACATGTAATTCAACCGAAGACTCAGGAGTATAATGAAGCCATCTCGGAATTCGGATACTATTTACCTCATGACATGACATAAGAATTTTCTGCCAACTATCTTCTGTTTAGAGCGGAAGCGAGTCGTCCCAACCTATTTTATCAAGCCATACACGTTGCATGACCATTTTCGCAACAACCACAACTGGGCCTAGTCAACCAACAGGGTCAAATAATTTTGCAATTGTTGACAAAACTTCCCTTTTTGTATGACTCGATTTATGTGTAATAGGATTTACACTAAAATAAAATGAGTCCAATTGAGCATTCCATTGAATACCCAAAGTTTTAGAACTACTAGACTCCACATAAGTCAAAAGTTTGGCATCTACCAAATGTTCCGGAGGAAAACCTTCTAAAATTGTGCGATACTTAGAAGTCCATTTTCTAAGCTCGAATTTCGCCGAAGCCAACGCCGATATAAGCTGATCACGACCGATCAGTGCAGACAAAATATCGTTCCCGTTAAAACGTCGTCAACGTACATGCACCTTCGTAGAATGTGCGATGCAACAGGAAACTCAGCCTCAGAATTGTCTGCCAATTGCAACAATGTGCGAATAGCCAGATAGGGAGCACAATTAACACCAAAAGTAACTGTTTGCAACTCATAATCTCTAACGTTCTCCATAGGAGAATCTCTAAATAAGATTCGTTGACACGGAGTATGAACTAGATCAACTCTAATCTGCCTATACATTTGAGTGATGTCACAATTGAAAACAAATTTAAAAAGACGCCAACGTAGAATCAAGAGAACCTAATCAGCTTGCAACGTGGGACCAACATAAAGACAATCATTTAGATTCGTCCCATTTGACGTCTTATTCGAAGCGTTGAAAACTACACGCAATTTCGTAGTCTTTCGTTCAGGTTTAACCACTGGATGATGTGGCAAATAACAGAAAAACGTAGTGGCGGCCGAAGAATTTGAAACAAGATTCATATGATCCAATTGTAGATATTCCCTAACCACGTTATCGTATATCTCCTTAATCTCAGGTCTTCGTAAAAGAGAGAACTCTGTCCTGAGATATTGTTTTTCGACAACTGCAGAGGAAATTCAGGTTTGAATGGAAGCTTCAAAATGTAGCGGCCATCAGAAGTCCGAAGTGTAGTCTTCATATAATTTTCCTCACAAATTTTATCAAAAATGAATGAAATTTTCCTTTTAGGTGTTTCCTCAAGTTCCCAAAATCTAATAAGATTTCTAATGAAACAATCTTCCTCCAAAAATTCAACGCTAGTTGAAAAGACCTGAACTGGCGGTTGTACAATTGGACCAGTGATAATCCAACCAAAAACTGTATTTTGGGCCAATAATGATCCAAAAACATCTATCAGAACTTCCCTTTAACAAATTCTAGGATAAACCTCACCGCCAAGCAAGAGGTCGACAGGTCTACCGTCATAGAAATTGCAGTCTGCCAAACGAAGATTTGGTGAATTTTTCTTTATATTAGAAGGCACTTTAAACGATGGAAGATTACCAGACAAATTAGTCAGAACAACTACTAAGGCCTCCAACGAAAAAGTTGAATCAATAGGTGAACCAACTTTCACCGAACAAAGTTTTTTCCACGTAGTCGAGATTGACTCCACACTTGAAACGCCGACTTTCGTAGAAAGCATCGGAAGTTGCAACCGATAAACCAAACGTTCCGAAATAAAAGAACTTTCTGCGGCGGGATCAATTAATGCATGCGCTGGGTATGTAATACCCTGGTGAACAATATCAACCATAGCAGTCCCAAAAAACACATTCCTATTTAGAGCTGTAGGAAACACCTGTCTATTCTGAGGAAATGCCGAACTGCTACCAGTAGAAGTGGACTGTATATTAGAATCAATTTGTGTGGGGTTGGGAAGACGAGGAGTCGTACCCAAACCACCAGCTGTAATAGCAGAAGTATTTCCCCTATTGGAAATATCATCTGAAAGTAAATCACGATGTTATGAAGTGTGGTGACGTTTATTACATTTCGAGCAACTGTAATTGCTTTTACAATTTCTTGCCTCATGTCCCTTTGCAAGACAATTGACACAGCAGTGGAATTTTTTCACCGTAGTATATCTATCAGCCACTGATAAATTTTGAAAACGACGACAAGACCTGCGAAAATGAGCCTGATTCTTACGCAAAACCCATTTTCAGAAGTTGTAGTATTCGTAAGTAGAACCTTAACTTTCTGTTCAGAAGGTTTTTTAGACAAATCTGAGTTCCTAAGATGACGAGCACATTCTAAAGTATCGATCCTTTCCGTTAAAAATCGATCTAAATCGGAATAGTCGAAAGAGGAAGATTCAAATTATGATGAAAATCATCGACCATTGTATCATCCAAATCATCAGCGGGCTTCTCTGGCCCTGGTTTCGAGTGCTCATGCAATTCTTCCCTAATTAATGTGAGACAACCAACATAAGCACGATAAGCGGCCCGATATTTAGCCTCGACCGCGTCCAAATCTTTGGGTTTTTATTTTTCCGCGGTTTGCAAATCTGTGATACAATCTTCATAGGTGACCTTAACTTTTTCCCACATACCTCGCAATTCCTCACTTTCAATTTCCAGATTCAAAACATTGAATGTCTCATTCTTAAGGGCATTAAAACTATTATCAAATTTAATAAGAGCATCAGAAGCTCTAATAAAAATATCAAGAGACGATAAGGGCTTCTTGTTTTTATGGAATTAAAATTAAAGAATTAAAAATCACAAAATTTCGTAATATGGCAAAAAAAATTAAATTTTTTATTTAAATTTACCAAATAATCGCATAAAATGACAAAAAAACAATATCAAAATAATTTTCAATTCAAGTCACACACCCGATATATCGCGACCAAAGCGGGCAGTAGGGTACCAATCGAGATTGAAAACCAACAACAACAATGCAATATGTATGTAAGCCTTTGTTATTATTAAAATATACTGTAACTACCGCTTGTATAAAAAAAAATCAATGTTTATTTGGAATATAGCAAAGAAGAATAGAAAAAAACACTGATACGTAAAAAATATAAATGTATTTTTAATATAATTTCGATCACTAAATTATCACTTTTTTTAAACAACCCGACCGAATTATGTAAAAAATTTATATTTATAAGTTTTCTTAACACTTTTACACCGACAAAATTTAATTAAAAAGGTATTATAATAAAATTACTGAAAATTTTGTAATAATAAAAAAAATTTGTTTGTCTGTCCGTGTAAACAAACGCACAGGTCAGAAAAAAAAGTAAATACGAAAATTAATTAACTTTATAAATATTACTCGCGAAGGGTTGTAACACGATTAAATTCACAATAGAATAATAAGAAAAAATGGTATTAAAATTTTTAATACTTTTTTAAGCAAATTAAAAAAAATATTTTTTATTTGCAATTTAATAAAATTATTTTTTTTTTATTTTCTTCTATTATTTTCTTCTTTTTCACACCAGCACTTTTTTTCTTTAAAAAAAATATAAAACAGTACGCACCTTTATTCGATGAAAAAATTAAAAAATTTTAATAAAAAGGCTGCTGTTGTTGTGTACCACAAAAAAAGATGGGGGCTCTGGAAGTATAAAAATAATTTGCACTTTTGTCCATTTTACTTGGAATCCGGTTCGAAGGACCAAATGAATGCTGTAAATGCAGGTTCCAATGCGTAAAAAACAAGAATTTTAAATTTTGTATTAGAGAAAAGATCTCTGTTTATTCGTTACAAAATAAATCACCTTAACAAGGGTTTTTGCACGTAATGGCGCTGATAGTTAAACAATAACTAACTCTATACACACAAAAGCGAGTATAGAGAAAGGAGACCAACAATGCCTAAAGGCTCCATTAACAGTTTACTCGCTAGAATCCGTGTAAATACTGCCACAAAAGTTGTAAATGAGGGGAGAAAAAACAGGGTTCTAAGAAATAATTAACCCTACCAAAGGATAAGGGGTACCAAAGAGGTACCTTAAGTAAAATAACCAAAATAAAGGTTCACGTTTAAAATAAAGGTTTACGTTTGAATTTAAGTCGTTTTTATACAATTTTTAAAAACTTGTGTTTTAAACTGGAAATCCAAACTGGTTTAATTTGTCAATTTAGGGTCGAATGCATATGTTTTTAATGATTAAATTCTTAATCAACCAAATTAATTATACATGTGACTAATAAATTGAGACGACTAATTGATGATTTTATTACCATTGCATTGATAAAAACCGGAGAAACATTTTTAGGGACTCTATAATACATATGAATTCATAAATCCTGCTTCTACTGTACGATTAAGGTCCGTAAATACGTATCCGTGAAAGCTTGTACGTAAACGGAACGGACAACAATACGTTTTGACTCCGTTTTGGTGTATCCGTCTGTACAGTCATTTTGGTGTCAAAAACAAATACTCAAAAATTGTCCGTGATCATTACACGAGTCTATTTTGAGTCAGCTCTCTTACATCCAAAATCTTTACTACCATCACACAGCGAAAATAAATTTAAGTGATATCCATGAGGTAACTATTTATGAAATTTAAAACAAATTTTATGATGATGTGTGCAAATTTATGCAGTTTTGCAAAAAAAAAAAAAATATTGTCTGACAGTTTCTCTTAGAATTTGTGAAAAAAATTGCAAATTTTCATTGTGTGCTATTGTCAATACCACCAAATATACCTAAATTAAAATTTTGCTTAATTTTTTCATAACTTTCAATGGGCCACAACCGCAGTGATAAATAAAGATGTTAATTGGACGGAGAAACATTTTAACGAACTATCCGAAACGTACAGATTTATGAATCCGGCTTCTACTGTACGTTTACGGTCCGTAAATATATATGCGTCAAAGCTTGTGAGTAGACGGAACTTTAAGGGACTATATAATTAAATTTTCGAAAACAATACGTGTTGACTACTATTTAAATATACAAAGTTTATTTTAGGTGAACTGTTATTTCGTATGTTAAAAATAGTAAATTTTCCGTATTATATTTACTTAGGCTACAGACTGTTGTCTTGCTTTCAAATTAGTTGTAGTTACTGAGGTTCATATATAAATATAGTTTAATATTTGTTAGGTTAGTCTTATGTGATTACCAGATAAGATGCTTTGTATTTGTTTAGCCTGGTGATAGATTGTATATGTTTTATTCACTTAAGATAAGAAATGCAGTTGTTTGATATTTACCTACCCAGGTGAAAATGTTCATATATGGCCATATATGGCTACATATGTATATGGGTTCATATATTATTCAATATATGCTCGGATCCGATATTTGAGGGTATATGGCCGTATATGGTCATATATGGACATATATGAGTGTTCATTTATGGTCATATAAAGGGTGTCCCAAGAAGAACGCAATTTTTAAATTTTAAATAAAACACAGATATTTAAAAAAAAATCGTGAAACTTTATTATATCGTAAATTATACAGAATGAGGTTATGTATGGAACAATATATCGTGCAGATGGCCGCCGTGGCTTTGCTGGCATGCACGCGATCTTTTAATGAAATTTTCAATGACCGTTTTGCATGAATGCTGCGGTATTTCATTAATGCAGCGTCCAATTTCTTCTTTTAAGGCTTGAGTCGTCGTCGGCTTATTCGCGTAAACCATCGACTTCAAAAAACCCCAAAGAAAAAAATCTAATGGTGTTAAATCGCACGATCTAGGCGGCCAATTCTGATCTCCAAAACGCGAAATAACACGACCGGGAAATGACTGATGCAGCAATTGAATTGTTTCTCTGGCTGTATGACATGTGGCGCCGTCTTGTTGGAACCACATGCTCTCCACATTCATTTCTTCAATTCTAGGCAAGAAAAAACTGGTTAACATTTCACGATACCGAACACCATTGACTGTTTGCGCTTGACCTGCCTCATTTTCATAAAAAAAGGTCCATTGATTCCTCCAGCCCAAAAACCACACCACACAGTGACACGTTGAGGATGCATTTGCTTCTCGTGAATCACTCGAGGATTTTCCTCACCCCAAATGCGACAATTCTGCCTATTGACGAAGCCATCAAGATGAAAATGGGCCTCGTCACTGAAGATGATTTTATCGGCAAAATCAGCATTTTCATGTTGTGTCTCCAATACCCAATTAACGAACTCCCTTCGCTGTCCATGGTCAGCTGGCTTCAGTTCCTGAGTCAATTGAACTTTGTATGCATGAAGATGCAAATCTTTCGTCAAAATTCGCTGCAAAGTGGATTTGCTGAGCTCGGTGTCGAATTGAGGTGGATGGAGTTTGAGCGACATCATCACGTACAGCTGCGACATTTTCGGTCGATCGACCTGGTCGATGGCGCGTTGTTGTCTTTACATCACTAACAGACCCAGTTTCGGCAAATTTATCCATTAATCTCTTTACAGTTGACTCTTTTGGAGCATTATTGTGACCCCAAATTGATCGCAATTTGCGAACTGTAGCCGCAAAACTTTCACCATTTTGGTAAAACAATTTCACAATGAGAATGCGTTGTTCATTCGTGTAGCGCTCCATTTTTACTAACCTCGTACCTTCTACTAGCAAACAATAACAATTGTTCAAATGTCAAACAATGACACTTCGAATGTTGCGAGATTTAAAAATTGCGTTCTTCTTGGGACACCCTTTATAAGTACTTTTTCTATATTTTTAATATACCGGATATTAAAAATGCTTTTTTTTTATTTTTAAACAAAAATATTGCTTTTTTTATTAAAAGTATGAATTGTTACATTAAATGAAGAGTTGTTGTACTATAGTCTATAATAATATTATTAATAATATTGATAATAATACCAATTTGTAGTTTTTTTCCCAAAATTAATGTGTGTTTTTTTACTTTAAATTTGATGCATGTAAATATCCTTTTTTTCGCACATAACTGTATGTTTAAAACAGTATACAGATATAAAAAGGAACATTAACAGTGGTATCGGTTTTGGAGCCATAAAATAATTCATTCAAATAAAACTAAATGTATTGTTTAAAATGTATAAAGTTATGTGTGAAAAAAGGGACACTTGCATGCAACAAAATTAAAATACCCATGTAAAAATCGAAATATATATCAACATACATCATTATATATGGGCTTGTATATGATCATACATGGGCATACATGGTCATATACGTCCAAACATGATCTCATATATGACCATATATCTTCGGATCCGAAATTTGAGGGTATATGGTGGTATATGGGCATATATTATCATACATGTTCATATATTATTCATCTATGCTCATGTATGATCATATACGTCCATATACCCGCAAATTTTAGATCCGAAGATATATGATCATATATGAAATCATGTATGGTCATATATTGAACCATGTATGGACGTATATGACCATTTATGCCCATGTATGATCATATACAGGCCATGTATGATAATGTATGCTCATATATAAAAAAAGAAAAAGCTACCAATATTATTTTTAGATTATAGTACAACAACTCTTCATTTTATCTTACAATTCAATTTAAAATTCGAAATATATTTTCGTTTAATAATAAAAATTTTTATTTAATTTTTTATTAGAAATTTCATTTATATTTCTTCAATAAGAAATATTTTGAAATTTTTATTATTGATCTCAATAACGGAAATACAATACCTAGTATAAGTCATTTAATCTAATTACGTTTTTGCCTTATGTTCACTTAAGAATTCAAACAAAGGTTTAAATTTCCCTCATATATGGCAATACTAGAGTATTAAAAAACCTCATTTTTGAAAAAACCGGTTTCGGTTTTCTTCGAACAAAAGAATTTTAAAAAAACCGTTTTCGGTTTTTGCAGGAAAAACCGATCAACCGGTTTTTTTTTTAATTTGAATAAAAAGCTTATATAATTTGTTAATTGTGAAATATATATATATATATATATATATATATATATATATATATATATATGTACATATATATTCATTTAAATTTAATTTTTTTGTTGTATTTCATTTCAACAAAAATTAATTTAAAACCAATATTTTTTAATATAATATCTTAAAAATTAATATTATAAAACTATATTCATATCAAATGAATAGAGATCATTAAGTTTATAAATTGGTAAAATTAGGTACGTTAGTAATTTGAACGTTTAAAAAGTTTGGCATTAAATAAGTTTTTTTAATATTGCATTTTAAATATGTAAAAAGAACACCTATTTTTCACTTCTAAAATAATATTTTAGAAATAATATGCAATTTAAATGTTTCGTTTTCAGACGATTTTCTTGTTTGCTTTTGATAAAGCTAGAAGTGGAAAATACTCTTTCACTAATAGTAGATATTGGACAAATAGTCAAAAGACAATTATATAAATTTTCCAACTTTTCAGTTCTTTTGTCGCATTTGTCAAGATATATGAAATCATCATATAATGATGAATTATTTTGTACAGTCTCTTTTTAAGGATTTTGAATACTGTTTATTGTGTTATTTAGATCAGAAATTAAACTATTTGAATTTGGAATATCCAAAGTTAAGTCTTCATCGGAATCTATCAGACTTACATCTAAATCTTCATAACTAAACAAAGGATCTAAAAGTGTTCGGAAAAAACAAAAGAGACCAAGTAACCCAGTTAGTGATGTAATTAAAAAAACCGGTTAACCGAACAAAAAAGATCGGTTTTCGGTATTCTTCGAATTTACAAAATATTCGAAACCGATCGGTTTTTAAAAATAAAGAAACCGGTTGACCGGTTTTCGGTTTCGGTTTTCTGAATACTCTAGGCAATACATGAAAAAAATTTAAATATATTACCCCATATATGGAATAAGGTATGTGCTCATATATGAACATATATGGCGTATTTGGACCAACATATGCAATATGTATATTACCATATATTGCCATATATGGATTCATATATTACCGTGTATGAACTTCATATTTTAATGTATTGGCCCATATATGCTTCCATACATGACATACAGGTTGGTTGAAAAGTTGCTGCGCTAGAAATGAAAGAATACTGTTTTTGTTACGAAATATATTTTTTTATTCAATATAATCTCCTAGAAGCTCAATACACTTGTTCCAATGATCTTTCAATAATTTTATCCCATCCTTATAATGGTTTTCCGGAAGCTCTGCAAAATAACCGTCTACGGCTGCTATGACCTCTTCATTCGACGAAAAATGCTTTCCACGAAGGAATTGTTTGAGATTTCTGAAGAGATAGTAGTCACTGGAAGCCAAATCTGGTGAATACGGTGGATGTTCAAACAATTCGTACTTTAATTCTTTGAATTTAGCCATCGTCAAAACACTTTTGTGAGCAGGTGCATTGTCTTGATGAAAAATGATTTTTTTCTTCTTTAAACCAGGTCTTTTCTCACGAATATTTTCATCCAGCTGATCCAAAAGGCTGCAAAAATATTTAGAGTTGATTGTTTTACCTTTCTGAAGATAATCAATCAACAAAATTCCTTTTGCATCCCAAAAAACTGATGCCATAACCTTCTTTGCTGATCGTTGTGACTTCACCTGCTTTGGAGCTGAACAACCAGCTTCAGTCCACTTTAAACGTTCTTATTTCAATTTAGGATCATGGTGGTAATTCCACGTCCCATCCATAGTTATAAAACGACGCAAGAAGTCGGTTTTATTCGGCTTAAGACGCTCCAAATTACGCCGAGAAATTTGTTTTCGATCCAGTTTTTGTTGAATTGTTTATGTGTGCGGCACTTACTTTCCAAACAGTTTTTTCATACGTAATTCTTCATGTAAAATATGGAGAACTCGTTCGTCTAAGATGCCTATGGCATTAGCAATTTCACGCTTAGTCAAACTTGGATCTTCACTAACCATATTATGTACCTGCTCAATGATTTCTGCTGTGGTTGCAGTTTTTGGTCGTCCTTCGCGTGGATCGTCTTCAAGGCTGGTACGACCACGTTTAAATTCACCAGCCCAAAATTCAACGGTGCGTTTTGAAGGTGAGGACTCCTTATACACTTCTAACAATAGTTCATAAATTTTCTTTGCTTTTAAACCCTTCAAAACAAAGAATCCAATGACTGCACGATATTCAATTTTTTTCATATTAAAAAAATCAATGACACGTCAACTTGAAATGGCTTGTAAACAAAGAAAGAATTGACAGAATGACTTGCAACTTCGCATGTGTTCTCAGGACACTTATACCAACTTGAGAAAAAAAAAGTTTGGAGCTAGCAGTGCCATCTCTTGGTGAGCGCAGGAACTTTTCAACCAACCTGTATATGTTCATATATGCTCACATATGAAAACATATACGATCATATATGAAGCCATATATGATGATATATAAACATATATGAACATTTTCACCTGGGTAGGCTAGTTTCTTAATAAATTTTTGATACACGGGTCTTTAGAAGATAACCCTTATTATCGTTCGCTTCATCACGAAAAAAACATATGAAATTAATTTATGATAAGAAATGTACCTTGTTAGTATTTAAGCTGAAACATTTTAAAATAAAAGTAAGTGTTTTACAAACATTCAGGTTGAACCTTTATTCTCTTAAAGAATTAGGTTTTGGTGTATCCGTTTCTGTACCGTTAAATACGGACTTTACTAATTTCCATAAGTTTTTCTTCCGTTGCTTTTGAATTCGTTTTGTTGCCAAAATTGAATACTTAAAAACGTATGTGATCATTGTACGGGTCTTGCGTATAAAAGTTTTCTTTTATTTGTGAATTAAAATATAATATTTTATCTCACGCAATGCGTCTTTTCTTTACAATGATATTTTTTTAACTGCTTTACATTTTTACAAAAAATCTCTTATATAATATACTAAAATAAAGTATTTCTTTGTTATACACTCGTAATTAATTTTAGTTGAAATTTTAACAACTTATAGAAGGAAACTGTACTTCACTATAAATTGGGCAAATTTACTTTGTGTGAATAATTGAAAAAAAAAAAAAAAAATTACACACATTGTGTGTAATATTATGCACACATAATCAGTTAATTTACATTGAGAGTGCGTAAAAATGGAAGGAAATTTTAATTTGTAAATTTACTAAAAAATTTATTAAAAAAATGCCAAAAACCAACGCGAATTAAAGTTTTCACTTTTAGTTAAATTAAAAAACATATGTTTAGGACGCATATGAGTCTTTTCTTTATTAATATATTTTCTTAACTGAGTTTAAATTATACTTAAACACTATACGAGTACGTTCTCACGCTGTACATTCTTAAATAACCTTATGATGTTATTTTTTTGTTTCTAAATTACTAGATTTTTGTCTTAATAATTATTTTCTCAAACAAACATGTTTATATTTTAAAAGTAAACATGTTTGTGTTTTTTCTAAATGATAAACATATTTGAGAGTTTCCCATGTAAACACATTTATGACCTTGTTTACAATTGAATCCTTAATCCGAATGTTTACGTATTTTATCTTAATCCAGCTGTTTACGTCTTATTTTTCGGTCTCTATTGTTTTAAGGTTTATTTTATTTTTATTTACAGTATTTGAGTTGGCCCTTTTTATATATATAATATAATATTTAGCTTAATCTACTTTTCCTATGATCTCGAATCAAACTAAAAATATTTTCATACATTTAATCTATTTTATATTAAATTTGGTTTAACGTATTATGGAAAACTTCTGTCCATCCATTGTGCTAACAGCCAATTTAGACGGTGACTTTGTTGAATGCAATTATTGCGAGCAATTTTTGTTTGTTGGCGAACGGGGTAGAGAAGCAAGCGGGATAACAAAAAAAGCACGGTTTTCGTGCATATTTTTGTTATTTATTTTTAGCACTCATATGTATTCTTCTTTTGTTGCTTCTTGGAAAATGAAATTAAAGGCTCTAAGTAAACAATCAATTAGACATATGTACATACAAAGAGCATTGTTATTATTCAAGTCTCGTTGTTTCGTTCATTTAATCGTGCGTACTTTAAATCAACTGCACAAAAACCTTTATCCTATAAAACAATACCATTTATTGTTATTACATAAAATATATTTAGCAATGTTTAAATGGTTTATTACAGCTTTCTACAGGATTTGTATCCTTCTAAGTTCTTTAAGAGCAAACTTTGAATTTGAATTAACTCATTCAAAGCTCTGATGGGAACTAGGTATTAAAAAAATATTTTCTGAACTATTTAAAAGTTAATTAAAATATTAACTGATTCAATCGTTAAAATCGATGATTAAAATCAAATTTTATTTTTTACAATTCATTGTTATTTTAGGTAGTTATTTTAGGTAAATAATTTTGTTTGTGTAATTTTATATTTGTTTACCAATTCGGCATTCGGTTCTATATATGCGATTCGGCTAAATATTAAATTCATATCGGTTTTCGACTGTCGAGAAAACTATGAATTTGCATGGAATTCCTTAGCGTACTTATTATAAACACCAACATACAACAAAAGTCATAAAACCGAACTAAAACAAAGATCTTAAATTACGATAACCAATCATCCCTTTGGTTAAAGCCACACATTTTGAATTCTTTACAGTTTGTAGTAACAAACTCACTTTGTGAACAATCTCATCAACCCAAGCAGTTTAGTTTATTAAAACGCTTTAAGTAGGATGGATAATAAAAATCTGTCAAGCCGATTATATAAATATGAAAAATAAATAAAAAGAAAATATATCAGCATATCCTAAAAAAATTTTAAAAGTGTAATTTTATATGAAATACGTGATAAAAGTATTTATTTTTGAAATAAACTTAGACCTGGCTCTTAGAGAACACTTAAAATCTAAGACTTAGTAACGATTGAAATACTCATTTTTAAACCATTGAGCGTAACAATTTGTTTAAAATATTATATACGAGGTCTAAAAAGTACATTTAAGTTAATAAAAATAGTTAAGACTTTACTATAAAGATGGCTCTTAATTCAGTGAGAGTTTAAAAAAAAATAAATATTCAGTAGAAACTCAAATCTAATACTAATAATTTTTTAAACGCTTTAAATATAATAATAAAACTACAGATAACCAAAACAAGATGATATGCCCAAAAACTTGGAAAAAATATGGTGAAGTATATTCTGATGATCGGAAAAAGTGTATATTTGTTTGTTCTATATGTTTGGAGAATGTAGAACGTAATTGTTTTGCCTTCTTCACAAGTAATGCATCTGAGTTTTCGAATCACATTCAACAACATATTTCAGCAGATTGTGAAATTCCAAAAGAACCTCCGACCAAAAATAGCCACACAGAAACACAACAACAATATTGTGCCAGCCCTGCAACAGATTGTAAAATGAATATTGCAGACTCAACAGATTCTCGTACAATCGATCAGGTAAGAAATTAAATAATTATATTGTAAATGTTTCCATAATCATCTTTTTAAAGACACACGATAGTGAAATGGGATCACGATAGTGAAATGGTATCACGACACACGATAGTGAAATGAGATCTAAATAATTATTTTTTCCACAATAGAACTCATTTTATATGTTAATATTTCTGGCAACTAAAACAACTACAGTTTTATCATTCATATTACTGTCGTGTGTTGCTAAAACGATACATCCCCGTGCTAGTATGTTGGTATCACCGTACTTATTATAAACTGGTAATACATCAAACCTCTTAGCCTTACATTACTTTGGAGCTTTAATCTTGCATTACTTCAGATACCAAATTCAAATTTTTTTTACAAACTCCTTACCTGTAAGTTAAGAATAACATATAGGTAAATAACTACCTCGATGAACATTTTGTTCTTGCAAACAGGATAGACAGACTGTTTCGGAAGGCGTAACCGCCTCTTCAGTATCCAACCCCCTCTTCAGTTATGACCATAAAGTTTAGGACTAAAGCTAGTTATTACTTATGTGCAGAACATCACAGTCTATACTATACAATTCCTCATCATGTATAAATAAGAATATGGTTCTCATTGAAGTTTAAAGTAATTGATATCAGATTAAAAAAATTGTCAAAATTAAAAAAACCGCCAAAATTGCAAAATTTAAAAAAATCTAAATCTCTAAAACCAAAAAAATACCAGAATTAAAAAAATCGTCAAATTGAAATAAATTCTTAAAATTTAAAATAAATAATCTTTTAAAATGAAAAATCGACTTAATTGAAAGAAATTTCTAAAATTAAAAAAATCGCCGAGTTTAAAAAAATCGCAAAAATCGATCAGATTAAATCGCTTTAACAAAATTCTAGTCGTCCATATCTCAAAAACTAATAGCGCTTTAGAAATGCTGTCTAGATATAAAGATCACGTTTTTATCGAAAATCATGCATTCACCAATTTTCTTAAAAACATAATTTTTTTACGAAAATTAGTGAAATAGATAAATATAAAAAATAATAAAATATAAATTTTAAAATGAGTCAATAAAATAGGGTTGAATTGAATAAAATGTAAATTGAATAAATATAATTGTTTACATAACAAATGTTTTGTCAAAATATCATCACATCATATAATTAAACGTCAAAATATATACCAAACAATGTGTTAAATTAACGCACGGGTTTTGTTAGATATATAGTAGACAAATTAGCTTGTTTTTGCTTTTTTTAATCATATTTGCTTATTTCTGCTTTTCTTAAGATTTTTGCGATTTAAATTGCTTGTTTCAAATTTTTTTGCTTCAAATTGCTTTTTTCTAATAAAGAAAATATTTTTTTTGATAGTTTTAAAAAAACTCTTTTTCTCAATTCCCTTTCAAAGTTGCTAGACATATTTACACGGTGACTTTTTGCTCTAAAACCGAATGTGAATAAAGCAACAAAAGAAGAATACATTTGACTGTAAAAGAGAAAAAAACAAAACATGCACGAAAAACGAAAGCCGTGCTTTCTTTGTTCGCCACCAAACAAGAATTGCATGCAAAAAAGTCATTGTGTAAACTGGTTCTTATTTAATTTTACAGTTGTTTCAGCGTGTGAAAATATAAATTCAAAAATCGCTTAAATAAAATTTGAATTGTCCATATCTCGAAAAATAAAATCGGAGAAAAAATATTTGCACCACAGGCCAAACTCGCTGGAATTTTAGATTACGTTTTTCTCAAAAACTATGCATCGTACAGAAAAAACAGATTTTTATTTGGAAAATTGCCCGTATTTCGAAAACTAAATGAGATATTGAAATCCGCGGTAAAATATTTATAATCGCATACATAACCCATATACCGCAAGCAAATTTCGACTTTCCTGACTAGATTTTAATATCGTGATTTTCTCAATGTAACAATGTAATATAGGATGTATCTCTGAAACGGACAACGAATTGTGCCCGGGGAAGTCATAGTGAGTCATTTAAAAAAAAATAAATATAAAAATCGCTTAGATGAAATCGTCCATATCTCGTAAACTTAAAGAGCTAAAGAAATATGTGCAAGTGACTAAAACCTAGCCAATATCAAGTTTCGACTTTGCTAGATTTAAGGATCGCGTTTATCTCGATAACAATGTATATTAAAAAAAGTTTTTTTTTTCAATTTTGACAACTGTTTTTAAATTTTGAAGATTTTTTAAATTTTGGCTATTTTGACGGTTTTTATAAATTTTTTTTAATATTGAAAATTTCAATGATTTTTCTTTACTTTTAGAAATTTTTTTAGTTTTGTTTTAATTTATACGATTTTTTCCAATTTTGGCGATTTTTTAAATTCAGGCGATTGTTTCGATTTTAGCTTTTTTTTACTTTTTTTGGGAATTATTTTTAACTTTAGTGATTTTTTTACTTTTAGCGGTTTATTTTGAAAAATTTATGATTTTTAACTGTGAATTGAATCATTCCTTTATATTGTTTTTTGTTCTTGTATTTGTAAGCAATCTAAATTTAACGATTGCTGTAATAAAATAACGTAACAATTAAGCAATTTTTTTAAATCTGATGAAGAAAATCAAATCAAATTATCGATTGAATTCTGAAATTGGAAATTGAATGAATAAGAAATCAAATGAATTTTTGATGATTGAATTTAATCAGTGATTGATAAAATCGAATGAGATAAATTAAGTGAATTCTTTTTTATTAAATTAGGTCTAATGAATTGCAAAAATGTTAAAAAGGGAATTCATTCGATTAAAAAGTACATCGAATTAAATTTTTTGGGAATTCATTTTAAATAGAATTCAATCTTCGACGGTCCGAGGATGGGTCTAACCTATGATGTTTTGCACATAAGTGATCAGACTTACTTTAGTTGTATACTGAAGAGGGAGGATTACCCCTTCCGAAATAAATAAAAACAGAATTAAAAACTGAAAAACTGCTCTTATAAAAAATTGTGATTAAGTTCAAATAAACAAGTTTCGTTTTCTTTGAAAACAAAATAATAAATATAATTTTAACATATTTTATATTTGACATATGGTCCATCGATATTCATTAATTAAAGTCCAAAATCTTAAAAAAAAGATTTTGTTTCACCATAGTTAATTCATCTGAACATTCCAATATAAAGACTGTAATTCTTTTGATGAAATGAATTAAATGGGATGTAATTTAACATCATATGCTAAAATTGTCCGATTAAGGGATTTTATTAGATTTGCAAATTTTAAAAATAAGTGACGTTTTCTTTAATTGCAAGAATATCATACATCCTTCATCTAAAGATTAAAACTATATCAACGAATTCAGATATTCGGTAAAAGTTAGATTTTCAAATATTGCGTAAAGCTAATTTTTAATTTTGGTGTTCACATTCGTGATTTTCATCCTAAGATCTATTAGAATTTATGTGTCGCATGTACGATGAATTTTTTATGTTGCACTGTGTTATTATATTTTCTTTGTTTTTTCAGTATTATGAAAAGTAGACTTGGGAAATTTAACATGGAATACTACACTATCGAACAACATACCAAAATAATTAACATTCGGCGAACGCATTTTAACTGGTCTCCACTTTCACCGGATTTAACACAACCTAACAGTTTTTTTACGATATTTAAAAAACTAAAAATTGTAACAAAGTTCAAATGTATGCAGGGATGACAAAAATTTTAAAAGAACCTAACTTACTTAACTCTTGTTAAATTAAAATTCTAATATAGTCAACCAAAGAGATCAGTAAAACAATAAAAAAATAAATGTACACAAAAAAACTATTGCCAAGAAAATTTCAATTAAAGTTTTTGTTCATTTTCAATTAAAAGTTTAATCATATCAATTAAATTTTTAATTGATAATGAACTTGGCGTCAAAAATATTCTAGTTTAACACAAACACTATTGGCAACATATTCAAAAAGTATATACATAATTTACTATAGAGTATTTTTCACACTCTGCCAGAAATTCAACATGGTACAGAGTTCAGCGGCAACATTTTTAAATGAGAGGGCAACATTTTTAAATGAGAGGGCAGCATTTTCAAAGTTGCTAAAGTGTTAAAAAACATTAAATTTGGTGTATGCAGTGCTGCCACATAAACCGTGTAATTTTTTATCCCAGTTTTTGGGATTCTTAACTGTTTTACAGTTATTTCATGAAATCAACTTTTTTCAAATTTATGCATTTTTTATAGTTTCCTTAATTATATTTCGCAACATTTAACAGCATATTTGTTCTCTTTATTATATATCTTTACCATAAAAATGGGAAATAATGGATTTGAATAGACATAGTTGGTCAATGTGTGTGTACCAGAGAACTGCAAAATCAACTTTTTTCTTGATTTAATCATACACAAAAATTCTTGTTCACTTTTAATAATTCAACAAAATTCACTGTAGAATAAAATTAGCATCATGTTACTGAGCGCGTAATTGGAATCAGTGTGAATCATCTGTCGTTTATGTTTTATGCAAATGTAATCACTTAACAGTGTTCAGTAACATGATGCTGATTTTATTCTACAGTGAATTTTGTTGAATTATTAAAAGTGAACAAGAATTTTTGTGTATGATTAAATCAAGAAAAAAGTTGATTTTGCAGTTCTCTGGTGTGTACACACTTTAATACTTTTCATGTCACAATGTTATGTTTGAATTCGTAACTATTTTTAACACAATTATATTATATTTTTATATGAAAAATCTGAAAAAATTCATGAATAAAATAAAAAAAAACATATTTTTTTATGAAATAATCTAAAAAATCTCTAGCATCCCAAAAAACGGCAAAAAATAGTTAAAATTGGTTAGATGGCAGCACCGCTAAACACTACTTAAAGTTGCCGACCAAAACTCAGCTTTGTTGCCGCCAAACTATGTTCATGTTCTAAGAGAGTACTAAAAAAGAGAGAGAAACATACTCTATAGTAAATTATATACTTTTTGATATATTGTTACAGAAATTTCTAAACACTAGAAATTTCATCACAAACTCTTTGACAGCTGGAAAAATCTAGTGAAGTAATAACAAGAATACCTGACTGTTCATATAAATACTGGTACTTGGTGACGCAGTAGTTCAGTTGATAATAAAAATATGTGTTAAGAACTAAAGTGTGACTAACGTTTAGTCTATTTACATCGTGTGTATAAAGTGTGCTATTAAAGTGTTTTTCTGTAATTTTTAGTGCCTGTTGTAAATAAATAGGGCTATAAATAATTTCAAACGGGGTTTATTATTTGCAATATAGAAAAACTCGATTTATTTAAATGGTAAATAAATCAACGATTTTATAAAGGGTAAAATCGTTACAATTGGTGTCAGAAGTGGTCATGAAATTGGAGGAGCTTAAGGTGGAACAGCTTAAGAAGGAATTGAGCAAATTGGAGCTACCGACAGCAGGAAATAAGGTCGAATTGCAAAAGAGGCTCATAGGGGAATTTGAGCGACGTAACATTGACATTGCGACGTACGAATTTGATGAAAAGGAAGAAATGCAGGTTAGTATCCGTAAAACAGAAGCTAACATGGGGTTAAGCGCAATGTTGGCCGCTATGATGGAAAACAACGAAAAATTGTTAGCTAAGCTTCAGGAAACTTCTAAGGCAGACAACACGAAACTGTTGGAAATTTCTAGATCAGCTAACTAAAATGGAAATGAAACTGCTAGAAACTTCTAGAGCAGATAACATGAAAATGTTAGAAGGCTCGAGAGCAGACAACGAGAATCTGTTAGCTAAGATGGAAACGAAGCTGTTAACTAAAATTGAAGAAAAACTTCAAGAAAATTCTTGAGAAGTTTCCGAGGTGGCAAAAAGACTGACCGACTTAGAGAATGACGTTGAGAAAAAACTGCAAGATCTGGAAAGTAAAATAAATAATTCTCAATGTCAATAAGGCCCAGTACGAATTAATCAGGAAAGTTCTGGTAGAGCAAAGGCCCCCACTTTTGATGGCAGCGTACCGTTTAATGTTTTTAAGTTCCAGTTTAAGACAGTCGCCGCCAGAAATATGTGGAACAAGGAAGAGAAGGCTATAGAGTTGATTCTGGCCTTAAAAGGAAACGCAGTAGAAAGTGTGCCAATCACCTGCAGAAATAATTATGACGACATAATGGTGGCACTGCAGCAAAAGCATGGTGGCGATCATAAAAAAGAAATATGCCAAATGGAACAAGAGGTAGGCTGCAGATGAGTCATTGCATTGATTTTGCGACAGAGATTGAGCGGTTGGCGCAGCTAACTTATCCAGGCGAAAATCATCCATTCTTTCATCAGCTCAAAATTGAAGCATTTGTGAATAAAATTCGGGATTCTGATGTGAGACATGTGATATGTGCTACGCAGAAATCGACTTTTGCTGAAACAGTATCATTCGCGCTGGCCCAAGAGAAGGTGATTTCCAAGCCACAAATATTTGAGGTGCGTAACCTCGAAGTGACTGCTGAAAGAGAGCAAGATATAAGGACAAAGCTAACAGAAGGATTCAGAGAAGTGCTCACGCAATTAAAAGATGCATTTAAGCAGGAATTGGTGGCTAGCACTACGAAGCATGAGCTAGATCCCACAACCGATGGCCCCACAATCTCCATATCAGTAATACAGCAGGAGAAAAGCAATATTACTACTTATGGGTACATTAACGGGCGAAAGCACATTTTTACGATAGACAGAGGAGCATCTCAGTCAATCATCAGGCCCGATTGAATGAAAAAGGCAGTTGAACCACTATACGGGGTAAGTCTGCGCACAGCTACTGGATAAGTTAGCTGGGGTAAGTCTGCGCACAGCTACTGGGGAGTCTATTGTAAATAAATGTAAAAATAACGATTGCCAACATAAGCGTCAACCACGTATTTATTGTTGCCGATATTGTGGACGAAGTAATCATTGGTGCAAATTTCATGATTGGTCACGGTATTAATCTGCATATGTGACAAAAAGTTATGATTTGGCGAAATGTCGAAATACCCCTTGATGTTGGATATGGGCAATCGGATCGAGTAAGAAAGTTAGTAACCATCAGTCATCAGAAAATACCGGCACGGTCAGAAACTTTAGTATCAGTGCGCATGGAGGGATATTGTGAGGACAACAGCTTGTGGGTGGTAGAACCAACAGAAATAAAAAGTAACCTGGTAACAGCGAAAGCCCTCGTGAAAGCCAGCAAACACAAAAGAGTTCATGTAAGAGTACTGAGCCTATCAAATTGTGAAAAAGTTGTTCGAGCGAACTCTGAAATAGCCAAATGTACTGCGCCAGAAGCAATAATCAGTTGCGAAAAGAACTTGAAACCTTCCAATGCGTCCGTTTAAGATCGAAAGATTCTGGCAGAATAAGCGGAAAAATGGATAAAAGAACTGGCCCCACCTGATAGAAATAAAGCCAAACAATTTATCAGGAAATACGGCTCTGTCTTTGCCATTAGAAACCAAAGTCAAGGAAGAACGGCGATTGTAAAACATCGAATAAATACTGGTGAAGCAAGGCCAATAAAGCAGGCGCCCAGAAGTATTCCTCTAGCAAAACGAAATGAAGTAAAGGAGTTTGTTAACGAAATGGAGCGTAGTGGAGTAATCGAACCATCTTCTAGCCCATGGAGCTCGCCTATAGTTATAGTTAAGAAAAAAGATGGCAGCACCCGATTCTGTGTTGATTACAGAAAAAAATAAAATAAATAAATTAACGATACCACCAAGAAGGACAGCTATCCACTACCGAGAATTGACGACACTCTAGACACGCTAGCAGGAACCAAATGGCTCTCCACATTGAACTTGCGAAGTGGTTATTGGCAAGTAGAAATTTGTGAACAAGACAAAGAAAAAACTGCCTTTAGCACAGGTGACGGATTATGGCAGTTTAATGTGATGCCCTTTTGACTCTGCAATGCTCCAGCAACATTCGAGCAGTTAATGGAAAATGTGCTAAAAGGACTCCACTGGAAAACTTGCCTAGTGTACCTTGATGACATAATTGTCATGGGAAAAACTTTCAACGAACACCTGAAGAAGTCAAGAGGATAGTCAAGTATTTAGGGCACCGCGTAACTGCAGAGGGTATATCAACCGATGAAGATAAGATTCGGGCTGTAAAAGATTGGCCTCGCCTGAAAAATCTGCACGAGATTCGCAGCTTTCTAGGCCTTTGCACATACTACCGACGTTTTGTACCAAACTTTGCCAGTGTGGCTGCGAGTCTACATGAGCTGACTAAGAAGGCGCGACCATTTCATTGGGGACCAGCCCAAGAATATGCATTCCTAAGGCTCAAGGAGTTATTATGTTCGGCACTGATTCTTGGATATCCTGTGGCCGGAGAAAAACTTGTGCTGGATAGCGATGCAAGCGGATACGGAATAGGAGGTGTGCTTTCGCAAGTAATCAATGGAACCGAAAAAGTCATAGGCTATTACAGTCGAGTACTTTCGAAGCCTGAAAGAAACTACTGTGTAACGCGACGGGAACTCTTGGTGGCGGTAGAATGTGTAAAGCACTACCACAAGTATCTGTACGGTCAGCACTTTCAACTAAGAGCCGACCATTTTGCACTCAGGTGGCTGCTGCAATTTAAACAACCAGAAGGGCAGCTAGCTCGTTGGATTGAACGACTTCAAAGCTATGATTGCCGCATCGAGCACAGAAAAGGCATAAAGCAAACATTGGTTGAGGGCTGAAGGAAAGGAGAGCATTGTTGATATAAGACTAACGCATATTGAGTCAAGTGAAGCCGGGTCGGCGGCGCAACAGGATGACCCCATACTATCAAAAATTATGTCAGCCAAAGCAGAGGACAGAAGGCCTACAGGTAAACAAATATCTGCTGAAAGTCCTCTAATGTAAGCGTATTGGGCCCAGTGGAACAGTCTACTGGTAATTAATCATTGCTTATACCGTATATGGGAAAGTGCGGACGGCAAAACAAAGCTTATTGTGGTGTCGTCAAGCAAAATAGACGAAGTATTAAAAGAGTTCCATGACGGTCCTAGTGGTGGTCATCTCGGTGTCACGAGAAGTTAAAACAACGGTTCTATTGGGTCGGCTGCCAGCAAGCTGTAAGCGATTGGATAGCAAATTGCGCGCAATGCATCGCAGCTAAAGGACCAGTAAGGGGAAGTCGTGGGCAACTTCAACAATACAAGTCGGGTGCCCATTTGAGCGGATAGCAATGGATGTAGCAGGCCCTTTCCCTGTCAGTGATTCCGGAAACCGTTCCGTTGTTGTGGCGATCGACTATTTCAGTAAATTTCCTGAGGTATACGCTTTACCGAGCCAGGAAGCCAGAACAATAATAAGCGCATTTGTGAATAACTGGGTGAGCCGCTACGGTATTCCATTAGAATTACACTCTGACCAGGGAGGGAATTTTGAATCTGCTATCTTCAAGGAAATGTGTGAGTTGTATGGTATAATAAAACAAGAACCACCCCGATGGTATGGTCGAAAGATTCAATTTAGAGAAATACTTTAGAAAAGTGGTCAGCGCACATCAGAAGGACTGGGACGAACACATCCCTGAATTTCTGCTATCATACAGATCGGCTGTTCACGATTCCACCTCCAGGACGCTTGCAGAAGTTATTTTCGGAACGAAACTTAAATTACCTGGCGATTTAGAATTTGGTGTTAAGCCCGCTGCTATAGATAAAGACAACGAAAACGCTTCCCGGGAAGAAGAAGACCTTAACGAGCTTCATAAGTTTGTGCGCCATCGAATTAAAATAGTCAGCGATAAGATGAAGGCGAGTTACGATCGAGCAGCGAATTATTAAGGATTTAATGAGGGCGAGTTGGTTCTGCTGTTTAACCCGCAACGAAAGAAAGGATTATCTCCCAAACTACAAACGCATTGGGATGGACCCTATAGAGTAATTAAAAGGCTAAATGATGTGGTATACAGAATACAGAAAGATCAGAGGCCAAGGTCCAAAAAGAAGGTTGTGCATCTAGAGCGACTAGCCAACTATGAAAAAGGAATAGCTATGTCTGTTCGGGACGAACAGGCTTAAGTGGGCGGCCACAATGTATACAGTGGAGACACGATGATTAGAGCGCTTTATTTCTTTACGGTATTTAAGAAAACTACGTGGAAACTACTATTTTGACAACTCTATTATACTATTAAAGCAACTAAGATATGACTAACTGTAGGTGAAACAACTGTGTGACAAATTATTCTGTCTCTCTTTCTTGCGTCTGATTTTCCACTTCGTCAGCGTATTATTGGTTTAGCCCACTCACCATTTTTGTAATAATAGAGGCGAATGGATTATATATAATATGAATATCCTCTTTCTAATTCCGAAACCCGTTTTTCGATTTTTGGCATCATAACTGAGATAACTAATATCAACTTTGATATAAAATTTAGAATGAAAACCATTTCATTGTTTTTCTTTTAAATCTTTGGGCAAAGTAATAATACGCTGACGAATAATTAAATGTGTTTTGTGAGTGTGTTTATTTGCTTATACATTTCACAGGTCATATAAATGTGAAACTTTGTTGTATGTTTTGTTCTATTGAATACTGAGATAAAATTAAAAAAATTCATTAATTATGTAAAAAATTGTTATAAAAACATAAAACAGTTTTTGTTATTACAATATTTAACCCAAATATAAAATTTGTTGTGAGTTTGTACTAAGTTTATGAAACAACAAGATAGTTAAAATTTTATAAAGTGCAGTTGTTGCACTTCTATGGTATCTTTTTGATACTTTTGGCGATCATATGTTTTAAAACATGCTGTGTAGTTGTTCACTTTTACACATTATTTTTTTGTTTACATTGTTTTTAAATCTATTTCTCGGTTTTTTTTCACTCGTTTGACAGCTGTCACTTTTGACATCACTGTATACCCTGTGTGGGCGGCAGTGTTACAGAAATTTCTAAACACTAGAAATTTCATCACAAACTCTTTGACAGTTGGAAAAACCTAGTGAAGTAATAACTGGAAATAACTAGAATACCTGACTACTCATATAAATACTAATACTTTGTGACGCAGTAGTTCAGTTAATAATAAAACTCTGTGTTAAGAACTAAAGTGTGACTAACGTTTAGCTTATTTACATCGTGTGTATAAAGTGTGCTATTAAAGTGTTTTTCTGTAATTTTTAGTGCCTGTTGTAAATAAATAGGGCTATAAATAATTTCAAACGGTGTTTATTATTTGCAATATAAAAAACTCGATTAATTTAAAAGATAAATAAATCGACGATTTTATAAAGGGTAAAATCGTAACAATATAAAAGTCATATGATTTTGATTTATTTATATCTTAACTTTTATTACAGTTATTCAAATTGCATCTCAATCAAATCACAAAAAAAAATAGTAAATAAAAATATTTTAATATTAAGCGTATTCATAGACCTGTTCGTTTACTCAATAATTTGTACAAATTTTTACTGGATGTCGTTCGTTTACACAAATACTCAGTAAACATAAAAAAAGAGAGAATAAAGTTCCAGTTTATTGCAGTGTTGTCAGTTTAGGGGATTTATCTCCAAATTGGGGATTTTATTTCTTGAATGTGAATGAAAATTTCCGTTTGGGGATCTGGGGATTTGTTGGGGATGACAACAAAATTTAAGGGGATTTTTGGGAATAAAATATTAAAAACATTTGCTTCTCTTTTAATATTTGTTATTTTTTCAACCATGATAATATTTTTAGAATTTTTGGTGCAGAGTTGTATTTAAAATGTGTATACGTTTGAATATTCGGTACTACTCAATACTTTTATGTATTGATTCGATACTACTCAATACTTTTTACATTTATACTAAAACGCTGTATTTTCATACCAAAAATAGTGTTACATTTTCATAACGTATTTTAGACAACATTAAGCTTATATACAGAAAAATACAACTCTGGAAGTATTGGGTGAATTCTTGTAAGTACTCAATACCCAAATGCTCAATACTGTTCCAACTCTAGAGCTGTGAATAGTTTTAAGTTGGACAAAATTGTGGTTATATCTATCGAGGGTTTACTAACGCAAGCTCGTATCTGAAAACCAACTAATTTTCAGGACAGACAAAAAATGTTTTATAATAATATATTGGAATTATTTAAACAATTCTTTTTTAAAATTTAAATTTCATTATTACTTTTTAAATTAAAAAAAAAATACAATATTAAAATATGTCACAAGTTTTTTATAAAACGTCTCCTGAAATGTAGTAGTTTTTCAGATATTAACCCATTCCCAGCAATTGTTTCCATAAGGAATCACTCGAAATCTGTGAAATTTTTAGTACAAGCACACGCGTAATTTTTCCGATCCAATTGTAGGTCCATATTGTGAAGGCAAGGCTTAACAATGCTCGCCACAAGTAAAAAATTCAAAAAAAAATATGTTTAAAGATTTGGATTTGGAACTTTCTATCTACCAATAAATTATTGTATTGAAATAATTCGTTCTCTTTATCTTAAATTTGTCATAAGTACAAATAAAATAAAATAATTTTTTATTTATTTATTTATTTATTTATTTAATTAATTAGATAATCTACCACAAAAAGATGAAAATCTTATAAATTATAGTGCTAGTAAGTATATAAAACAGTATACATATTAAAAAAGAAAACAAAGTTATATCTTAATGTTTTTAAGATACAGAGAATAATCATACAAAACAAAAATAATGAATTACATACGTATGAAATAAAGTAGCAGAAGCATAATATTCCTAACAAATAAAATAATAAAAATTAATTTGTTGTAGCAATTTTTATGGTTCGATTTATTAATTTTTCTTAAGCAACAAGAGGATCCTTGTTGTAAAATCTTAAGCAGAAACATTTTAGAAGGTTTTCTTATCTTTTCTATAATTCATTTAACAATATTTATTGCTTTGCATAAAACAACGTAGTTGTAAAACATTTTTATTTGTATTTACAAAAATTTATCACATGTTTTCCAATCAGACCATGACGACGCCGCTCACGTAGTAAAAAACGTTCTCTTGGTTTTATATGGGCAAATTACAAAGGTTCAGCATCTTTTCAAATTGGTTTTTTTTTGCGATTCCAATTGAATTTTTTTTTGCAAATCCAATTAGTTTTTAGCAGATTTCCCAATTGGATTTGAAAAAAGGTTTAAAAACAGGGAAATTTACTCAAATTTTTGCAGAAATCAGGGAAATTTGCTCAATTTTCCCCTGTTTTCTCAAAGTTTCCGAACCTTTGTATTCTGTATAAAATTTTATTTGGCCGCTGACGGCGTTGCAGTCTCTATACTTATTATTCCTCTATGTTCCAATCAGATGTTTTTTCTGCTTGTAAATTCTTGCTGGACCAGGGATGGAAAATGGGATTTTTCAGAATCAAACAAATATTCAAGAGTATTTTTCGACACTCAGAGTACTAATTTTTTTTAACAAAAAAATTTTTATATAAAATTAGTTTTTACATAAAATTAACATATGTTAAAAAAATATATTTTTTTTATATTAAACAAAAAAAAAAAACGCATTCAGTAAGAGATCAGGTTAATGTAATTAAACTTAAGTTACCTAAGTAAAAGAAAATTTAATCTTATCACATGTTTATGAATTGTAAATGGTTATATTGTTTTTTTTGTATTAAGATGAATATATTCATGTACTGTAAAAACACGCCACATAAAAGTATATTATATAAAAATTTATTAAAGTAAATAGAATTATAAATTGTTTATACAATTTCATCCGAATAATGGGAACATCATTTTCAACATTTTCAAATTTTTCACATAAAAACCCTTCTTAACAACTTTTTTTTTTTTGAAAATTTGGTGAATAACAAAATAATAATAATAGGTTTGTTTTTTTTCGAATTTTAAATAAATATTCCATACAAATTTGAGTAGATATAGACTTGCTTAGTAGTTATAGATATAGCTACTTAAAAATTAAGAATGTATACAAATGTTGCCAAACCTAAGAAATTATTGGCTTTTCTCTTTTAAATGTAAACAAATATATTTGTCATAAAAATATTTGAAATTTTTGTATTTTTAATTTGATAAAATATTAAAAACAACAAAATTGTTAGCTTTTGAATCATGATCTGTAAGTAAAGGTAGGATGGGGCAAACAATATAATTGCTCTATTTCGCGTTCCCGCGAAGTTCATATACGAAAACAGCTTTCGTATAAAGGCGATAAACCACATCATTTAACCTTTAAATCACCCTGTTGAATCTGTCCCAATGTGCTTGCAGTCTGGGTAATAATCCTTTCTTTCTTTGTGGGTTAAATAGCAGAACCAGCTGGCCCTCATAAAATCCTTCAGAATTCGTTGCTCGATTGTACCCCGTCTTCACTTTATCACTAAACATTTTAATTCGATGCGCAGGAACTCATGAAGTTCGTCTTGTTCCCGGGAAAATTTGTTGTTGTCTCTATTTGTTGCGGCGGGCTTAACTGTTACATCCGCTATCCGCACCCTAATTGTATTACTGAAGCTGTTCACGACTTCTCTTAACTGGTCCTTGGGCTGGGATGCATTGCGCGCAGTTTGCTATACAATTGGTTACAGCTTGCTGGCAACCGACCCAGTAGAATCGTTGTTTAAACTTCTCTAGGGGTTTCGGGACACTGAGATGACCACTTCTGGAACCATGTGACGGCACCATAATATAACTAGTCAGTGTTTTGCCGTCGGCGCTTTCTCATGTACCGTATAATCAATCTTTTAACACCTGAAGGCTTTTTTACTGGGCCCAAAATGCCTTCATTAGGGACTTCTAGCGGATATTTGCTCACGGGTAGGCTTCCTGGTTTCTTCTTTGGCTAATATAATTTTCGATAATATGGGGTCATCTCTTTGCTCCTCTGACCAGGCTTCACTCGAATCGACATGGGTTAGTCGAATATAAACAGTTCGGTCCTCGAACAATGCTTGCACAGGGCCGTCTTGAGAGGCGGTCCGCATTGCAATGCTGCCTTTCTTTTCTGTGCCCGATGTTTAGCATAGTCTTAGTTCTGAAGCCGCTCAATCCAACAAGATAGCTGCTAGAGGCCGATTTTCACAGCCCGTACTTTATCTTCTGATATTCGTCTTAGGTCAGGTGTTCATCGAAAGTTTTCCCAATGACAATTATGTCATCAAGGTATACTAGGCATGTCTTCCAGTGAAGTCCTTTCAACACATTTTCCATCAAGCGCTCGAATGTTTGCGGAGAATTCCAGAGTCCGAATGGCATTACATTGTCCTTGTCGCAAATTTTTGATGTTAGAAACTTTATTGAATTCAAAGGATATAAAAACTAAAAACAGAAGTAAAATAAAGAAATAACACAATCTGCTTTTAAAAACCTTCCATTATTGTGGTAACACGCTAAAACAACCTCAAGACACAAGTCCAAAATCCCTGCGGAACCACCGTAAAAGTATTTCCTCACAAGGTGAGGGAAGGTACAAACCTAAACTAATCCCATTAGATTCCTCCACGAATCTCCTCTTGAATACGAACTATGTTCCCGGTAACGACCCTGCTTCCCACTAGCCGCTCTAAATTTTCCTTCTCTGCACAAAATCGTGGACACAAATCTTAGCCATATTTAGATTTAAGATTTTCTGCATAAGCTTAGTTTTTATAGTAAATAAAACATTCTATTACAAGTACACATGTTTTACAATCATTTTATTCAATAGCGTCGCAAACATTTGATCCGGTTTTTTAAAAGTCCACCATGTTTAGGTAGCGCTATCTTATTTTGGTAGCCAAAAATTGTATGCTACTTGTGATCAAAGATTGATCAGCTGTCGTTTGTTTTTTTTTATTATTTTTACATTTAAAATAATAACAAGTTGATCTTCCAGCTATTTTAGGTTTGGTTTTTTTCGAATTTTATATCTACATATAACTACTTTAAAAAAAATGAAGATCTCTACTTACCTGACTTTTCTTTACTTTTTGTAAATAAATACAATTTGAACACTTGGGGCCGCCTTTGCAAGAAAGCTGTTTTCTCATATGGAATTCGCGGGAACGGGAAATAGAGCAATTATATTGTTTGCCCTGCTCTACCTTTACTTATAAACACATAATTCGTTTGTTAGATTTTGTTGTTTTTAATATTTTATCAAATTAAAAATACGAAAATTTCATATATTTTTATGACAGATTTTTTTGTTTACATTTAAAAGAGAAAGCAAATCTTAATTTTTAAGTAGCTATATCATAACTCCTTAGCAAATCTGTATCGACTTAAATTTGTATGAAACATTTATATAAAATTCGAAAAAAAAAACAAACCTTTTATATAAAAAATCAATTTGCCAAATATAACTTAATTGGAAATATATCTATGGACTAGGGACAATCGAGATAGAAAATGGATAATGATGCCAGAAAAACAAAGGTCACAAATTTAAAGCTCCCACTATATCCAAGACTGATTTTGTAAAACTTAACAAGACTTAAGCTAATTATTTGATTGGACTAAATAATTAATGATTTTATAAGCATCTCATTGATATTAATTGTAATGAAATTATTTTCATTACTATTTTTTTTTTTTAATAATGATAATGATTTTAATTCTTTGATTTTATTGATTAATGGTAATGTTTTTAAATTCCATTGCAATTAATAATAAATCAATTCAAAACAATTTTTTAAAGAAGTGTAATTTTATATTGACACTCTACTACAGCAAATTTTGTCCGTTTTGCCCTGCCTCGCGTAGTTTCCAAGATACCAGTCATTTTACATTGGCGAATACCTCGACAAATAATCGAGAAAGCTCAAAACAGGCGAAATTTTTGTTTCCCTAGAGTTTTAATATACTGCGATAATAAAAACAGGCCAGGTCCGGAAAAGATCCAGAAGAATCCATTTAAACATCCCCCCTTTTTTGTAAGCAAATGTTTTTTTTATCAATTGTGAATAGTTTTTGAGACATGCTAATGCTAGAAAATTTCAATGCAATTGAAAAAATCACAAGTATGATGTAGGTAATGGTATGCAAGTTTAAGCGCAGTAATATAGGATTTTTCAATAAGAACTTGACAACTTTTTTTTAAATAAAACGCAAACCATTTGAGATATTTTCAAAACTTTATGATCGACTTGAAATACAATCAAAACATTTATGAACTTCGTTCATAAGGCCACCGCGGGCACGTTGGCAGCGGTCGATTCGTTGGACCAAAATTTCGATGACTCGGTCACACATTTCGGCCGTAACGACCGCTATTTCGCTTTCAATGTTGGATCTGAGTTTTTCCAACGTCGTCAGCTTGTTGGCATAGACCAATGATTTGAAGTAGTCCCAAAGTCGTACGAACGAGGCGGCCAATTGACTGGTCCATTTCTTGAAATAACACGCTCACCAGGCTTACTTTTAAATAAATCGATTGTAACGTGTGCTGCATGGTTTGTGGCACCGTCCTGTTGAAACCACATGTCGTCCATATCCATGTTTTCCAATTCGGGCCAAAATCATGGCGCGATAACGATCGTTATTGTCGAAGAAAAAATATGGCCCGATGAAACCGCCGGCATGAAAACCGCACCAAACAGTTTTTTTTTGTGGCTGAAGTGGTGATTCATGAAGCACATGTGGATTTTCACGCATATTTTGCTTATTGACGAACCCATTGAGCCAAAAATGAGCTTCGTCACTAAAGATGATTTTGCTCTTAAAGTTGCGGTCACCGACTCCGAATTTCGGTAATACATTTTTATAATTTGCATACGTTGTTCGTTCGTGTACTTTACCATGATGAAAATGTTGAGTTTACTGAAAAAAAGGAATGTAACAGTTAGATGATCAGTGAAATAGTGCGTTCACAAATTACATTCTAAGTTGTCAAGTTCCTTTTGGAAAATCCTTTATATAAATATTATATATTTGTATTTTTTTTTTTATTATTTTCTGTATAAAGCTACTTTAACAATTTATTTTTATATGCATTTGTGCTATTTCATTGCCATTAGTAATGAAATTTTTAATGGGAAAAATTTCAATTCCCAAGTATGAGTGGTAGCAGTGTTATGATTTGTTTTGCCTAAATTCTTTTGACTCAATCCTTTTATATAAACGGTTCTTTATAGAGTGTTTTTAAAATTTTTAATTTGATGCCCCCAATTTTTGATATTTTGCAAACTTTTTATCACTTAACAAATTTATAAAAAAAGAGCAATCATTTGAATACGAAACATTTTTCGGCCAATTTTGTATTCTACATACAAAAATTGTTTAAAACGTGTATTCCAAGAGCAGATTTTATTCAACTGTTAATCAATACAATTTTTGTTTCGTAATTTTATGATTTCAGGTTCAAGATCAAATTAAATTGCTGGACAGATTTCACGAACGCCTTGTAGGCAATTTTGATAAAAATAATCTTAATAATAAAAATATAACCAAAGAACAACAACAGATGGACGTAAAAATTGAAAATGAATACAAAATGGAAACTGAAGTAACACTGAAAAATGAATCTGCATTTGAAAATACTAGTGTTATAATTCAAGATCACGATAAACAGAAAAACAAAAGTTCTAAAAATTATAGCTATATTAGCGATCATGAAATATACACTATACCAGATGATAGTGAAGATGATGATGATTTCGACGATAAAGATGATGAACAAGGTGTCGTTAAAGAACTTAGTGCCAGAGATTATCTTTTCCATAACGATATGATTGAATTATCTGATGAAGATGACCTAGATGAAGTTGATACACGACCAAATTCTTTCCAATCAGTGGAAACAGACAAGGAGAATAATAAGGATAATCAGGACAATCAGGCGGAAATAGTAACCAATAATTCCCTAAATTCCGGTTACAACTGTTTATCATACCAAAAACCATTTCTGAACCGTAATAATTTGATTAATCATTTAGCGAATCATGAAATTGAAGGTATGTATATAATTTTTTTGGGTTAAAACTTTCTAATTAATCATAACCCTAATTAATTGGAAATTCTGATCAATCAAAAATACGATAAATCGATTAATCCGTGTTAAAGTAAAAAAGTTTAGATATAATCATTTATGGGGTTATATTATAAAATCTTTTATATACAAATACAAATTTCGATATTTCTTAAGACTAAAAAAGGCCGACCACATCTGCCCGACATTTCCTAAACAAACAGCTAATTATCTCGTATGTCGCCTGTACAAACCCCTAAGCTATTTTTATGAACAAACAACCAATTACTCTGTCATAAAACCTAAACCGTTCTTAATGTACAAAGAACCAGCTACTCATAAAACCTAAACAACTATTTACTTTATCTGTCGCTTAGACACAAAACCTAAGCCGTAAATATAATCCTTCCAAGAATGCGTTGGTATTTCATTTAAATAAAACAAACAAACAAAGGTTCCATTAAATAAATGACAGAACTAATCAAGAACTAAACTATCTTCAATTTTATGACGATAAGGAAATAAAAATTGATAAAAAATACTTAAAACTATTAACTATACTGTACTTGTTCAAGGTTGTGAAAAATATGCTTCAACATTTATAATTATATATTACATTATTTTTTTTTAATTACTTTATATTGCGATCCTTATAAAATTAGATATGATTTATATCTTATTATTTAAAATTATATATATCACTATATATAATTATATATGGTACCGTGTACCGTTTTTATTTATATATGAGTTATGCAGACACATATATACATAAATATATATATGGCTTATACAGGTTCATATATATTATTGTATGCTATCACATTTTTGAGAAATTGTAATATATGGTCGCTTATCAAACATAATATTTAATAGTGTATGAGATATGGTTATATAGAATTTAATATATGTTCCAATATAAGAAATATTTTTTGATATGGTATAATATACAGGTTGGTTGAAAAGTTACTGCGCTCACCAAGAGATGGCACTGCTAGCTCCAAACTTTTTTTTCTCAAGTTGGTATAACTCTCCTGAGAACACATGCAAAGTTCCAAGTCATTCTGTCAATTCTTTCTTTGTTTACAAGCCATTTGAAGTTGACGTGTCATTGATTTTTTTAATATGGAAAAAATTGAATATTGTGCAGTCATTAGATTCTTTGTTTTGAAGGTTTAAAAGCAAAGGAAATTTATGAACAATTGTTAGAAGTGTATAAGGAGTCCTCACCTTCAAATTTTTGGCTGGTGAATTTAAACGTGGTCATACCAGCCTTAAAGACGATCCACGCGAAGGACGACCAAAAACTGCAACCACAGCAGAAATCATTGAGCATGTACATAATATGGTTAGTGAAGATCCAAGTTTGACTAAGCGTGAAATTGCTAATGCCATAGGCATCTCAGACGAACGAGTACTCCATATTTTACATGAAGAATTACGTATGAACACACATTAACAATTCAACAAAAACTGGATCAAAAACAAATTTCTCTGCGTACTTTGGAGCGTTTTAAGCCAAATAAAACCGACTTCTTGCGTCGTTTTATAACTATGGATGAGACTTGGATCTACCACCATGATCCTAAATTGAAACAAGAACGTTAACAGTGGACTGAAGCTGGTTGTTCAGCTCCAAAGCAGGTGAAGTCACAACGATCAGCAAAAAAGGTTATGGCATCGGTTTTTTGGGATGCAAAAGTAATTTTGTTGATTGATTATCTTCAGAAAGGTAAAAGAATCAACTCTGAATATTATTGCAGCCTTTTGGATCAGCTGGGTGAAAAAATTCGTGAGAAAAGACCTGGTTTAAATAAGAAAAAAATCATGTTTCATCAAGACAACGCACCTGCTCACAAAAGTGTTTTGACGATGGCTAAATTCAAAGAATTAAAGTACGAATTGCTTGAACATCCACCGTATTTACCAGATTTGGCTCCCAGTGACTACTATCTCTTCAGAAATCTCAAACAATTCGTGGAAAGCATTTTTCGTCGAATGAAGAGGCCATAGCAGCCGTAGACGGTTATTTTGCAGAGCTTCCGGAAAACCATTATAACGATGGGATAAAATTTTTGGAAGATCATTGGAACAAAAGTGTATTGAGCTTCTAAGAGATTATATTGAATACAAAAATATATTTCGTAACAAAAACAGTATTCTTTAATTTCGAGCGCAGGAACTTTTCAACCAACTTGTACATATGGGACAACGCCAACCCACATGAGGTTTACCAGATTCCAATGCATCCACAAGAAGTTAAAGTTTGGTACGGATTTTGCGCCAGCGGCGTCATTGGTCCGTACTTTTTTGAAAACGACGTTGGTAAGGCCATCATCGTAAACGCCCAAATTAAACGATTTAGACGTAGACGACATGTAGTTTCAGCAGGATGGTGCTTCGTGCCACACATCGGATGACACGATAACATTTACATGCCCCTACCAACCAGAGTATTTTTTATATGATATAATTGGACATAATTATTAGGGTTATTTCTTTTTCCAATTTTTGCAAATATCAAATTCTTCATCGCATAGCCGTATAGTCACGCGCGAAATGCAAGGAAGTTTTAAATTTTAAGTTCCATTTAATTTCGTTTTGATCTTTCTAATCGTCTATAATTCCGAATCAGCAGCGCAGTAATATATGCACGGAACGCGTTGTCAAAGTTGCGCAATGTATTTGTTCAAACACCTTGAACAATGTGACAGTATTTAGCAGTTTTATTAATTTTAATTTCTTTACCTTGAAGATAGTTTAGTTGTTTTATCATTTATTTAATTGAACCTTGAAGAGTTTTTTTGTTGTATTTAAATGAAATGCATTCTAGGAATACGGGTTAGATTTTATGTCTAAACCGACAGAAAAAGTAAATTGTTGTTTAGGATTTATGAGTACGTTAGCTAGTAATTGGTTGCTTGCTCATAAAGATAGTTTAGGGTATTGTCTAGGCGACAGACGAGGTAATTAGCCCTTTGATTAGGAAAAGCCGGATTTCCAGCGGCATTAACATTTTCTTTGAAGATTTTCTCCCCCAAATGGTTTTTACATTCATCCTTACATAGTGGATCCAATAGAATATCATGAATATTCTCTGTATTTGGTGATATAATATATTTCGATTGTTATACTCGTGCTGCCTTGGATGGCGTTTTTAATAAACATCTTGTTCGTGCACATGCGTGTCCTTATCGCTTGAGACCTTGTTCATATTGTTAATATGAGTAATTTCCTTGTTGAATGCGTAGTAAGATACGAAATATAGCATTTTCCCGTGTAGTAGTGTGGTCATCTTAATTATCTTCATCGGATTTAATATGCATTGGTCATAAAAATTAGTTATTTAGTTGCTTTTCAATATTTTTTTTTTATTTCTCTACGTTTTTTTTTTTTTAATTTATAAGTGTCAATATTTTAATTACCTCTATATGATAGTACATTTACAAACTTGTGTTTAAAATGTGAATTTACCAAAAACTATACTAATTTTAGGCACAAAATGTTTATTTATAAACACATAGTGTTTATTTATACGTTTTATTCATATTATTGTATGTGAAAGTGTGTACACAATATTTTTACGCATTTGGCGTTTAAATTACACAAAAATTTGCCTGTTTTCTAGAAGTAAATTTACAAACATTTTTTTAGAGTGTATGCAAAGATTCGGCACAGTTGAATTTAACACTTTTTTACTTGTTAGAAATTCGATTTGTTTTAGTGTAACAACAAATCACATGATATATATTATATAAATATATGATATAATTCAATAATTTCTGTTTTATTCCTTGAGTTAAGTTGACCAAAAAATAAGACTGATAATTTTTGTGAGGTTAAAGTGTTTTAGCTTTAAATTATGAAAGTGAAAATTAAGTAGAGAAAAGTGATATGTGGACGTTTTCTATAAGTTTTGAATATATTGTAACTTAATATTTTTTTAAATAGTGCGACAAGAAAAGCGTAAATCAATTCAAAACCTTCGAAAGCAAGGAAAAACCTTCACATAAGTTAAAGAAATTTTAGAATTTACCTTATCATATAAAAAAAGGCCAAAACGCGAGGGTTAAAATGTAAAACATCAAACGTGGATAACCGCCGCATAGTACAATATAGCAAAGGGGACCTTTCGGCGTCGTCCATCAAGATTCAAAAGGATTAAAATCTTGAGGTTAGTACTGTTACTATCCGTAGACGCTTGGTGGAACACAAATTATTCTTAAGAAGTCGACGAAAGGTGCCATTGCTGACAAAGAAAGAGGCAGATGAATGCTTAAAGTCTGCCCAACAACACATCAACTGGCCGAAAGTAAAGTGGAGGAACATATTGTGGACAGACGAAAGCAACAGTAAGTCCGATAATAAGAAGAATCTTGGATGAACAAGTGTATGTGGGAATAATGGACCAAGTCATGTTACTATGTATATGTTGGGTATATCAACAAGATAGCGATCCGAAACCTACTAGTACATTGGCCAAGGAGTGTTTTCGGATCAATGGGGTTAAATTTATATTGTGGCCTGCTCAGTCCTTTGAATTTAACTCTTTTGAACACATATGTAGCAGTGGGAAAACCAATATATCTTTTCTATAAGATTTTTTTAAAAAGCCAGTAATTTCAAAGCTTAAACTTTTCGACCTATATGAAGGATTAAAAATAAAATTTACAGCTTTTTAAGTCATATAAAATCTTAATTTAAAAGTTATTGATCACACTGTCTAAGATATAATGTATACCTTTTTATATTGAAATGAAAAATTAATACTACGATTTTTCGAAACCAATTTTGTCTGGGTTATTTATTTTGTCTGGGACTACCTCAAATTGTGATATTGGTCAGGGGGACGTTCCAATTGATTGGACAATCTCCTTGATTCAATGATCGTGATTATTTGTCTTCTTACTTTGGAGTAAAAAATAGTTCTGTTTATTAAATGTCGATATTCTGGTATTTATACAGTTGGTATGAATAAGATAAGAACAATGGTTTCTTTGTTTAAATTATACATTTCTCTGTTTAAGTGATAAAAGAGTGGTGCGTGATTACGAGCATAGGTCTTAAAACAGTATTCTGGTATTTATACAGTTGGTATGGGTAAGAAAGATAAGATTCGTTCTACGCGAATGGTAGTTTGGTGATTGTGGTGTCTTGTTGATGCTTTGTTATAACACTCATCACGATATGCAGACATTAGAGCCATTGAATTTCTCAAGTACGTTTGGATAATTTTTGGGTTGTAAAGCTTTTCTCCGCTTTTAGATCATTTTGATAAAATTCTATGAGGCTACAAATTCTTTTGATGAAACGCCTGGGAGTTGGCTTGGTACAATATTGTATAAATTCTTTACCACATTTTCATGATAGTAAATCTATTTGCCATACTTAAAATTATTTCATATAAATGTGGAATGAATAAGTAATGTTCCGTTGGATAATCTGTTTGCAAATTTGAACGGTATTTTTGCGTCAATTCGATATAAATTACTAAATTAATTTGTACATAAGCCTTAAATTCGTTAAGATTTACTGACTAAATAATTTGTAATAAATAAATAATTTTTATTAGAACATTTATTTCAGCAAAAAAATAAACAGCATTTTCACTTTAAAAAATTAGCAATTATTAATCAAAAAGTCACATTTTAAATTTAAAAAATATTTCACATTAAAAAAAATCATTTGAAATTCAAAATACTATTTAAGAAAAAGAACCAAAGAGTCATTCTACATTTGGACATGGTGTTTTGGTTTTTCAAAATTCATGGTGTATCAATGTTAAAAGTTTTATAGGGTCAAAGTTTAATAAATACATCATCTAACTTTTTAAGCAATAATTTTTACAAATCGCATCTCATATGAAAGCTTAGATCTTCTACTTTTAGATAACAAATTGTTCAAATGTCTCCGCCTAAAATTAAAAACAAGAGAACGACCATTGATCCTATATATTGCGGGCACTCTAATTTCAATGGCGAACCATATTTTCGCAAAATTGGTTTAAAGTTTTCGGTAGTTTTTCCATCAAATTCACAATTGACCAAAACAATGTTTATATGTTTGTGAAAAGGCAATTCTAAAAAAATATTTCATTAAAAAAAGCGGTTCACATAAATTACACGAAATTTTCTTATGTGAATATATTAAAAAAGGATTTCTTCGAGATTCAGCGAAAAAAGTTAATAATTACAAAAATTAATCTACAAAAAAGTCTATTACAGATGTATGGAACTCAAAAAAACTAATTCTTATTTTATAAAAAATAGACAATATGTGTGCATGATTTTAGGCTCATTATTTATTTGAACACTCACAATATTATTTCGGTAAAACAATCTTAAATACATATTAAATTAGCGAAAATACAACAAAAAAAGGATTACTTATTTTTTATTTTATTCAGCCCATTTTGTTGTTTATTTTCAATCATTGATAAATAATCGATAAAAGTAGTTAAAACAATCGAAAGTCGTTTGAAATAACCATCAATTTTGAACTGACAAAATGTAAAAACAAAAAACTATTTTTTTATTTGTATGTAATTTCAAATGTATGTATGTATATTTGAAAAATTTCTTGTAATTTTTGTTGAAATAATTTTGTATTTCAACAAACTATTTTGATAAAAAAAAAAACAAAAAGAGATTATTTGAATTTCTGTTTTTGGAAACAGAAAACATAAAATTTGACATTTAACAAAAAAATATCAACTCCTACTAAAAATCAGTATTTTTAAAGTTTGTTTTTTTAATGACTTTAAAATATATAATTCTATTAATATCAATTGATGCTTCCTTATAAACATTGAAAAGTTAAAAATTCAAGTGCTCTAAATATTGCATGTGTTGTGCTTTATTTAAAGTGTTTTTTACAGTCAAAATCACGTTCATACAAATAAAAATAATTTGTTTCATGTTTTTCTTTTTTTTTTGTCAATATTATAAAATAAAATTAAAAATTTGTTCCAACTTACAATTTTCCTGTGAAGATTTTTATAAAATCCTAATTTCTTCCATGGATTTTAAAGAAAAGGTAAGACACATTTGTTTGGAGCTAAACTCTGTCCTTACATTGTCTTTATTGTTATTTCAGAAAGATTAGTGAAAAAAATATCTAAAGTAAAAAATCACAATTAAATATACAACACTAAAATTATAAATATGTATGTATGTTAAAAAGAGTTAATAAATTGTACCAAATCAATCATTACCGTGTTTTTATAGCTTTGTTTTAACTTGAATTTAAGGCTTGAAAACATATGTAATTAATATGTTGTTTGAACTTGAATTTAACTATGTAATGTTTGACTTGAATTCCAGCAAAAATGTTTATTGGGTTCATTTAAAATCAAACTCTACCTATTACTTTTTAAATAAACTGCAGTTGGTAAGGGAAAATATATTGTGTATCTATGCATTTGAATATAAAATTGGATAATCAAAAAAAAATTTTGACAAAATTATATTTCTAAAAGATTTTGACTCGCTGATTCCAAATATGCTTTTAATATTTTTCCATAAAAAAATCGATGAGGTTTGAATGATTTATATTTAAAATGGATTTGTCTTGCTGTTTCTAAATTTTGCACATTTGTAATCACTTCACAATCTTGGAAAAATTGCGATTAAAAATGCGAAAAATAGCTTTTTGCACTTTACAATGCAAATGAAAAAATATCATTGCCATCTTGTATGGTTAAATATTATTTAATATTATATAACTTCTTATTTATTACATTTACTTAAATTTTTCTTTTAGCAAGTGACCCACAATCAACACAATCATTTCCAATTGATTCACTTAATTGCATACCAACACCTGTGTCGTCTCCGAATGATATACTCTACAGCCAAAATGTGCATTCTAATTTCCCACTTTATCCATGCAGCTATTGCCCACAACGATTTAACGAAGTCTTGCAATTGGATCGACATCAGCGTTTACATCTGTATAATTTCGATGCTACAGGAAATTACAAATCAAGGCCGATCCAGTGTAATATTTGCGGGAGACGCACTATCACAGAAAAAAGTATGATAATTCATCAACGTCGTTTTCATAGTGCAGAATCCAATTCTGAAACTACACCTTGTGAGATTTGTCACAAAAATATATTAAAAAGAAATCTTCAACAGCATATGTGGATTCACACAAAATACCGCTACAAATGTGATTATTGTAATAAAACCTATAAACAAAAACAGTCGTTACGTATTCATATACATAAGGACCACCCAAATTCAGAAATTAATAACAATCCATCAGTTATAAATTTGGCGGCATATGAGACACCATACACCAATCAGTTAAGGCAAAATGATAATCCAGAAGTAGAACCACAATCACTATTGGATTCTCCCCAGGTGTCACAACCTCAGTTAACACCTGAAGAACAAGAATTGATGTATACACATTTTCTACAATGCCAAATGTAAGTCGGCAACAAGAAAACAACTTTGTATATTTTCATAAAATCTATAATCGAACTAATATTTTTAGTGAAAACATTCAAAATAAAGAACAAAGCTCAACTTAAGTTCCTCCAAAAATCATGGATGGGTGCAATGAATTGATTACAAATTCTCCAAATTCTTAAACTTAATTTGCTTAATTTTATACTTAATTTTTAGAATAAGGAATTTTGTGCACTTAAAAATTGAAAAATGCGCCTGAAAATTAGCATTAAAATTATTAAATATGTTAAGTGCACTCTAAATATAAATTTTAGCAAAAATAACGCGCTTTAAAATATAAAAGAATTTTTATGTAATTTATTTATTTTGACAATACATAAATACAAAAATCAAATTTTTCTTAGGTCAGTATAATTTTTTGTTCTCATCTACTTATTTTCACTTGGGCGTATCAATCGCTACACAGAAAAAAGTATCACAAAATTTTAAGCAATTAAAAATATTTGTTAAAATTCAAATTCAATTTCTAACAATTTTTTGTTTGAAATGTTTTTAAATTGTTATTTTTGTTACAAAAAAATAACAAAAAGTTTTTTGTATTTTTAAATTTCATTGTTGATGTATTTGAAAAAAATTTTTATTTGTATTTACAAAAATATTCTATAAAAAATGTTTAATAAAGGGTGGTCCAACCATAATGCACGATGTTAATTGTGAGTCACACCTTAACGTTAAGTTTTTTGCCCAACTTAATTTGACATTTCTTTGTTTCAGTATTTAAAAATATTATTTAAGCCTTTTAGGAAAATGGGCGTTCAAATCAAAATTTCACCAAACAGGGTATGTGCAGGAAATGTGAAAAGCCAATGCATCCGCAAAGAGTGACTGTTTGCTGCGGTTTATCGAAAATGAGATCGGCCAAGCAGTTACCGTGAATGGTGTTCGCTATCACAAGACGATAACGGACTTCTTGTAATCAGAAATTGATATGGACCTGGCCTATATGTGGTTCCAACTGAATGGTGCCACTTGCCACACAGCCAACGAAACAATGGCTCTTTTGGATGAGAAATTCAATGCCCGTGTTATCTCACGTCGTGGCGATTTTAATTGGCCGCCACGATCATGTAATTTGACACCGTTGGACTTCTTTCTTTGGGGATATTTAAAAGAAAAAGTTTACGTCAATAAGCCAAGAATAATTCAAGAGCTAAAGCATGAGATAATTCGGTACATTAACGACATTGAACCTCAATTATGTCTCAGAGTCATTGAAAATATGGACCATCGGATAGAGGTATGCCACCGAATCCGTTGCGAGCATTTGGCCAATATTTTGTTTCACACATAATTGTCATAGATCCTTCTATCATAATAAAAAATATTAAGATAATTCTCCAAAAAAAATTTTTTAATTTACAATTAACATCGTGAATTATGGTTGAACAGCCCTATACATATTACAAACAGAATTTTATAAAATTTGTCTGTGTATTAAAAGCTTATGGAAGTTATCGGGGTTATTCTGTTACTACGTGAAAACTTGTCACGTTCAAATATGTAACTCTGATATATTTAGCGCAGGTTGAGTCGCTAATATCAAAATTATATTTAGGTAAATTTTTGTATATACCTTTAGGAAAATTTAACATTATGTGACTCTCTCTATCTTAAATATAGTAGAGTTGAATATTTCGATGTGACAACTTTTCATATAAGTAGTTACGGAATATGAAAACAAATCGTATATAGAAGCACTATTGATTAATAACACACTTTCTAAAAAATAAACATTTACAAATAAGTTAACTATGAATTTTTGGTTTAAAAGAAAAAAAATAGAAAATAAAATTTATTCTGTATTTGACTTTTTAAAATAAAAATACATTTTTATATAAAAAATAAATTGTGTTGTGTTTATTTGATTTTTAATTTAACAATTTTCATCCGATTTAATTTGAAAAAATATGCAAATATATTTAGCAATGACAGCGGGCTCCCCAGATGAAAATGGTTCAAAAAGTGCCTTTTAGAGAGAGTTCACATATTTTAAATTTCATGTATCTAGACAAAAGAAGGGAAGATCGACAAAGAGGAAATATTGCCAATCCTCGTAAATTTTTTTTGAAATCTGATCGTATCAATAGTTAGCCCATGCTTCAAGAAACATGTACAGTGATGATCAGATATTTAGGGACAAGCATTCATATTGCAAAACATAAAAAGTTTTATAAATATTTAAACTATTGTAACATATTTTTGTAACGGGAAATTCTTACAGACTAATGAATTCTAACATGTGCTTTAACTTGTATTAGTTCAAATTTTGCTTTTGTTATAAAAATATCAATTTTTATTTGGTTGACCATATAAGTAGGAACAACAAATTGCAACAAGCTTATTCCAAACATTGTAATAAATAAGCAAATTCGAATTAATAACTAACCAGGACCATAAAATAATAGTTTTCTTCAAAACAATATTCATATATTAGACTGGCATGTGCAGAGCTCGGACCTGAAACCAATAGAAAATTTTTGAGCAGATATAAAAATAGCTCTGGAGGAGAAAAACAACAAGAATGCAGATTAGTTGTTTCGAAATATTGAAAACATGTGGAATAATATTCCTGTTGAAAGATGTCGCAAATTAGTTGAAAGCCTTCCAATAAGATGCAGTACAGCTAACAAATCTAAAGGTTTTTCATCGAAATACCAGCTTTTAAACATTTTAGAACTAATTTATTTAAATTAGTAAGTTTTTGTGTATTTTGTAACATAAACGCCCTTTGCCTTATTTAAATGTGCAGGAAAAAAAAGGGAAGAAATTTATTTTTAATTAGATTCGCTACTTTGTTATTTTTTTCACAAATAAATATGGTTTTCAACGAAGATTTTAATTTATGTTTAGGCTTTTGTAAATTATTAATTGATTGGTCGAAACATTCGCGTCAATATACAACAAAATCTCGTCCCTAAATAGCTGACCACCACTGTATACCAAGATTCAGGTTTCTATTCAAAGGGGTTTGTTTCAGTCCGTCACGGCGTTTTTGCCGCTAACCGTATCGATGTTCAAAAATTTTGTCTTACCAGTTAATGTAAAGGGTTTTCCAATAGGTACTTGACAACTTTGAATGTAATTTGTGAACGCACTATTTCACTGATCAACTAATTGTTACATTCCTTTTTTTTAGTAAACCCAACATTTTCATCATGGTAAAGTACACGAACGAACAACGTATGCAAATTATAAAAATTAACTACAGAAATTCGGAGTCGGTGACCGCAACTTTAAGAGCAAAATCATCTTCAGTGACGAAGCTCATTTTTGGCTCAATGTGCTTCATGAATCACCACTTCATCCGCAAAAAAGAACTGTTGGTGCGGTTTGCATGCCGGCGGCGTCATTGGGCCATATTTTTTCGTCGACAATAACGATCATTATCGTGCCATGATTACCGACTATTTTTGTCCAGAATTGGAAATCATGAACTTGTACGACATGTGGGTTCAACAGGACGGTGCCACAAACCACGTTACAATTGATTTATTGAAGATTAAGTTTGGTGAGCGTGTTATCTCAAGAAATGGGCCAGTCAATTGGTCGCCTCGTTCGTGCGATTTAACGCCTCTATACTTTTTTTTTTGGGCTACGTCAAATCATTGGTTTGTGTCAACAACCCGACGACGTTGGAAGTACTCATAGCCAACATTGAACGCGAAATAGCGGCCGTTACGGCCGAAATGTGTGACCGAGTCATCGAAAATTGCGTCCAACGAATTGACCACTGCCGACGTGCCCGCGGTGGCCATATGAACGAAGTCGAGTTCCATTCATAAATGTTTTGATTGTATTTCAAGACGATCAGTAAGTTTTGGCAAAATCTCAAATGGTTTGCGTTTTATTTTAAAAAAAGTTGTCAAGTCCTTATTGGAAAACCCTATATAAGATACTCTAGCGAACGTGTATTTCAAATTTTAGGTTTTTATCCAAAGTAATTTGGACAAGCCGTCAAGGGGAAGACTTTTCTACCTTTTGCTCTCCGTAGGATTTTCAAGGAATTGTGTATAAGCTGATGTTTACACCTTCATACCAAATTTCATTTTCCTTTCTAGCTCTAGCGGGTTAGGCAGGCCGTTAAGAGGGAGGCTTTTCGCCGTCTGAGCTCCTTTTTTTACCACATCCCTGGCCATAATTCTAAAATGTACCGAGTGTAGTTTATTTAAAAAGAAATACGTAAAATTTGTTTTTAAATAAAAAGTCAATTGAAATTCATAGAAATATATTTTTAACTATTTGAATCAGTCATTCAAAAAACAAACTTTCAAAATTTACAGATATTTTCTGTTAAATGTAAAATTTAATGTTTTATGTTTCTAAAAGTTAACATTCACATAATTATTTTTTGTTTTTTTACCAAAATAGTTTCTATATATACAAAATTATTTCAATAAAAATTACAAGAAATTATTCAAATATACATACACACAAACCCAATAAAAATATATACATCTGTGTGTGTCGTGTTTTGTAATTACATACAAATAAAAAAACTTTTTATTTGCAAAAAAAAAAAAATCCACACAAAAGTAGTTTTTTCTAACTTTTGTCAGTTAAAAACTGATGGTTATTTTAAACGACTCTATTGCTTTTTCTACTTTTGTCGATTATCAAACAATGATTGAAAATAAAAAACAACATGGGTTGAATATAATGAAAAATCAGTAGTCCTCTTTTTGACTATATTTTCGATTAATTTAATATGTATTTTAAGTTGTTTTTTACGAAATAATATTTTAAGTGTATATCAATGAGTAAGTTCAAGGAAACATATATTTAAAATATCCGGACTTTTCTTCTTTTTTCCCCTCCATGTAGGATTTTTAACAACTTCCGTCTTAGCTTATGTCTACACATGAAGAGGAACTTTCATTTTTACCACGCCTCTGGCGAACAATTTAAAATGTACCTTACCAATGAGTTAGCCCATGCTTCAGGGAAAACATATATTTTAAATTTCAGATTTCTAAACAAAGGGACTTAGGCAGGCTATTATTTTTCACTACCCGTAGGAAGTTCCATTTGAACTATGTAAGAAATTTAAATTTCCTAGCTCCAGCGGTTTGGGCTGGGCGATATAAAATAAGTGAGTGAGTGAGTCAGTTAATCAGTAACGTTATTTCTTCGCTTTAATGTGTTTAACAGAAACTAAGATAAAAACATTAAATTTTAAAAGTGGACTGCCCCTTGTTATAGTTCGCTTACATTTTGCACAGTGCCTAAGGAAGTTATTATAAGATGCCGTGTTAAATTTTATACAAACTTTCAACCGGACCTGAGATAAAACACTTCAAGATAGTGGGTTGTATAATAAGTGCCACGAAGTAAAGAAATTTTCCTATAATATGTTTCTTAGAAGCCGGTAAAGAAATTAAAAAAAAATAGTTTTATAGGAGGTGCCACGCCCACTTCTTTTATAAAGCCGACATTAAGTGCAGAGTTTAAAAACATTTAAAACAAAATTTGCTTAAATATGTTTAACAGAATCCGAGATTAAGTATTTAAAAATTTTAATTTATATGTTAGGTGCCCCACCCTCTATTTTATTGCGTCCCTTATTTGACCCCTTAAGGAGTTGTTATCAGATGGTGTCAAAAATTTTATTTGTACAAATATGGCACGCCCTCTTGTCTCATTCCCCCACTTTTACCTCAATGCTTAAGTGTTGTTTTAATTCTCAGTACCAAATTGTACTCGAATAGGTTTAACATGAGGTGAGGAAAACCGATACAAAACATTGAGTTGTATGAGAGGTGTCATGCGCCTCGTATTATCCTGCCCACAATAGGCTCGGAACTTAAAAATGTTGTTTTAATATGCAGCAGGCTAATTTTTGCTCATATACCTCCATTAGAAGCCGAGGTGAAGCATTACGAGATATGGGGTTGTATGGGCTGAAAGATGTCGTACATAATTTTGTTTGAAAACGTTCAACATGAGCAGAGGATTATCTCTTTTAAAATTTTGGGTTATATGGAATCTGCCATGCTCAATTTTCCCAATCGCGCCCACATTTTGGACAGTGCTTAAAAAATGTAGTGACAACCTCGACTCAAATACGTATAACAGAAGCCGAGCTAGATTGCAGCTTGTACTGTATGTGCTTATACTAGTAATATATCCTGCTGGCTCTGATAGAATTTTTTTAAATTTTTATTCTCTTTTTATTTGTAAACAAAATTTTCATGTTTCTTTGTAATTAAACAATTTATAAACAAAAATATGATTATATGATCAAAAATCGTTTGGTAAACGAAATGAAATAATATTACAGACAGAATTTTGTAATTTTTTTCTGTGTAGAAAAATTAATAAAAAAAATGTGGTCAAATTGGAAAACAACAAAAAAAGGATGTATTTAGTTTTTATATAATATTTTTTTTCTAAAAACCTTATTTACACAAATTGTCACCTAAATAATAGTAATTTTAGGGTACATAAACGGATAGTCAAGACATAAAGCATTAAATTGCGGTACATATTACACAGGTTTTTTATTTTTGTTTTTACAATCGTTACAGACGTTGATAGATCGTTTAGCAGAAACATGGTATCAACTACTTTACAGCACATTTACTCGCTTAATTACTTTTGTTCGGGATATCCAAAAAGTAATGGGTACTCATTATTATTTGCTGTTTGTAGCGAACAGTGTAAATTGGTATGAGTAACGTTGTCCTGTGTAATCGGCCTTCAGTCTTGCTTAAGCCCGTATGACACTACAATTATGTAGTTTGAATTGAATTTATATTGAAATGAATGTTAAATCAAATGGCAGCACTGCGTTACCGATATCCATTTAACTAATACTCATGTATTCTATATAGTTTAACTTCTCACACTTATTATTTTATCGCTAGAAAATTCATAAATTTTTCGTCAATACAAAATCAATGAAAAAAAATCTAGCAAGTGTCATACGGGCTTTATGTTCTCTTCAGTTTTATGTTCTCTTCAGTTTTTCTGCAGAATCATTTTTCTTTTTTCAATTGCTGTTTGAAGTGACACTTAAATTAGTTTAAAATAATTAAAAATAAGAGTGAAAATTCCAAGTTTTATCCTTAATAACTTTAGCATTTGATAAGTTAACGGGACATGTCATATATCAAATTAAAGCTTGAACTCCAAACTGACTATTTCTAGACCAGACTTACCATTATAGAGGACAAATTTGTAATAAGTAAGTTTTTATCAAAAAATCATACACAAACAAAAATCTTTAATTGGCTCCTAATTGTTTATTTCATAAAGCATTAGACCACATATGAAGGCAAAAGTTATTTTTTCAATTTATACGCTTGTTCGACCGAATTAACATCCAGTTCGAATTCTTAATTGGTGTAAACATAAGACTTTTAGTAATTTTTAGTATTTTCTATTCTACGCCTCTACCGGAGTAACAAGTAATCGAAAATAAAACTTTGACCATGCATGATTGCTAACTAAAAGTGTGTTTTTGTTTATTAATCTTAATTAAACTAAGTTTTTTTCAATACTTCACACAGGGATAATATTAGTTGGATTTCAATGAATCGAATTAAGAATTATTTTCTTTGATTCAACATCGATAACAAATACTTACTAAATATAAATATAACACATTAAACATCTTTAATATAAAATAACAATGTCCATAACAAATAAATAGTCCATTTTCTTAAAATAGTTATTACTCAAACTAAATTTAAAAAAAAATAATAATTGTTTAGTAAGTCATCACGGTTGCAACAATTTATAAAATATATTTCATTTTTCAGGACAAATTTGTTGATTGTAAATATAAACGCTTGAATTTAGAAATATTTTTTAATTTAAAATTTAATATAATCAATCATTTTCACTATCAGAAGGTTGATTGTATAAACGTCATTTAAAAAACTAGATGTTACTGAAACAACAAAAATAGTATTTCACCCAAAGAATCGATTATTTTTTAAAATGTCGAAATGAAACTAGAAAAATATAAAATAAGTATAAAAAAAAATAAAAAGAAAACTAAAAATTGGAAAAAGAAAATTTTTACAAAATAAATAACGATGACAAAATTGTAATTTAGATGGGAATAACTATCATCTTTGAGGACATTTCAAAATGCATCAAAAAGGTATAATTTATAAACAATGTTACTTGAAGAATAATAATAAAATATATTATTTACAGGAGTTTTCTTTGTAATCTGAAGATAGCCTTATTTCTTTAAAAATGGTTATAAAATAAATGTTATTTTTCTGCTGGTCATTTGGCACCAGCAGGAAAATGTCGTTCTTGAAATTATTATTATTATTATTATTTCCCTTAATATAAGCCCCCAGATTCTAAAGGAAAGCAATAAATTGCTGGAATCCTATAAAGTGATGTAGAATCTTAAAGTTTCAATAAAAATTCATACGGTTTTCTAAATAAACAAGTTTGGGTCTACGCAAAACCATTAGATTCTGAGGCATTTTCATTTTGATAACTCATCAGATTATAAAGTCCCACACCTTTTGGATTATTTCCCTTAATATAAGCCCCCAGATTCTAAAGGAAAGCAATAAATTGCTGGAATCCTATAAAGTGATGTAGAATCTTAAAGTTTCAATAAAAATTCATACGGTTTTCTAAATAAACAAGTTTGGGTCTACGCAAAACCATTAGATTCTGAGGCATTTTCATTTTGATAACTCATCAGATTATAAAGTCCCACACCTTTTGGATTATTTCCCTTAATATAAGCCCCCAGATTCTAAAGGAAAGCAATAAATTGCTGGAATCCTATAAAGTGATGTAGAATCTTAAAGTTTCAATAAAAATTCATACGGTTTTCTAAATAAACAAGTTTGGGTCTACGCAAAACCATTAGATTCTGAGGCATTTTCATTTTGATAACTCATCAGATTATAAAGTCCCACACCTTTTGGATTATTTCCCTTAATATAAGCCCCCAGTTTCTAAAGGAAAGCAATAAATTGCTGGAATCCTATAAAGTGATGTAGAATCTTAAAGTTTCAATAAAAATTCATACGGTTTTCTAAATAAACAAGTTTGAGTCTACGCAAAACCATTAGATTCTGAGGCATTTTCATTTTGATAACTCATCAGATTCAACGAAGAATTTTCATAATAAAAATAGAAAAAAATATTTTACGGGCATATAGGGAAAGTACTCATATATGAACATTCATATATGTCCATATATGAGTATATACGGTCATATACCCTCAAATTACGGATCCGACCATGCACCATGTATGAACATTTTCACCTGGGAAGTAAGTTTTTCTTAATGGTTTATTCATAGAGCATTTAAGGCCTTACTGGAAAGAAAATTCAGAAATCTTTCTTATAGTGCGAATTTTGTTTTAATAGCATAAGTATTCGAAACTCAATTTTCAACTTTAAAGCTTCGCCCACTCAAAAGGGGGCATGACAAAAAATAATACATATGTAAATATATTGTCGGACTTAGAACAAAAATTTTAAAGCAATCGTAGTTTTGCCAGTGAACTTCACTTATGCAGTTTTTCGCAATTTTGTTTCTTTCACAACAAAGAAAACCGATTCGATAGGTAATAAGTCCCATCATCAGAAAATTTCAAACGAACGATTTTAATCTAGATACGAAATAATTTCGACCATGACTGTGGTGTTGCATCAACAAAATCACAGAATTGATAAATAAAATTTGAATTTCATTATTTTTTTTGTATTGGAAGTTGTGACTTTCAGTCTTAAAAATAATATTATGACAGGCGCAAATAAAAAAAGATACCTGAGCCTCCTTATCGCATTGTTCAGTTAACTACGAACTGGGACTTTTACTGACACATTTGTTGTTGTTTGCAATATAAAATTTGTAAATCTTAGCAGGACATTGTGTTATCGGGCCTGAGGTGAATAATTTCATTAGCTTTAAAATTTCATTTTAATTTTTTTTATTACTTCCATTTTAGGCGAAGTTTCAAATGGCTAGGCCTCGAATATTTCCTCCAATATTTTGAAAAACTACCAAAATTGATAAAATTTTTTTATTGTACTGAAAACTTTAGAACCACTCTAGTGTTGATTAAAGCCCAATTTTATTATTTTAAAATATATATTCAAAATATTAATCTTAAATATAAATATAATCTTATCTTATTAGTCTATGTTCTGGAATTCCATTGCGCAAAAAATAAAACTAATTCAAATATTTTGGTGTTCTTGAATTCACTTTCACCGGCCAGATAGTTAGCAGGCGAATTCAATCAGTATATCGTTTTTTTGTCATTAAACATATGTTGAGAGAAGAAAAAGCACTTGGCTCATATAATTTGGAATTATTTTTATTAATTTAAGCGTATTTTTACCATTTATTAACACTAATAAATGTGTTTTTAAAAACATCTGAAATATGCAAAAGTTTACTTTCTAGGGCAGCCCTCGAATGTAAATAAATATATATGACCCCCTCGGGTATTAAAGAAGAAAAAAAGAAACACAACCAAAATGGTAGGTGTAACGTATTAAATTAAAGGAAATTTCCTCACGATTCCAAATATGTATTTCGTTTCAAGATCCGGTAATAGAATTTTAGTAAATTTTAGGAAGTAAAAAATGGAAAAAGTAAATTTTTCGTTAAAAATACTGAAATTTATTGTTCGTATTTAACTGAACATAAACACTAAAATCGTACGAATTCAAAAAAACAGTTTTTGCAATTATGCGAATTTGAAAAATTTTCCTTTTTGAATTAGTCACTAATTCCAGAACATGCACTATTATTTATATATTTAAAATTTGTCAAGTTCGAATTCATAATTAAATGTTATTATTGAATAGCAAACACTAATTTATAAATGTTAGAGAAAGTGAAAAAAATTTTGAGAATCGTCGCAAGAGGAAGTGCCACACTTTCTACATGAGGCACCAAGTCATATACATCCTCATTCTGAAGCACTATCCACAACAACTCATATTTTTGACCAGGATTATATGTACGAGTATGTCAAACACCCAAAATAAATAGGGTATGTGAAATTACTTTTCCATTTATTTTTAGAATATGGAATTTCAAAAATAATTTCTGGAGGAAACTCTAAAAATAAATGGAAGAAAAACTCATTTGTACATTCATTCATTAATAGTGGAGAAGTAATAACAAATTTCATTTAAGTGTTTGACATACAAATAGTCATGTTTAAAAATATGAGTTGTTGTGGGTAGTGCTTCAGAATGAGGATGTACATAGATGAACTGGTCGCTTAGGTCGAAAATGTGACACTCCCTCTAGCGATGATCCTTAATTTTTTTCCATTTTCTCTTACATTTATAAATTACATAGTGTTTGCTATTCCATAGCAACATTTAATTATGATCTCGAACTTAACAAATTCTAAATATATAACTAAAACATAGAGACCTAAAAAATATATACAACATTTATATAATCATATTATTTTAAATTCATACTTATATTAAAATTCTTACATACATAGTTTCTCATAAATTTTATAAATTAAAACATACTTTTTAAAAAATAATCACAAATAAGTATATTCAAAATGTATAAAATAAAACCCATTATATTCTTAACATTATTTTAATTAGTAATATTTTCTGCTGCCTTATTTAATTGATGTTGTAGTTAATTGGTCTTCTTATAAGCGTATTTAAAAGCAACTACAGATGAAATCACCGCCACAGTGTCCTGACGTATGTCCCATACTTTTGCAAAAGAGCATACAATTTAAGTGGTTTCCAATTTCATCACAATACACAAATATAGGTTTAGATTTTCCCTGCACTTTGGAATTATCATCTATTTCAGTTTGTTCACCTACGGAAATTTTGGTAAAAAAAAACAATTTGAATTATTAAAAATTAAATAGAATTTGCTAAGCATATCTATGAAACACCAACATTTCTTAGACCCTCAGACCTATGTAATACTTTCTGAATTACTTTAGAATAGTTCCAACATTTTTCAAGAAATCCTAAAATACAAAAGCATAAAAAAAGTTTTTGTTCTCTATCAGGGAATTTACTAAAAAAAAAAACTATCTATATAAACACTTTTTTTGCCAGAGTACCCTAAGATTAAGATGATATTGTCCACAGAAAAATAATCTGATTCTCAGGGATCCTCTTCTGTAAGGAGTCTTTCACATTCTGTAAATATTTTTTTAAAAAAGTTCTAAGTTTTTCAGCGAAAAGTTTCCATTATCTGCCAGAAGCAATATTGTCTCTTTTATACCAATATAAACTTCTGATTCGGAAAAGTTTTTTTTAATAAAAAAACATTATTGTTTAAACTAGAGATGGGCAGGTGAGCGTGTGCCGATATTAAAATTATCCACGTGGTCATGCGTGTGTCAAGGGTAAAAAAAATTTCATGCGTGAGTCGATTTTTTGCCGTTATTTTCCGAGATTATTCCTTTTAGTCGTTTTTTATTTTTTTTTTTATTTTTATGATTTATGAGTTATTTATAATCACTTTTAAGGAATAATTTGGTATTGAAAAAAGTGGGATATGATTTAATTAAATTTATATTGAATCAATTTTGTTTCGATAGAATAATTTGTGTTATAATTTCATTCGCGAAATATAAATCAAATACATAATTTTTTGTTGGAATGATTTGACAAAGTTGATTCCTTGATTAATATTAGTTTAAAACATTTAACAATCACAAAAATTGCAGAGGAATCAAAAATTTACGTAATTTTAAACTGACAGTCGCTTAAATATTGCACCATAGCTCTGCTTCTTTAAAAAAAAATTGGCAATAGTTGCGTATGTGAAAGATTTTATATAAAAACCCGATGAACCACCGAATAATTTTCAATATGTCCCACTGTGTAGTTAGTGCACTTTTGATACGATTCTGACCAATACTTTAATGTTTGTAATTATAAAGATTAACATGACCATATAGGCACGTAAAATTATAGCGATTCTTTTTAAATAATGAATTTTTTTTAATATTCAAATAGAAATTTTTAAATGGAGATCTAAATGTTTTGTATTTCATCAAAATGTGTTTGCGGAAGGTTAAACTAACATTTTCTGACTAGAAACCCCAGCACGGCTTGAATGCGTTTATAGAAAGATATTCGAGACAAATTTAATTCATTTAAAAAAGTGAATTAAAAAAAGAAATTCTTTATCCTTCGTATTCATAATGAAAGTTAGCAGCCACTTATACGTCCTACACAATAAGCTACTACGAGTATCTTGAATCGTTTGTAGTCCTAGAAATCCCTGACCACTACTTAAAAACCTTTAAAATCTAAAACTTTTTCCAAATCAAATGAACTCTCTGCGAGAGAAGAATAACTAAAATTTGATATCTTTTATTGGACAATTTTGTAGAAATCTCTTGGATTAATCTGTTGAAAAATCCAGAATATAATATTTTTAAATATATATACATCGCAAGTAGCTTAAAAAGTAGAAATTGCCACTTCCTATGAAAAGCCTATGTTAAAGTTGCCGGTTACTTTCACGTAAGAGAACCAACTCGAGGGTCACAAAGTTCCGGTCACGTGATCAACTCTGTGACTGGTCCATTTCCAGTAGGGTCGTTATAAACAAGAAATAATAACAAACAAAAAAAAAAACCAAAGGCATACAAAAACTAGAAAAAATATATTTCTAAAATTTTTTTTCCAAAGCTGGTAATTTATAACCTAAATTTTTTGACCTATTTGAAGCATTTAAAACAAAATTTACAGCTTTAAATTCATATAAAATTTTTATTTAAAACTTATTTATTACATTGACTGAGATCTAATGTATAAATTTAACATTGAACATAAAAATGAATGCGACGATTTTCCGACATAAAACTATCAACAATTTTGTCTGGGTCTACCTCTTCATGATATACAGACATTCGAGCCAATGCAAAAGGTCGCCCATTGAATTTCTTAAGTACGTTTTGATTATTGTTGTGTTGTAAAGCTTCTCCGCGATAATTTTTATAAAAATTTATTACGCTACAAAATTCTTTTGACGAAACGTCAAAGACTCGGCTTGGTGCAATATTATTTACCATATTATCTTGACCGGAGAATCTATTTGTAATACTTGAGATTATTGGTAACTCTGGTTCTATACCATACAGCATTTTGATTAAAAAAATACAATTGTAAATCAAAAAGTCACATTTTAAATTTAAAAAATATTATTTCAAATTTAAAAAAGCCATTTGAAATTTAAATAGTGCACCTTTATGGTACACAAAGATAAAGATTCGAAGTAACAACCGAATTTATGTAGTTTCAGGTACAATCACTTTTATAAAATTTTAAAACTGTTGTTGTTTCAGAAATTTATTCACATATTCTGAATTTTTATTGTAATAATTGATTGCTTTTCTATTTATGGATTATAATATTCTGTAGATAAATATCTACAGACTAACGCGTCCCACAAAATTTATTTGTGAACTAAAAATATTTTATGCCGCGAACTGGGCTTGAACTTGAGACATTCAGTTTGTCATGCCAATGATTTTCCTCTATGCTAAACTCTATTTAAGCTTTTTAGTAAAATTTCAAACTTGAATACTTTTGAATATTTTTGTTTAAAAATAACTTGCAGCTACAACAAAAAATAAATTGTGTCTTCTAATGTTAATCAATAAAGTTTAACAAAAAATAAAAAAAAAATGCATAGTATGATTTGAACTCAGATTACCTGACTATCAGGCTGTATCTATCTCTACCTACTGCACCACAGATATTTACATTTAGTTGTCTAATTTTGTCAAATTCAATAATTTATTATAATTATTATAATACTAAAATTTATTGGAAAACTAAAACTTATTTTAGATTTTTTGCTGCTAATATTTGCTTTTTTAAATTAAAAAATATTTGATAAATTACACTGTAAGTAAATTTTTTGAAATAACACACGAAAACTCCGAGACACGTAAACTTAATTTTGGGTCGTAGAATTCAGCGACGAACCCCGTTTTGAATTCAGGTCATTTTAACAAGATATTTAGGTTTTAAGTTTGTATTGACTCAATAAATTTTTTGATTAAATTTTACTGAAAAGATGTCGAAAACTCTATTTCAATGACTTTATTTATTGATTTTTTTACTTATTAACTATAAATTATAATTTTTTCGTTTGGAATCAAAAAAATCAAAATTTTTTTCAGAATATAAAACGGCATGTCATTAAAATATGTTACAATAATATTACGAATACTTATTGATGTACTTTAACTCGAATTAAACACATCCCAGTGTAGAATTAATATTGGGGTATCATTATTTTTTAATTATAACTATTTACCTTCTAGATTTACTTAAAAATAATAGTAATAAATAGTAAATAAGTGAAAAAATAATAAATTAAGTCATTGGAAAACAATTTTCGGTCTTTTCGTTAAAAAATAATCAAAACATTGTTTGAGTCAATACAATCTTAAGATCTAAATTTCTTGTTAAAATTACCTGATTCTTCAAACCGGGATTCGCCACTGAATTCTATGACCCAAAATTATAAGTTTACGTATCCCATTGGTACATTTTTTCAAAAAGTAATATTTTGAATAATGTAAAAGTTTATACATAACTAAATTCAACTTGCAATTAAAAGTTTTGAATAACAATACAATTTTGGTGGTTCCGATAGAATTGCAACCAATTTATTTTCCTGCGTGTATGTTTTATACTTACCGAGTATGGGAACTGCTTGACTTAAGTGGTGATAATGCGTCATCATTAAGCATACTGTTACTAATAGTCCTATGATTTTGTATAACATTTTTTTGTTTATTTGTTTCTCAAAATGTATAATATAAATAACACGTTAATATACGGCGACACTTGTAGAATAAATTGGACTCTTCTTTAATTAAAATTTAAATACAAATTCTGTTTGTGCTCCTTTGAGTTGTTTACGTTGTCAGCAATCTTCTGAGACTAATAAACAATTCTGTCTTAAACGAAAAAAAGCCAGTGACAGAGTGCTGAATCGGTTATTCTTCGTGTGATCTGCGTACAAAACAAAATTCAATAAAATTTTGGTTTCAATTAAACAATTTTATAACTCCCCAATCAGAAATTGCCAGTGATATAGAAAATCATGTACTGAAAAACCACTGGGCATCCTTAAACCTATTTGGAACGCGTTTTGCCAGTATTACAAAAATTTCAGTGGTTATACCGCTATGCCAGCGTTTGCATGTGTTTACGGTTAGATTTTTCTAGCTGTACAGGAATCAATGCACTGGTAGAGTATTGAATTTATAAAAATGATGAAGCTTTGGTAAAGAAGTATGTATAGGGAAGGTATCGAGTTCGATTCCCTTTACAGGCATACATTTTTTTTAAATTTTTTAAACATAAAGATAATGGTTTTGTCTTTGTAACAGCTTTTTAAAATCTATCCAATTTTTGTTTTCACAACGTTGGAAAGTTGTTTCCAACAAACTTTTTGCTAGTGCCGTCATATTAGCGCAATGAACGATTAGCAGCACTTAATGATGTACTAATCATTTTGAGATTGGGATAGCAGCGCTTTCCCGTTTCTATTTTTCTGACTGGGTCAATGATTGTTTTGTTATTTACTAAATTATTGAATCTGTTGTAGGTTGGTGCGGTGTGTACGAAGAGATTGATAAGAACATAAAATACCGATGATGCATCGATGCTTACGGAAATGTAGTAGAATTGAACTTGAACTTACAATTAGAATAAGATTTTTTATTTGAAAACTCAGTGTTAGTAAAAGATTCCATTCAAGTAAATATAAATTGGTTGAGGGAAAAAATATAGTTTAAATACACCCAAAAAAAAAGTAGTTCTAAATTTGTTTGCTCCAACTATATTTAGCGATTAAAACTAAATTCGATTGAAATATTTTTTTTCAGGTAGTCAGTCGGCAAAACTCAAACTAGAATAGTTAAATCAAACTTAATATAATTTGTATTTCAAAATTTCGAATTACCCACAATTGGAAATATAACAAATATAGTGCCGGCCCAGAATAACAACGTGAGGTATTTTTCCATACAAATTGACAATTAAAACGCGCTCAGCGTTGCAGTTGTGAAATATTATCTATTTTATTTTTAAAAGGTTTTTTCTAGTATGTTATTTCTAAATTTTTACAATATAAAAATAATTTTTTATTTGATTGTTTTTAAAAAATTTAAATTTAAAAACAAAAAAAATTGGAAGGGAGACACTGGAGCTAAAGAATCTCTACGGTACTCTATACTAATTCTAATTCTGGTCCGCCACATACGACAGAGTTAACTGATAAGTTAACTGCCGTACGCCGCACACTTTATGAAATTTATGATCTGAAAAGTCATCATGAATAAATTGACGCTTGAACAACGATACCAAATTATCCAAATTTAAAATATTTTTCGAATAAAAACACAAAAATCGCACGAATTCAAGAACACCGTTTTTGCAATTAGGTGAATTTGAATCAGTCACTTATTCCAGAACATATGTACACTTATATTTCAACATGTTACAAACGGAATGACAAACTGACATATACCCTCACCATATATGGTGAAGGGTTTAATAAAAAACCGAAAAACCGGTAACCGGTTTTTTCGTAAAAACCGAAAACGGTTTTTTTTTAAAGTCCGGGTTTTGAATACTCTAATGCCAATTACTCACGAAAATGGATTATTGCCGGAATAAAATTTTTTCTCCAGTTGATATGATTTCGAAACATTTTCGTATTCAAATTCTTGCAGAAAATAAGATGGTTTAATAAATATTTAATTATTATGATTGGGTTGGTGTTGTTTTGTACTTAATTTATTGACACTGGCTTTTGTTCAATAGTTAAGTTAGAGTTAACACAAACATTATGGTTTGTAAATTTAAATAGTTAAAATTATATTTATGTTTTTTTTTTGTTGAATCACCAAATATTGTAATTTTCTCGTTACAAAAACACAAATTGTTGGATCCCCGGAAAAATTTGGTAATAGCAGCTCATTGCTTCTTGCATTACCCCTGCCGACTGCATTACTTTCAAAGTAAAAATAATAAGTTACTAATAATGTGTTATACAGCCATTGATATTCCATGTCAGCTCCTTGCATACTCCATTACTTTCAATGCGAAAATAATGAGTTACTAATAATGGGTCATTCCATATCAAACCGCACAGAAAACTATCATTTTCAGATTTGTCACCTCCGATTTTAATGAAAATCGCCACAAATATTGTAAATGGGTAGTGTTAATTAAAATCATTAACCTTTCGGTCCCAAACCCTTTCGGTTTGCGAAATATGACGTCATGAAAATTGGCAAAAACGTCAAAATATCGAAAGTGTCTACACAAAGTCGCCCATAACTTATAAAATATTTTAATGGTGAAAACCATGCCTTAAAAATGGCGTGCCGAAAGTTTTTTTGTATTAAAAGGTTAAATGTCATTTTTATAAGTTTAATCTTCAAAGACCCATATCTCAAAATCCAATTTTTTTTTAATTCTCAAAATCTTTTTACCTTTAAAATGGTACCAAGAGAATTAGGCCCATTATTATAACTTGCCAATAGCTAAAGTTAGAATGTTAACGGACAGATTATAAGTTTTTCGTTATTTTAAGTATACTTTAACCTAAAAGTGACCGATAAGCTAAAGACACGTTCATCTTACCTTTAAATTTTAACGTAAGGTTTATTCAGTTGAAGTTGCCATATTTTCTGCCGTGTAGTTTTTTGTCGGTTTCCTTCTGTGTTCGGCGTCGACAATGTAACTTTTTTACAACAAACAATTTTATTTTTTACACAATTCGAAGAAATTTTGTTTTTCGTTTGTATTTGTTTGTTGTAAGCATGTAAATAAATAAATAAAAGTACGTCGTTGTCCTACGTATTTTTAAGAACAATTTTAAATTGTCAAAAGCAATCGGTTTTGGCTCTGGAAATGACAAATTAAAATGGTTCTTTAAAATACGTAGTGACAACGACGTACTTTTATTTATTTATTTATAGCCTGTTCCTCGATTTCGAACAGAAAACTAGTCGAACGAAAGCAAGTCACTCGAACTCTTAATCAATTTGGGTTTCTCTACTTCGAAAACGTTCGATCTTCTTTTCTAACGTGTGTCAATTTATACAAGGCGCTACATGCAGTCAAATTAATCGCTATGTTTTGTATAAGGTTAATTTCGTACCAAAAATTAATAACTTTAAATTAAAATCTTAAGGTGACCATCGATTTAACTGAAATCTGAAAATGAACATATAAATTTACAATTGTTAACACCTTTTATCAAAGGAAATATTATTGAAACAACAGTTTTAAATACATTTTGTTGTTTATTTATTTTAAATTTAATTAAACCGTAGGTAGTAGATGTAATTTCTGTTATAATTTCAATAAAAACGTCTCATGTATGGATTTATATAGTAATAATAATATTTATATATAATTATTAAAAATAAGAATTTATATTTTATCCACAAGTTTAGTTATTTTTGTATTAACTTTTTTGTTTTTTATTAAATTTGTTGTAAATCATACCTAGTATATATTTAAATAAAACTATTATTTTATTATCATCTTAACAAATAGATCTACATATTTTTATTTTATTTTTTATAGTATGTTGCATATATATATTGAAACAAAACATAAAAAAAAAACTAAAATAAGACGAAAAGCTTAAAGCTTTGAATATTTAAAAAAAAATTATATTAGAAAAGGACAATAAATAAATATTTAACATATAAATTAACAATTTAAATAGGGAAAAATCAAGAATACAAGAAAATATTAGACAAACCATGTTTTTTAGACAACGAAAGTAAAATGCAATAAAAAGTGGAAAAAAACTTAATATCATACAGAAAATATATTTAAAAATAACTTAACTAAAAGTGAACTAGATTACAACAATTAACAGACGAAAAATGTTTTTCTGAATATGGTGGCTACAATTTTACAAAATGTCAAGATTTAAAAATATAAAGTACATCAAGCCTTGCTAGTGGATGTTTCCCAACGTAAATAGTCCGATTTTCATAAAATTTGGATATGTGATGGAAAAAGAATAGCTAAAAACAACCTGTCTCAATGTCACCTTCGTCACCTTGGTAGATTCCCATGGTAAAATAAGGGAAGATTCATGTCGGATCATTTTACATTTTATATAATAACTGCATTAAAATAATATGTTATGTTCGTCCTATACATATTTTAGAATAGGATTGTCGTGTTGTTCCAAAAAGTGTTAAAAAAGGGCTTAGCAAAAAATTTCTTAACACTTTCGCGGCAAGATGACACATGCCGGCAAATTTAGAACAAAATATTTGGACGGTACGGTATATACCGTCAAGACGGGATTTCCCGACGTGTTCTGTATTAACAACTTGAAATTGTGGCTGGGACATGACGGCAATAACCGTAAAATTAAATTGTTTAAAAACTTTACATAATTAAATTCGTTTCGTAATTCTAATAATTTTGCTCCAGTCAGTAATTCCATGCGAAAACTAACTGCGCGAAATTGTTAAGATCCAAACAAGAATGTGGCCGCCTAAATTTAATAGGAAATAAAATAAGTGAATTGGAAACTATTGCCATATAAACAGAGCTTTGAAGAATTAATTTTTTTAATGAATTCGCCATAAATCGAACTTGATTTAAATCTAACGCATCGTTGGCATTTAATACCTTTATAGGATATTTTACCGCTTTAATTTTGAAGAATCTTAAACTACACTTACAATAACGCTAAACTACCGAAACACCGATTTATAATGGTAAAATTTAGCGTTCGCATTGCACGGTTGATAAATTTAATGAATTGATTTTTTTTCTTTCGACTTACAAACAAATTCAACGCCTGCCTAGTGATTTAGTTCATTTGATTTGATAAACTGTTTAATAGTTGATTTAATTATTTTCAAAACAAATCGAACGGGACCAAATGCGAATTAAATCCATTCAATGATTTGTTATTGAATTCGAAGCTCTGCATATAAAGTGCCAAAAATTTTGTTAAATTTCTACAACAGCAAATTCAAAAAATCTAAAAAGTATCTATAAAAAGGCCTTTACAAAGATACCAAACTTTCATATGATTCCTATAGTTTAAATACCTAAAAAAGATAAACAAAAAAACATTTCTGAACCCGTTTTTGATCCCTCAAACTTTATTTTTTAATGGATTTCATTCAAATCTTGTGCAGATGATCTTTTTATTTATTGTCCGCTTTTTAAAGAATTTTAATTAATTTTTTCATATTATTTTTCTCATTGGATCTTGTCTAAATCTTAGGTATATTTGTCTAAACTCTAAAGAGAGCAATGTTAACTGTATAGTAAAAAAACTCTGATAGCAAAATTTTCTACAGCTTGGAGTACTTCATAACTGTAAATGCAGCTTTATATTATTAGTAAAACTTGAAGTTGCATTGACAATATCCCAATGGGATTTTTCCGATCTTAATGAAATCTAGATATGAAATAAGTCTTTTTCAGCGGTCCAATATTGCCCAATAATGCCCATTCTTTTTAGATTATTTATAAGAATTTTAAAAAACTGGGTATCAAATAAAAGGTTTTTTGAAGACGCAACTATCGGTATTCATATAAAACATGTCTGAGTAGGTCTAACTTTTATTGTTATAAAAAAAGTATACTTTGTTTGAAAATATTTTACCATAGAAATTTATAAGTATATGAAAAATGTTTTGATATGAAGCAATTTACTAAATCATGTGTTTACCCAGCAAAAAAAAATTGTAGTCATTCTGTGACTATAACTTCTTTCATTGCTTCCTAAACTTCAGTTGGCATTCTTTTATGATTTTTCGGTGTTATTCTAAGGCACTTCCAAAAAATTCATGTGTTCATATTTGAAATGCAGTGATCTGGATATAAAGCCGGTGTATATCAGAGAACTGCAAAATCAACTTTTTTCTTGATTTAATCATACACAAAAATTCTTGTTCACTTTTAATAATTCAACAAAATTCACTGTAGAATAAAATCAGCATCATGTTAAAATAAAATCAGCATCATGAACGCGTAATTGGAATCAGTGTAAATCATCTGTCGTTTATGTTTTATGCAAATGTAATCACTTAACAAAAAGTCAGCGTTGAATATAACAGAAAAAACAACAAACAATGCGTATGAGTTTATTCATAATTAAAACAAAATAGAAACACATTTTATAAGGGGGTGGTTTTGTAGAAAAACCTTTTATAAATTTTATATGTATATTAGGGTGGGTCTAAAATCCGCTTTTTATTTATTTATTTATTTATTTATTTATTTAATCAATGTTACACAAAAACCGAGCCCAGAGGGCCATATATGGTTTAAAAATACAACTCAAACATACTACTTAACAAACAATTAGAAGAATATACATATATAATTTTTAGAATTTTTATTAGTAATAAAAATATTCTTATTTGTGAAATATAAATATTCTTTTGGAAAAAAAATTTAGGTCGATATCTCAGGCTTGCCTAATCCGGAAAAATTTAAATATTGTCTATTTTTTTTTTACCTATTTTGATTGGAAAATAAGGCAATATTTAACTTTAACCGGATTGGGCGAGCCTGAGATGTCGACCTAAATTAAAAAAAAAAAAAACAATTCACAAAGAACAATATTTTTGGTATTCCTAATGAAAATTATAAAAAAACATATTTTAGACCCACCCTAATATACATATAACATTTATGAAATGTTTCTACATAACCACCCCCTTTTTATAGATAAGAAACTATTTTATTTTAATTATGATTATACTCATACACGTTGTTTGTTGTTTTTTCTGATTTATTCTAAATCAAAATAATTATTGCTGGCCCGAATGAACAGAATAAAATCAATGGTTTAACAACGACCGATGATTATAAATCAGTGACAAAACAATTTGCACGTCGTTTGATTGATTTAAAATCATCAACAAATATGTGTGTTGGAGTATATTCAGCGTTTGAACGAAACACATATTTATTCTTGTGTTGATTGCGTATGAACGTTTTGCAATCAGCAAATGCAGTTCTCTGATGTATATCTTAAAATATCACTCTTCATTACTTCTAAAGCATAAGTTATAGTATATCGTATATTTTTTTTATTCTAAAGCATTTATTCAAACTGAGAAAATAGTTCTGATGGACTTTTTTAATTTTTTTATTAAATCATTTTTTTATATTTTAGTTTAAAATTTCATGAGGGTTAGAATTTATGCAGTTTTGCAATTTTTATAAAAGTTTTGAAATATTAAGAAAAACAGATTTTTATTGACCTTTAATTGAAACTAGCTGGCCTGTCATTTGCATTTTTTCAGCCTTAAATATTTATGACGAAGCAATCTGTGCACTTTTGCATTATGTTTATTATCTAACACTACACCATTTCCAGTTTTAATTCACAATTTACCAAAATAATTTTAAAATTGTGTAAAAATTATTTCAATTTGCCGAAAAATGTTTTAAAATTGTGCAAAAATTATTTAAAATTGTTTAAAAATATTTTTAAATTGTCTAAAATTAAATTTGTCTAAAAATTCATTAAAATTTTTGAAAAATGTTTCAAAAATGCTTTTTCACTAATGCAGAATTATTAATTTGTTTTAATAAAGAGTATTTGTATATCAATGCATAAATTTCGCTTCTTTAAACTTATTTTTCTGAATTCTTATGCATGGTTTTCACTATGTCATTTTTAATGTCAATTTGTCCAAATAATTGGCAATTGTATGAAAACGGGTTGTCATATGGTGTCATCTGAGTTTGCAGTCAGTTATGCATACGAACTGCCGTCTAAAATTACAGACAAGTGAAAACGTCAAATTTCAGTTTGTCAACAGATATGGCAGCATTTTTTATCTAAAATAAAATTGACAACAAGTTGTCAATTTTTTTTTGTTTGACGATCGCAAAGCTGTAATTTTTTTTTTGTTTTGCTGGAAAAATTAATTGCAATGGAAATTTTTTAATTAAAGAAAAAAATGGTAATGTAATAACACAAAACGCCGCACTAGCTATAGCCATTTGTTTCTTTTTTGTCATTTTTAAATTTTTTCCACTTTTTATTGAACACAAATTAATATTTTCTAATCAGCTGTTCGCTCGCCTCATCATATTTGACCTTTGTAATGAAAACGGCTTGTCAGTCAACTGACACCAAAATTTGACATAAGTTTTTGACACGCTCTGCTTTATCGACTTATTGTCAGTTTTTAAGATGTAATGAAAACGCTTATGACACAACATGACGAGAATTCATTTGAGTCAGTTTTTGTTGTCAGTTCATATGACATAATGAAAACCAGGCATTATGAATTAAATTTTCATCAAAGTGTATGAACATTTTCCACTCATGCATCAGAATACCTAATCATTGTATTATCATTGCTTCCTTAGAGTAAAGTATGAGTAATGCTCGTAGCTACATTTGAATAATTCCATAATTCCATGACACGCTAATGTTAAATTCATCGATGAAACCATCAGAAAAGAAGTGATGCCTTTGCCATAGTAGTGATGCTTTTATTGCTTCTTTGGCAGCTTTATTTTTGCTGGGTAATTATGTCTTACGCCATATTAGAAAATATTTTTGGTATTTTTGGAGTGGAGGTGAGTGAAAGTGAGTGGAAGTGAGTGGAAAAGAGTGGGCCATATATTTTTATATCTCAAATATGTGATAGCATATACAGGGACATATAACTAGGTATGGCACAATATAAGATAATTTTAAAGAAATTTTGTGTAATATATAAGTATATATGGTAAAGCATACCGACATATGTATTTATATATGATAATACAATATATTATTATATAAGGCCACATATTATATATATTATTTTATTATTATTTATATAGTGATATCTTCTTAGAATCAGAAAATTTTATTGTGAAAAACACTAAATTTTAACAATTTTTGTCAGTTGTTACAAAATTTTGATGGCAGAAATTTAACCGTTATTTTTAAAGGTGAATATCTTTGTCGATTTGTTAACTGCAGATATCTCTGTTTATCTCTGTTTTAACTGTCATTTTTAGTGGAATATACTGGCAAACTTTTTTTAGTGTAATGAATACATTTGTTTTGTAAATTTTATAAATTAAAATGTTCTTTGACAAATCAAAACATGGTAAAAAAAATAAATTATAAACATTACTAATGCCTGTTAACTTATCTCAAAAAAATCAGAGTTTAGTGCTTAACAATAGTTATGAATGTCAAATTTGTATGCAGTTAACAATGGTTAGTGCTAAGATCTGGTTAAGATTTCGATATATTACCCACCCTAAGAAACTTATGTGAAAAAAAACTATGTTAAAGAAACTTTACAAATACCAAAAGTGTTCGAAATCGTAAAATTTGTTTTTTTTTTTTTGTTTTTTCATACAAACTTCAGAAGATGTTATGAAAAAAGAGTTTAATCCTGTAATTGATGCCGTTTTTTAATTTGTTGGATACAAAATGTTGTATTACTCCTATTCTTGGGCGGATGACACATAAACTATTTATTCATTATTTTTAAGTATTTTTTTTTATATATTTTACGGTAACTTTCTTTTTACGTAGAGACGTAGTTGAGCGATTGCGACGTGTTTGATTGATTGCTAAGAATACACATTTATAAAGTTTTTTTTTTGTCGAATATCTGTCTATTATGGAGGCTTTAGCTTTAATAATATATTTTAAGGTTGAAATAGCTTCATAATATGAGAATATTTAAGAGTGAATTATTTCTCAGAACCTGGAGCAATAATTTAACAGCTAAATTTTCTATTCCAAAGAACTACTTGTATAACAACTTCTTGCCCTTTATAATCTGTTTTTCTGTTGGTTTTAACACCGATCATTTTTGTTTGAAGTTATTCCAAAAGTAACCGTTTATATTATTCCCAGCAAGTATTCCTAGAACCACTTCTGGAGTTAGTTCTAGTTAATTATAGCTTTCATTTAAGTTTAGGTAAACAAGTTCGGGTTTAATGGAATTTGTTCTAATACAAATGTTGTGGAATTGATGTGGAGATGTAAGCAAAGGCAGAATTCCTATAGAGTTAAAATATCAACTGTCTGAAAGACATAAAAATATAATTTATATTAATTGAAATTTTTTAAAGGAATTAAAACAGAGATAATCTATTGCATTCTCAAAAGCTAATAGAGCACCTGCTTTCAGAAAGTTGAAAAAGATATCTAATCCTTAAGGATCTCTCTCACTTGACTTAAAAAGAATTTTATTGTATTTCAATTAATTTTTTTTTCTAAGCATTTCTTGCCATATTCTTACCCAAAGTTAAAAAAAATAAGGACGATTTGATAAAAATAAAAAAAACAGAAAAATCCATATAAAAATTTAATCGACCTATTTGAACCGGTTATTCTGTTGAAAAATTATTTGAGTTTTGAATTATTTCTTTTGATATTAACTGTAATAGAGGCGATTAATCGAAGAATAGGTTAATCGAATAACCAAATTCAACACACTATAAATTTTTCGTGATTAATAATTTTTGAATATTTCTTTAGACAAATTTTTGAATAACACTGAAATTAAAAAATTATCTTTGGGTTGTTGTTTGCGATCACTGTTAACAAATATTATATCAAAATCTTTAAATTTCATATAGTGTATAATTGAATCCAACATATTAGATTAACTATAGACGGACTAGATTTTGCCTCTCCTTAAATTCGTTTTAATAAAAAAAAGACTCTATCTCACAGTGCAACGGTCACACATTTTTGATTTGTTATGGTACACATTTAAGTTGTCTGTTGATCATAAAAATTTCGAAATATAGATTATTTGCTTTTCCAAATAAAAAAGGCTATAAATGATGAAATTTAAAATCTATAATCAACATTTATTTTTACAGCGAGGACTTTAATGCCGAGATGTGTAAACAAAGTTTAGATTAATATATTTTGATTTTATACAAGAAAAATTTAATAAACGTATCGTTTGTATAAAGGTTTGTTTGAATATATAAGAACGTGTGAGACATTTGAATCTAAATAGGATTTAGATATGAGGATAAAAAAATAAAAACAAAAAACTAAATTACCAACTAACTAAACTAATCTTAAATTTTAAATATAGAGTGTGTATGTAAGTTTTAGAATTAAATTGCCACCATGCATAGTGAAAATATACATTCGTTATAATTTTATTTTGTTTGTTATAGAAAAAGCACTGCACATACGGATTTCATTCGTTTATTGTTATTATAATTATTAATATAATTTTTTTTCTTTAAATTACACACAAGCATGTTTAAACATTTTTAATTATAAATTCCTATCACGTTTTTAATATTTTCAAATTATTTAATTTAATATTTTTAGATGTGTGTTTTTTATTCATATATTTTTAAATAGGCATAAAAAAACATAAATTGCACAAACAAATTAAAATCTTATTTTTTTCTTGCAATCTATTATTAATTATGATTCATACCAACGTAGAAAAATTACCGAAAATATTGAAATTTTGTTTTTATAAAAAAAAAACTATTATGAATTTATAACCCTTAAATACACTGTGAAACATTTTCGGGGACATTGTCTGGTGGTGAGAAATTCTAAGTCAGGGTGGAAGTACTAATACTAGCTTAGTTTTACTGCTATAACTCTAGAACCATTGATGATTTCTTCTTATTTCATTTGATCGTATGAAATCTTTAAAAATATTATATAATTTTTTCACCTTTTTCCATTGATTTTCTCCAATAACTCGTCAATAACTTCAAATTTCTGGCCATAAAAGAATGAAAAAATAAAGCCAAATACAATTAAAAATATTTTTAGTATGCATATTTCTATTTCCCCCGTATTTTCAAAAGATGGCGTCATAATCGATCTTGGTTGAATACCCTGGGCCAGCAGATGACTGGAGATTATTTATTGACAGTTCAAAACTCAATTTTAAAGCGGTTTTCCGGCATAAGACTAATAAAAAACCTTCGGTTCCAAACGTGTATAGTACAAAAACAAAAAAAAAAAAACGTACAACATATGAAAATATTTAAAAAAAAACGATTAACTACACTAAACATATGTGGCGCATATGATGCGATTTAAAAGTTTTAGCAATCTTTCCGAGCAGAACGAAAGAAATTTTCTTCAAATTGCGATATAATTGGTTATATAAGAAATTCCTTTTCTTCAAATTTGTAAGCGATTATCGTAGAATACGAAAGCACAATTTGATTCTTCAAAATTAAGGATAAGTCGTCAAAAGAAGCAAAAAAAAAGAAAAATAATTTTTGTTTAACTAAATCTAGACCAATATCTTTCCTCTCAAATATAGGTAAATTATATGAAAAAGATAATTGTGCCATTAATGGCCCTAGTTAGATTTCGTAATATTTATTTAAGTCTACGTTGCAATTGTGTTATTGGCTAGTTCAACCTCATCTAAAATATAAAATTTACAAGGAAGGTCTGCGATGTAGTTCTTTGCGATTTAAATAAAAGTTGAATATGTCTTAGAGGGGACAAAAAAAATAATAATGTTTATATAGTACGATCTCAATTTAAAACTTTTCTATAATTACGAATTTTTAAAGTGTTAAAAGAAGGAAAACCTAATGGAATGTCGGATTTGGTTTGACATATTTTGCTATTTCTTTAAAAGATTTTGATTTACATATATCCAATAATTTCACCTTTCATTTAATTCGCATTTAAAAACATATGAGTAAAAAATTACATCTACACTTCATAAAATTTAAAAAAAAACCCTTTAAATTTGTCGTAGTACCAAGAGACTTAATACATTTTTTGCCATTTTTAATATATTATATTGATTTTTTTATTGGACCTAAAACAATGTCCAAATTTGAATATAGTATATAGATCATAATTACTTAAATTTACACTCTTTTTTGAAAAAGTGATTTATTTCCTTCTATAGAGTTTAATTAATTTCAACTTATCTTTCAAATACTAAACTATTATTTAACCTGAGACCGTATGTGTTGCAAAAACTCAACATATGATAAACTAGATTCAGTGCGATCATCAATTAATTGTTCCCTTAACTGAGGATTGGCTGTACTTGTATCTCTAGAGGAACAAAAAAAAACAAAAAAATTAAAATTGATTAGTATTTTAAGTATTATTATAGAATTCAAAGAATTCATCAGTTTTTAAACATTTGCTTAGAATCTTTAAAGTTAAAAATTTTCAATTAATATTTACCTTATAATCTGTACTATAGGTGGATACGGTTTTTCATCGTTTAATTTCATTATAAAACGTTTAAGTGCATCATTTTCCGGACTATTTACATTTGGCAAACCATAAAAATAATCTGGTAATTCAGCTGTTGATTTTATACCTGTTTTTGATAACAACAACAAATTAAAATGTTTTATATTTAGAAAAGTTTTAAAAAGGAGTAAAGTAAATTTAACTAATAGCTATTGATATTGTGGAATTTTTATACGAGGGCGGATCAATAAGTCCGTGACTTTTCGAACTTCCCTCGTAGTTATATGAGATGCAACACCTCTCCCATCGAGTGCTCATTAAACATTTTTTTTTTTTGCGAAAAAAAACCGTCAATCAAACCAAGGAAAAGCTTGATAAATACTATGGGGATTCTCTACCATCGATTTCAGCGGTAAACAAGTTGTTTACTGACTTGTTGTGGCCTTACAAGCACGGAAGATGCCGAACGTTCTGAACGCCCAGTTGAGGTCTCTACACCCAAAACAATTTAAAAAATTCACAATATAGTGTTGGCCGATCAGATATTGAATGTGCGATAGATTGTGGAAGACATAGGCATCTCACATGGCTCAGTGGTTTCAATTTTGAACGATCACTTGGGTATGAGAAAGCATTCCGCAAGATGGCTGCCGCGTTTGCTCACAATCGACCACCAACGTAATCGTGTAACAGCTTAGTTTCCATGGCAAAAATCCATGAAGTAGACTACGAATTGCCCCCTCATTCGCCTTATTATCCGGATTTAGCCCCCAGTGACTATTTCCTATTTCCAAACCTAAAAAAATGGCTCGGTGGAAAGATATTTAGCTCCAACGATGAAATTATTGATCAAACAAATACCTTTTTTATGGACCTCAAAAAATCCTGCTGTTAAACGCAAAGTAAATGGAACTTGACAGTAGTCTATTAACAGGTGGTACTTAATGGTAGCAGTGTTGCATTTCATATAACTACGACTTATTGTATGATTTTATATTTTCCCGATTAATCCTTAGTTAGAACTTCAATATCATTATAAATATTTGTTTAGATAATGAAAAAACTAATTTGTATATGAAATATTTTTTTTTTAAAGTTAGCCAAATTAACAACATCGAACAAGATGCTATAACACCATTAACTAAGAAACATAGTTGACATTTACAGCTACATCATGACCGGTATGGACATTTTAAAAAGGCGATTCCATTAAAGGCGTATGTCAATTTGTACATACTTGGGAATTTTTCATTACCATTAAAATTTCATTACCACTAGTGGACACTAATGCAAATGAAACAAATTTTATTGCTAATGATAATGAAATAGCACAAATGCATATAAAAACTAATTATAATTGATAAAAAGAAACATTTGTTTACATTAAATTTATACGATTAAAAATTATTAAAGTAGCTTTATACAAAAAATAATAAAACAAAATATACAAATATTAACCCGCTTTTGGTTACTGGTTAACTTTACAATGTTATTAAAAAATTATATTTCTTTTTTTTATATAAGAAAAACGAAAAAGTGAAATTTATTAATAACACATAAAATGACATTTAATAATGATAATGCTTTTTTAATTAGTGCATTAATAATGGTAATGAAATTCAAAAACATTCACATTAATCAATGAAATCATTCATTGAAACAATTTTTTTTTCCATATTTTATATTATTTATTGAATCTTCACTTTTAAAAACTGTGAACTAACAATAATTAACCAAATCTTAAAACTAAATATTAATTGTTAAGTCCAGCCAGTGCCAGACTGATGTTATGTGGTTCAACTGGAACCATTATTTCCCCTTATTATTAGCGGACCAGATCCGCAGTGTCCCTCCTCCTAAGACGCTGGTGGCCGTGATTATCAGTTAAGTTACGGGCTAGTATGTTGGCGTGTGTTTCCAGTTTTGTTAAATAGCGTTGACATTGTCTAATAATTTCATCTTTGACCAGGGGTACATTCAGGTCCTTATGTATGTTGTAATTCCTAACATACCAGGGTGCGTTCGTGATCGTCCTCAAGAATTTATTTTGCATTCTCTGAATTTTCCCTATATTGGACGCAGAGGCAGTACCCCAGAGCTGAATTCCGTAGCACCATATGGGTTTCATTATCGAATTGTAAATGAGTAATTTGCAGTCCAGGCCTAGTTTAGAGTTTTTGCCAGTAAGCCAAGCGAGTTGAGCAGTTTTTAGCCTCATCTGAGTTATTTTCGCATCTATATGATTTTTCCACGTGAGTCGACGGTCAAGATGAATACCGAAATATAAATGAGTAATTTGCGGTCCAGGCCTAGTTTAGAGTTTTTGCCAGTAAGCCAAGCGAGTTGAGCAGTTTTTAGCCTCATCTGAGTTATTTTCGCATCTATATGATTTTTCCACGTGAGTCGACGGTCAAGATGAATACCGAAATATTTCACACATGTGTGTTGGGGTATATTTAGATTATTAATTTTAATGGGTGGACACGTCTCTTTTCTCAGTGTGAAAGTAATGTGGATACATTTCTGTTCATTCACCTTAATTCTCCACTTATCCAACCAAGCTTCCAATTGTGAAATGTGAGTCTGTAACATTCTAGACGCTATTTTTGAGTCATCGTGGACGCTTAAAATTGCAGTATCGTCAGCGAAAGTCGAATATCTAATGGCATGTCTGAAGTATAAATGATATATAACAGAGGACCCAAAATGCTACCTTGTGGAACTCCGGCTTGTATATCTTAAGGAGAGCTGACAAAACTTTTTTCAGCAAGAGTGAATTTTCGATTTGTTATATAGCTTTTGAGTAGCTTGTGAGTATTTGTTGGTAACAAAAGTTTTATTTTAAACAGTAGACCTTCATGCCAAACCTTATCGAAAGCCTGTGAAGCATCGATAAAAAGGGCAGAGCAGTATTTTTTCTCCTCGAACGTTTTCCTGACAACAGTAACTAGCCTGTGGGCTTGCTCAATGGTGCTGTGTTTTCTCCTGAAGCCAAATTGGTGTGATGGAATACGGTTGTTTTGTTCCACATAAACAGTTATCTTTTCCATTAGGATTTTCTCGAATAGCTTTGACAAATTGGATAATAGGCTTATAGGCCTATACGATTCCACTTTTGTGTGATCTTTGCCTGGCTTGGGTATCATTTTAACGAGTGAAACTTTCCATTCTGGGCGATAGTATTCTAGGCGTATAATAACATTAAAAATAAAGAGAATTATCTTTAATGCTATACGGGGTAACTCCAAGAGCATCCTGTTACCGATTCCATCGATACCAGGAGCTCTTTTAGGGTTTAGTTCAAAAATAGCCTTTTCGACCTCTCTCATCTCAAACGTTAATCGGGTAGCTGCTCGGTGCTGGGGTAAAATCGGTGGCAACTCTGTTACAGAACTTGTTATATTTGGCGTGAATATTTTTCTTAAATGTTCTACAAACAGATCTCCTTTTTCAGTATCATTTCTAGCCCAACCTCCGTCTGATTTTCTCAAAGGAGGCTTACATAAGACAGGTCTTTTTAAATTTTTCGTTGCACGTCATAATGAGTAATCAGTTCTTGATGTTGGATCTAAATTTTCAAGATATCTGTTTAATGAAGCTGTTCTCTTATGTTCAAGTAGCTTTCTTAATTTTTTAGTGCATTCTTTCAACCGTTCCTTAAGTTGAGGAGATCTGTGCTGTTGCCACTCTCTTCGAGCTCTTCTTTTTTCATTTAAGAGTCCTTCGACATCGGCAGACAAAATAATATTTTGTCTGTTGTGTCGGGGGGTTTGGTAGAAACAATGGAATGAAATTTATTTCATTACATTTGTTATAAATGCAATGGTAATAAAATCATCAATTAGTTCCATGCATGACTTTGTATAATCGGTTTTATTACTCTATTTTGCTCTTAAAAAGATTACAATTTGTTTTGGAAATTCGTTAACCTCTTACTGCCATCTAATAGTGAAATTCTAAAGCAGCAAAGATAATAAGCATGTCCAAGCTTTTAGTTTTCGAACTTGCTATTCCGAAAAAAATGTTTTCTTATTGGAAATTTTCTTAAATACAAATGTGATTTAATTTGAAAATTATTTTTGTATTGTTAGACTTTCTTTTTTCACTTGTTATTGACATTTATTCCCGAAAATAAAAAATAGTGAAAATGATTTGGAAATTAGCTGTGTGGTATTTTTTTTTTTACTGATTTCGAAAAAAAGCAAAAAGTTGAAATTAATAGAAATAGAGGATAATGGTAAGTTTTACAAAATATTGTAATTAAAATCTTTTTAGTGTAAAAACTAAAAATTTCCCCTCCCCCAAAAACCAAGGGCTGGATCCACATCCACAACGGTAACATTATGTTAGTAAAAGAAATTTTTACACAAAAACTTTCCAAACACAAATATGATGATATCGTAATAAAAGGCAATATATTTAATGACAATTCCAATTTTTTGATTACCCTCTACAAACAAAAAAAAATACTACATGGAGTGAAAAACCCGTGGCATAACAACGAAAAACCATTTTTTTTGGATTTAAAATCAATTTTATTCTTCAACGTAATATCCGTTAAGTGAAATGCACATCTTCCAACGATCCTCTAACACCTTAATACCCTTGAAAAAATGCGATTAGTAAAACTCTTCAAAATAGGCTTCCTTCTCTGATATGACTTCTTCATTTGTGCAAAATCTCTTTCCCTGGAGCCATCTTTTCTAGTTTGGGAACAAATAATAATTCCTGGGGGCCAGATCTGGAAAATACGGGGTTGGGGGGAAGCATGATGGTACAAGATTTTGTTCTTTTTTAAGTGAGTCGTTTTTTCTTAATTTCTTCATCCAATTTATCCAATAACTTAACATAGTACTTGGCAGTTATTGTTTTTCGCGTCTCCCAAGTAATCAATAAATATTATACCACGTGCATCCCAAAAAACACTGGTGATCAACTTTCCAGCCGATAGTTGAGTCTTTAACCGCTTTGGTCGGCTCTCGCATGCTTGTAACCACTCCGCAGACTGTTTATTGCATTCCGGTGTATAATAATAAATTCACGTCTTATCCATTGTTATAAATCGACGTAAAAATTCCGTTGGATTTACTTCAAACATCTCCAAAACATACTTTGAATCATGAACATGTTTCAGTTTTTGTTCAGCTGTTACAAATCGCGGCAGCCATCAAGCAGAAAGCTTTTTTATATTTAAAGATCATCAGTTGATATGTTTATGATGCAAGCATCTCGCTCAGTTTAATGTTTCGATCATCACATACAACACGATGCAATTTTCTTACGTTTTCTTCGGTATCTGCCTCATTTGGACGATCTGCATCATTTGTGCTCGTACGACCACAATTAAATTCGGAATACCACCTTTTAACCATTGAATCTGACGGCGAAGATTCACTATAATGTTTATCAATCCATTCTTTGGCGTGGACAGTATTTTTCCCCGCCAAAAAACAATGTTTAATCAAAAGATAAAACTCTTTGAAATCCATTAATAAAAAACCATGAAATTTTTAAACAATTTTTCTAACAGTTGGCCCTCCTGACTTAACAAAAAATATTGGCACTTGGCCATCTCGCCACTTTTCACTCCATGTAGTAGGATTGCATTATGTTAAAAAATTTAAATGAAAATAATGTTGAAGTAAACATTACTGAAAAAGTCCTTTTTGAAACACTCTGTTCGCTGCAATATAGTTAAAATAGAGTTGTAATTTTTTGTCTCCCGAGTTTCACTGGCATTTATTTTCAAACGTTATACAATTATCCAAAAATGTTTTTTAATTGTCCAAAAATTATTTTAATTTATCTAAAAATTGTCTCAAACATTTTAAGGAATTTTTGGATAACTTTCATATATAATGAGATTTTTAGAAAAATTTTAAAACCTTTTTGAACAATTTTAAAACATTTTTAGATTATTTAAAAACATTTTTACATAAACTTTACATAAATATAAACTTTACTATTTTTACACAATTTTAAAATAATCTTCAAAAATTCTGAAATAAAACTGAAAATAGTGTAGTCTATTTGTGATTGTTGTTGTAAGTTAATAATTTGTTTATTGGACTGATTTAGTTGAATATTTACAGAATTGAATTTGTACTTACCAAATAAATTTTCTAAAATATTTTCTGGTACATTAAGTCCTATATATATCAAAATCGTCGTACCACAGTCCATTAAATATATTGAGCAAGAACTAATACTAAAAAAAAAAATAAATAAATTAATTAATTAATTAGTACATAAGGAGTTCACTTTTGTGGCCGTCTATAATAAATAACAGGTTTGTAAAACGAATTTTTATATAAGAATTATTTATGAAGGCCCAATTACTGAATGTTCCAAAATTTAGCCAACAGTTAAATTAAAATTTGATATGAAAAACATAAATAAATGTGTTGGTTAAAGTTCGGTACTCAAAAAGTTTGGTAGTTGTTTATGGTGTAATCAATAGCCGTTTTAGCTGTAATTACGGTTTACTATTGGAAAAATAAAAAAAAAATCAACTGTTATTGCAGTAATTGAAAAAAAAATAACGAAGGGTAAGTACTGTATTTTGTTACAGTTTTTAATGGGATTATTATTAAAACTATAAATAAAAACTTTCGCTGTTGTTATATTTGTTGTATTTATATTCTTAGGTCCTATGTGAGCTGGCTAAATTTAATCTAAACTAAATACAAACTGACGATAAGGTTTAAAATTTCTTTGAACATTATTTTGAAAAATTTTCAAACTCAAAGAAACTTGAAAACCTTAATTTAGTTTAGCCAATTCGCACCCAACCCTTAGTCTGCAAACAAAAATAAGAAAATATTATGGTAGTTCTAAATGAGTACAGTATTTTAACTTTAAATTTTGAGTCATTGAAAGAACTAATTTTTTTAATAAAAATGTTAAAAAAAATTTGTGTTATTTTGCTACATTGCACTATGGGGAATTTGTAAGGAGTTGTTGACCAAAACGTCAATTTTTATGTGATTCAAAATAATTTTCTGTGATGCCATTACAAAGTCAACTATTTAGAAGTATACTATCACATAATTAGCAATAGAGTAATTATATTATCCATGTCATTTGGGTGCCTAGCCACAGGGACATACCAGGGAACTGTAGGGCAGACGAGCTTGCAAGACTGGGGACTACCTTACACATTCCACACGAAATAGAATCTGTGGGCATGCCTCTGGCCACTTGCAAGTTTCGGCTGCGGGAGAGTGCTTATGGGTTGGCAGAAGATAGGTGGGCCCCTGTCCGTGGTTGTATTCGTTCCAGACATATGTGGCCCCGCCTGGATAGGAAGCGCACGCACAGTTTGCTGTCACTGTCAAGGCCCGATATATCCCTACTTGTGTCCGTCATGACGGGACACTGTCTGATTGGAAGGCACGCAGTTAGGTTGAGGGTTGCGTTTAGTGACTTTTGCAGAAGCTGTGGTGACGAAGACGAGGAGGAGTCTGTGGATCACCTTCTCTGCACTAGTCCTGCCCTGGCTCGCAGGAGGGGACTGCATTTGGACTCATGTTTCTTTAAGGACCTGGGTGATTTGGCTGATATCGATATCGGCCGACTTAGGGGCTTTTTGAGGCAATCGGGATGGTTCGACGGGGAAAGCTGGGCTCTAATCGCCGCATTCGTGATCGAATTTGATATCGTACAAAAAATAAATTCGATAGGTATCGAATTGCCTAATTACGGCATCGATTGGTAACGAATCGAAAATTTTGCGAATTGTAAAAGATTTTATTTTAATTGTAATAGAGTCCTGACATAAGTTTCACACAAATGTAATCAAAAAAAGAAAAACAAAAACAGCAAATTTAAAACAGAGTAAGTAACAATTATGCTTTTTAGTTAATTTATTTAAATAAAACATTTTGTATAGACAATGAGTCAACAATTACTATTAATAATGCACATGTCCTCATCGGAATCTGAAGATGAACATGGCGTAATGCGCATAAGAAGACAAATGCGGGATAAAGGCGACCCTCTTTCCTTGCCTGCTAAAGCGTAATTAATTTATTTATAAAACCAAAAAATACTTCACTAAGGATTTATTTGCAGATTTAAACAGCGAATTAGACTGTCGAAGGAGGCGTTTAATTATGTTCTTGCCCAGATTGATTTTGTTGGGCACATGTCAACTGCGGTGCCGCCAACGCTTCAGTTGGCAGGAACACTGTCTCTGTTTGCTACCGGTTGCTTCCAACATGCGGTTGGAAACGATTATTTAGTTGGTATGTGTCAAAGCACTGTTAGCAAAACTGTGAATAATGTGGCAAAGGACATAGAAGAGACAGTGTGTCCGAATTACATAAATTTGCACTTGTCCTAAAAACTTAACAATTAATACTTTTTTTTAATTAAAATTAAATAACACTTAAATTTTGTTCTCTTTTTTATATGAAAACACTTTAAAACAATTTTTTTTTAATTTCGACACCTATTGCTGTATCGAACAATATTGTAAAAGATTGCACTCGATCGATTGCTCGTTATCGAATCTTATCATCTCAAAATACGTTAATTTTTGTTCGATAACGAATGCCATAATCTCAAAATAAAAATATTCGATCAAAGTTGTTCGATCACGAAAGCGGCGATTAGACCCCTGACCAAATTGGAACATAAATATGGTTGTTAAAAATAATTAAAATTGTAGTTATTTATACCTTTGTTTTAACTGTAATTTTCAGTTGATTCCACCAACAAGCTTTTTTGGGTGCAGTTAGCTAGCTTCCGTGGTATCACAAGGGACTTTATAATTATTAATTATTGAATTTTATTATTAAAATTCGTGCTGTGTAAGAAATGTGTGTCGTAAATTATGTCCATTTTATGTTCGTTATTTCTTCAAAGTGGTGTGACCAAATTTCGCTCCAGTTTCACTTTATTAAACATTAATCCTCCAACCCGTGTGCGAAGAGTGCGTACAGTGGAGAATATTGCTGCTGTATCGGCCAGTGTCTATGAAGATCAGGATATGTTAAATCGTCGGCGATATCAACAATCGGGCTTGTGTTAATCGACCGCCACAACGTTGTTTGTTTGGTGAATGAGACTTAGAAAAGTTGGATGATGATCCATTTTTCTAATCAAAAATTGTTATCAGCGACGAAGTTCATTTTTGGCTCAATCGGTACGTTAACAAACAGAATTGCCGAATTTGGTTTGAAGAGCAGCCAGAGGCTGTTCAAATGCTGCCAATGCACCGAGAAAGATGCGCTTTTTGGTACGGTTTGTGGTCCTGTGGCATCGTTGGACTGTACTTCTTCAAGAACGTTGAAAATCGCAACGTTACATTCAATCGAGCAAGGTACCCTGCGATGATAACCGACTTTTTGTGCCAAAAATGGCATGTGGTTTCAACAAGACGGTGGCACATGCCACGCGATACCATGAAGCTATTGTGAGGCGAGTTTGGTGAGCATTTGCCCATCGATTTGGAGCAGTCCATTGTTCAACAAAACAAAAATAAACTGATTCATTAATTTACAATAGCTGTGTTTATGCGTGAAGTTAATACACGAATACATAAATTTTGCTATATTAAGAGAATTTCTTTTTTTAAATGTTAATATGGCAACACTGCTTAATTTTTAAACGCTTTCGCTTGCGAAAATAATATAGCTCATTATTTGCATTTGAAAAGAAAATGGGCCAATTTTCAGTATATTAAAGTTTTTACAAATTCAGAAATTTCTTGATCCGATTTGTTCATTTTACATAAAAATTAAATATTGGACAAAAAATTTTTCTCAAAACAATGCGTGGATGTCCTTAACCAAATCATCATAACACTTTCATAAAACCTCTCTTCTTTCTGTATTTAAACAATTTTTTAAAAAGTACTATAAAAATGTCAAAAATTGCATTTCTAAAACTTTATATGGCAACCGTGGAACAATAACTTTTGTAATTTTTTAAATTTATTTAAATATTCATAACTTCAAACTATTCCATGCTTTTTTGCTTAGTTATATCGCTCTTCTATCAAAATTGAAGGTAGGTGTTACTTTAAAGCAACGGAAGTAAAAAATGGCCACATTTTAAGAAGTGGTTTAAACTTGGTATCTAAACGAGGCATAAAATCATTGTTATAATAAGAAAAATTGATGCAAAGCATGTAAGAGCAAAATGCGCAGTTTAATTGAAATTATATTTTGGGTGTTCCAAAGAAACCTTAGCATTCCGTAGGATTTTCCAGCTGCAGCATGCAAATGTTTTGATGCAAATTTTATTTTGTTTGCATTAGCCCACGTAAGAACTTGTTACAGATTCATATCAGTTTTCTTATACAATCATTTAAATTGCTGATGTCACTACTGATATATAACTGCACGTCATCAGCATATATGTGTATATTATTACATTTATGTAAATTGCGAAAAGTAACGGCCCTTGCGGTATGCCTTTTAGGACTGGTAACTCACATGAAGACTTGTTATATGCAGTAACTGACTGACTGACTAAACAAATATGATGATATGAAAAGAGTAGACGAATGCGAGAAATTAAATACTCCACGTAAGGATAAACATATACAATATAACAATTATTTTTTCTCATCGCCGTAAGTCTCAATGAATCTAACGCAAAATAAAAGAAGATCATTGTACAGAGAAATCCCTAAAGGGTCTTACAAAGTTAGTTCAACGGTGGACCTGGTTCAAAAATTCAAATCAGGTTTTCACATATAAAAAATGTTTTATTTTTTTTTTTTTACTTTAGCCTCAGTTTTACAATGTCAAGTTAGTTACTACTAACTGGGACACGCTCCTTATATACAATTTAAATTTAACGGGACATTCAGAAATTGGGACTTAATGTATCGTCAAAAAGTGATAAGGATATAATATTTTATAATAAAATATTAATATTATTTGTTGCATTGCAACCATAAAGATTCTATTTTAAATATATTAAAAAGAAATTGTTAACTCACGATTCTGCTGACAATTGCATACGGTGAACATATGGTAACTCATCGTCGTCATCACCATCATCACCCGTTGTATTGGCATTTGAATTTTGATTATTATAAAATAATACATCAATATTATAAAACTCCGGATAGATAAATTTTATCAATTGATCTAAGGGTAATGTTTTCATGCAGTCCATAGCATATACACGATCATCAAGGCGTGTACTTGTGCCAACACGGAAGGAAGGCTAAAAAATGAAAGAATCATAATACTATTAACTACTTTCTCTGACTGATAAGTAGCAATAAAAAACAACTTACATGTTTTAATAAGGCCAAAATATACAAAGGCATTAAAGCCAAACTTCGTGGCGCAATAAGTTGTCCAGACTGACCCGATGGTAAGTTTTGTGCAATTTTAAATGCATTTAATATATCGATAGTAGCATTAATGAATGCTTCACGAGCATCAGCTATATTTGATGTAATGGACCGATCGACGGCCATTTTCGAAAGTAAACCAATTATAGCTTCCGTATCTGCAGAATGCATTACTTCGGGTAAGGAAGCCGTCACTGGTAGACAAATGGTGTGAACACGTATACGACGTTCACCTTCGCTGTTGGTATAAAGCAAGGCGGCTTGGAAGCATATAGTTTTAACATCCGTTAATGTTTCTTCATATGAAATCTAGAAGAAATAATACAAATGTTTATCAATATTCCAACTGATTATTAATCCTGTAACCCACCTGCATGCCATAACCAGCATCGGGATTAACATTAGGTAACGATAACAAATCCGTCGACCGAACAAAGAAATTACCATGGAATGTATGTACCTGTAAACCTCGTGTACAACGTATACGCATAACAGCTTCAAAGCCAATCTTACGCACCAAGTAACGTTTTAAGCAATGCTTCAAAGAGTCTACCATTTGAGGTTTAGTCTTTTGATACAAGGGGAAATGATGTACACAGCCACCACTGTGTTTACTAATGCCAGCTAATAAAAAAAATTAATTGAAATTTATATTAAAATAATATTCAAAATAATTTAACAAATTACATATTGTAGCCAAATCACTGTATTGTTGATTTAATAGGAAAAGATCAACAGCAATTTGATAACCAGAGCATTCAAGAGCATAACGTTTATAAAAATCAGTAGCTGGATTAAGATGAGCAACATCTTTGGCAGATCGATTATTTGGATCTTCCCTAGGCTCTAAACCACCAGGACCCTTATTGGGAAGGCACGTTTGGAATACGGTAATACGACCACCAGACGCTTGCTATAATTGTTTCAATAAACACATTAATGTTCTAGGTTTAAACTCAAAATAATTACCATTAATTTATAAGCCACTTGTAGGGCAGCACCTAAAGCTGAACCCGGATCATGGGTTTCAGCAAACCGTTTTGGCAATTGATTTAATAAATCCTTTACTAACTCTTTGCATTCCTTAAGATTAACCAATAAATTATCGGGTCGTGGTAAAAATGGATCTAAAAAGACAGCGAAAACATTAACAATGAAATTCAAATGATTAGTACTAGCTAAAACATACCATCTATATCCAATAGAGTCATCTCATGTGGCTGATTATAACCATCTGCCATACTGTAGAAGTGTATATTGCTATTGTAGGCAATAAAACCAACTTGAGTGCGTGCATCGCCTGGCATATCATCTAAATGCTTAGAGATCATTGCACAAACATTTTCCAAATAACCACATTGTTGGGCAATAATCGAAACATCAAACAGAAATAAATATATTGCTGGTTGCGGTGGACGTAACTATAAATATAATAAAAATAAGAATTCAGTTAATACCTTATAAACAGTTTTGTGTTTCAAATATTTACCATATATTCAGATGGCGCAATAAATTCGATTGTACTAGAACGTACTTCCGGACGACGTGTTACATCACCATATGTTTTTGTAGCTGGATCAAATTGAAAGTCATCAGGCACTAAGAATGATATAAAATAAATCAAATTAAAATAGTTATAAAAATAGTCGTAACAATATCCTCGATTTTTGAGTATTTTTCTATCTTTATTTTAGAAATACCATCATCTTCCTAAATTACTTCCAGATTCAGAGACATTTGTATACCCTCCACCATATGGGATGGAGGAGGATATGTGTAAATACATGTTTGTTTTCGTTAGATGGAGAAAAACGTTAACCAAATCTTTATCGAATATTTGTATCGAAGAAGAAAAAAATGTAATTACAGTTTTTTTTTTCATTTAAAATATTTTGTCATGGATTGCCAAATTCGTCTATTTCAAAACATATTTTACAATAGGTGTGTTCGACGTACTTTACCGCGGGTGCCCGCGGGAACCCAATCTTACCAGAAAGCGTTTCTTGTAACAAAAATTGGGTAAATGAGAGCGTTCATGAGAGAGTAATTGTGTTTCTCTTTTTACCAGAACTTACCCGTACTTTTTGTTTGGGTAAATGGTAAAGTTTTTAAATCATCAGCTGTTGCTAATAAATTAGCCGTTTTGCATTTTTGAAAAAAATTAAAGTTAAATAAAAATTTACTATAAAGAACATTTCTTTCTTAATAATGAAAAATGCATTTGAGAATGTAAATAGATATTTGCCATTTCAAATATGTTTATTATTTAAGCTGTTTTTTAAAAAGGAATAAATTTGACGTTTATTTTTGGGTATGAAATGTGGTTTTATGCGTTCGCAGTATTTTGGGCATTTTTATGGTTTTGTGAGAGAATTTTTTGATTGCTCTCATTTTACCCGACTTTACCCAAAATTACCTCGTACAGACCTAATATTTGACTAACTGTAAGATATCTGCCAGAGCAATAGAACCGGTTGATTTATCACAATTTTACACAAAACTAACGGTATTAGAACCAACAGTAGAACGGATTAAGAAAAAAAAATTTTTCCTAAACCCGTTTTTTGGAAGATAATTATTTAATGGGTATTAAAAAATGTTTGGCAATACTGTTAAATTATTAATATTTGTACTAAACTTAGCACTTTTTATCAAAATTTTCAACAAATTTAAAAAAACTGTAGCTTTTCTTCTAAATTTTCAACAAAAATTTGAAAAGTAAACAAAAATAGTATTATGAATTTTGGGTGGATCTGGTCAACCCCGACTGCACAAGAACAAGAAAATTCAAATGCCGAGGATTGTAGTAGTGGCGTGATGGCACTACCGATTCAACAACACAGACTTGAGTACTAGATCTATTGATATTCATGGGCATATTTGTAGGAATATTAATCAATTTCCCTGATTGTTTACCATTTTCTTTTTGAGTCTACAGCAGATCTAAAGCGGTTCACAACTCCAATGCTTTTATTAACAACTTGACAAGCTCTGCGGCATTTCTCATGTAACTCAGAAATTTTAAATCTTTTCCAACGGCTAAAAAGTTCACCACGAATATTAATTTGGATTTTTATGGTATAATTAAACCAGCACTTCCTGGTTTTATCACCACGGTAAGTACACACAGTAGCCAAAATATCAAAAAGACTGAGCAAATGGCTTAAATTACTTAAAAGCACTATAGTGCTGTTGTAACATTCCATTACCCTTTTTTTGTAAAATATAATGTTGTTCTAAAAATTAAAAAATTAAAAGAGAATTTCAAATTTTTACGAGGGCCGCACTAAAATCGACCATATATTGTAAGTCCGTGACTTTTTGAATTTCCCGCTTCCTATCTGAAAGGGCAACACTGCTCCTGTCAACAGGCATCTGTCAGTTGACTGCAGTCAAAGTTTGAACAAGCTGCGTTATTTAAAAAATGAAGAATTGTCTAATTTTTTAAGAAATCTTGATTCGACAAACAATAGTAACTAAAGTTTGTGGAAAGTTACAAGGTACCTTAAGAAATCTAACAAAAGAAATATAAAGTCCAAGTGGAACTTATTGTCGAAATAACAAGAGTAAAGCTGACTTATTTTCTGAACATTTAGAGCAAACTTTTGAATCATTTTCACTCCCAAGTTCAACAGAAGAACATTCTATATTAAACTTCTTAGAATATCCATATCCAATGGATATGCCAATAAAGTCATTTTCACATAGAGATTTTCAAAATTAAATACATAAACTAAATAACTCCAAATCTTCGGGATATGATAAAATAGGCTCAAAAGTAGCCAAGTCTCTCTCAAAAAAATGTATTTTGTTTTTAAATCTCATTTACAATTCTATTTTAAGACTGTCGCACTTTCCCCTTCAATGATTCCAAAACCCAACAAACCAGAAAATAATATCACATCATACAGACCAATTAGTTTGCTTCCCGTTTTTTTTTCTAAAATCTTCGAAAGATTATTCTCAAGCAGACTACTACCAATTTTCGAAAAGCAAAATGTCATCCCTGATCATCAATTCGGTTTCCGGCACAAGCATGGAACTCCGGAACAATGCCACCGAATAGTTAACGTTATAACAGATACCTTGGAAAGAAAAATGTATTGCTCAGCAGTTTTTTTAGATGTAAAGCAGGCTTTTGACCGTGTGCGGCATGAAGGACTATTATACAAACTTAAATCAATATTACCAACTCCATTTTACTTATTATTTAAATCGTATCTAAATGAACGAACATATTATGTAAAAGTTTGCGAAGAAACTTCCAGTATCTGCAGTATTAATGCCGGTGTACAACAGGGTAGTGTCTTGCAGCCGGTGTTGTATACTATTTACACTTCAGATATGCCATTGTCAGATAATGTAATAATGGTTACATATGCTGATGATACGGCTATAATATCGTCAAGTGAAGCATCCTTTTTTGTTCAAACACAATTAAATTTAATCCAGCAATGGCTAACAAAATGGAAAGTAAATATCAATGCAAAAGAATGTCCTTCACTATATGTAAATGGTACTGAGATCCCAAAAGCTAATTCTGTCAAATATCTAGGAATGCATCTTGATAAAAGACTCATATGACACAAACATATCAAAGCAAAAAAGCATCACCTTGATATTAAAACTTGAAAATAAAGTCAGATTATATAAATCCATTTTGAAGCCAGTATGGACAGATGACATTCAGTTATGGGGAACTTCAAGTAACTCCAATGTAGAAATACTGCAACGGTATCAATCCAAAACTCTTAAGGGTATTGCCAATGCGCCATTGTTTGTAACCAACAAAAGAATTCATTAGGATCTTAAAATACCCTGGGTCAAAGATGAAATAAATAGGTATAGCTCCTGATATATAGATCGACTTAGTGATCATTGTAACACATTAGCTATAACTTTATTGGATGAAACTGAAGAGATTAGAAGACTGAAAAGAATACATGTAGATCTAAACCTTTTAGATAACAGCATAATTTTTTTTTCTTTAATATATCTTTTTTTTTTAAATAATGTGCATATAACTTGTAATTTTATACAAAACCTAATTTTTAAGATTAGGTTATTAGGCTTAATGAAGTTTAATAACGTATGTTAAGGTATTTTATATTATCAGATTTACTAAATATTGTAGAAACAGATTGTAAATAAAATTAAGAAAAAAAAATTATTGGCAAACATTTATGAATTGCTCTCTCATTCGCCATATTTTCCGGATATAGACCCGAGTGACTATTTCTTGTTTCCAATCCTGAAGAAATGGCTCGGCGGAAAGGTATGATTCCAACGATGAAATCATCTCAGACACAAACCTTTTGTAACGATCTCGACAAATCTTATTTTTGGAAGGGATAAAAAAAATTTAAAAATTGGACAATGTGAGCTCAAGGGAGACTATGTTGCAAAATAAAACGATTTTTTATCCAAAAACCTGGGCTTTATTCACCCATTGACACACCCTCGTATCTCCATAAATAAATGTATACATTATTCCACATTTAAATCGAATTTTCTCATTTTAACGTCAGGTATGCAATATGATTTTTTCGTAAATATTATATTGTACCATACAACGCCATTTGACCGGGTTTATTTACTCAATGAACTAAGAAATAAGTGAATACCCAGCTATAAATGTTAATACATACGTAATCATATAAAATATCCCAGTAAAAAATACCTGACCCAGAAGATATAAAGCAGCACAACTACTCCCACCGAAAGCGTGACTCATATTTTTAACGCTTAAAGAGAGATGCAAAATAACTTAGTGTGAATGCATTCAAACGCATAATTAAGAAATGTTTTCTCCAAAAAGAAAAAATATCTCTTAATTTGGGCTTTTTTTTAAGAAAAAAGTCTACAGTATCGACGTATTTTTTCCTAGAAAACAGGTCAGAGACTAAATGGTTTTAAATAAAGTAACCAGATTCTAAGGGTTTTAATAGGAAAAATCCTATAGGAGCAATTAATTAAAAAATAAAACATTAATTAAATAAAAAAAAAACCATTAAAAAATCAACACAAAAACAAAAATAATAAACCGACTATAAATTGTTAATTTTGAGAAACATGCGCAATTACGGATCCTAAAACTTAAGCGGATCGTAAAACTAGAGAGCTTATTATTTTAGAGAGAAATTATACTTCTCTTAATTCTCTGTAAAAAAAGTTAGAGACGTGTCAAATCCAATGCGCAGCGTTTTTCGAGAGATGTTAAGCCCAATTTACAACATTTTGTGTTTCAATATCTTTTCAATATCGTTAATGATATCATATTTTAATAAAACACCTTTTTAGAGGTAAAAAAAATTGTTATATATTTCTATAAAGGGCTACTCAGGCAATTGCTTCCTCATGCTTCATCATATAAATACATGGATTTAGTGGTTTCAATTCCAACCATTTTATGTGGTGTTTCCAGATCACGTTTTGCTTTGGATGAACGGAAATACAATAACAAAATACATGCAACACAAAAACAAACAACATGTAGTCTCGCGACGAACGTCTTAAGGAAACAACATGTTTCCGGTCGGAATTTCCATATAAATGTTTTCATCAATATCACCATTTAGATATCCCGTTACGAAATCGAGTTGATATAAAGCTAGTTTCAGTTGAACTGACAATGCCATCAGTGATCTGTCGAACTTGGGCTTGGAGCAAATGTTTCAGTAAAGTCAACACAACGTATTTGCGTAAAACCTTTAGCAACAAGTCTGTTGCCAATTATTTCATCTGTTTAATATTTATTTCTTAATACCTATTTTGGATCTATAATCTTCTTCTTATTTGGCCTTTTTCCATTCATTTGCTTTCGGACTTTCAATGGCTTTTGCAGCCTACATCGAAGCCTACATGTGTTCGATTAAATTTGCAATATTTATTTCATTTTCAAAAATATGTTATTCTTCATTCTGTAATTTATTTATCAATTTCCTTGGCCTATCTCTTTTGCCGGTTTTCAATTACTTTGGCCTTCCTGTTGGTATATTCATAAATTCATTAAATTCATTAAATTCTTCATCATCACATTTTCACTATCGGTAAATTCTCGTACTACAGGAGTTTTTTGCTGTATTTCTTTCTGAACTTCTTCTATTTTACTTCTTTTTTTAATATTTATTTTTTGGTACACGGCTTTAATAAAAAAAATACTACTGTCACCCTGATTTTTCAAAACTTTTTCTTCTATAAAATCAGTATAATCTTCTTCTCGCTGATACATATTTGAAAAGGTTACATCTCTTGAGCATAATCTTCTTCTTTTTGGGGTCCCCAAATTTATACGCTTTTGAATTTATAGAATATTTCACGAATATAAATTTCTTGAATTTGGGTTCAAATTTTCCTTGATTTTTGCAAGATGAATACAGCTGTACAGAATTTTTGAAAATAATTTACCACTGGATTTCTTCCCAGCCATATCTTGAATGCAGTTTCCCCATCAAGACTACGTGAGGGATAACTATTCGTGAGAAGCTGTTAGAACTGCTTTTGCCCAAATCCTTGGATATTAAAGTTCGGTTTCTCGTTTCTGTTACCCCGTTTTTTGTGGGGTAAATGCTGCAGAAAATTCTTGTTTGATGCTTTCCTTCTTTTATATTCGGTACCATTACTCGATCGTATGGTCTTATTTCTTCTTTCAGTGTTTCAGTAAAGTATTATTTGATATTTTGAATAGACCAAAATCTATGGTTAACACGAGCGCAATACTATATAATCAACTTTTTAAAAGATTTTTTTTTAATGATATAAATGTGCATCTTCTCGGAAGGAATTGTATGCACTTACTAAAGTTAAAATATCGGTTAAAAAAAGTTGTAAAATACAATGATTACCGTAAAACTGGTTTTTTAACAGCCTTCGCGGAAATCCTCAACAACTTCGCAAAAATCAAGATTTTTGAGAAAAAAATTTAATTTAATCTACATAGTTGCAAATTTAAAATCCAAAGGCGACCTTGCATATTGTTTACAAGATTACGAATTCATATCCCTCAATTTTATAAAAACAAAAACTTAAACATTGCAACTTACATTCATTGACTCTGTAGCATAAATTACATTTCCACATTTTACTATCGACAAAATAAACAAATGGATTAATATATGTACGACATAAACGACAGCGAACGATATTCGGACATTGAATAACTGGGAGGCTCTAAAATAAATAATAATAATCAAAGTATTAAAATCATTACGAAAGAAATATGTTTAAAAATTCTTACATTAATATCACGGAATGGATGAATAAGAATACCCAAAGGTAGGCGAGATTTTTGCAGTAAAGAATTACTTTCGGGTATTTTAGCTAAAGTGCAACGCATAATGCTAACAAAAAATATATTTATATAAAATTAAAAAACTCAATAGTACATAAATTCAAACAAGACTTACTTGGGATTGCAATTAATCGATTCGTGAAATTGATTATGCAAAACAATTTTGGGTGGTGGTATTGTAGCTGGCGACAAAATTCGACGATTTTGGATAAGATCAATTGTATCTTGACCCCATAAACGATTAAAGCCGTGTTGTAAAACACTACCACCTTGTGGAGGATACTGACCACCATGTTGAGGTTGCTGCTGCTGTTGTTGTTGTTGTTGTAGTTGTTGAGGATAAGCTTGATTTTGATATTGCAAGGGGCCAGTTGTACGTTGACCATTGAACATTCCTGGTTGAGGTGGAGGAGCAACACCAACAGTTTGTTGTAGTGGTTGTTGCTGCTGTTGATAATTATAAGCGGCAGAATAGGGTTGTTGTGTCGGTGGTGGAGGTTGTGGTTGCTGTTGTTGTTGCATCATAGGAGGCATTTGCTGATTAGTTGGATACATAAGTTTACGCTGTTGACCCATTTGAGGAGGTTGATTATTATTCAATTGATTTTGCTGTATCGTATTACTAATAGGGGGAACTGAAGGAAGTGGTCCACTCATATTGGGTGTGGTTGGATAATTGGAATTTTGTGATGGAGATGTCGATGTACCATATGCACCACTTGTAGGGGGAGTCTGAGTGTTCAATTGAGCTGGTTGATGTGGACGACTATTAGGAGGTGCACTAGCAACATTTGGGGGAAGATTTATTGGAGCTGTAGTGGTTTGTGCCAGTGGTGGTTGTTGGGCATTCAAAGCTATGGTTTTGAAGTTATTCTAAATATAAAAACTCATACAATATTATTTAACAACTTTGACACAAAAAAGAAAAATATCACAAATGGAGATTAGATATCCAGTAATTTTTTAGTGATGCCGTTCACAGTAAACGTGAGTTGCAAATCCCTGATATGATAAACAGTGACCGTGATCATGGTTTTTCAATGAAAATAAATCGGTGAATTTCTAATAGGACTAAAATAACATTGATAAATATTTGCTACCGGTAACATAAAAATTATAGAAATAAACATTATATTTGGGTTACTGAAAATATGGTAGAAAAATATTAAAAAACGATATTTCGCGAAACTCCTACTTGAAATATTTGATCACCAGCGATTTTTCAATTACGATTTATCAATCAGCGATTTTTTAATCACGGTGATTTAATAAATATAAATGGTATGAAAAAATCTAATCCCAACTGATACACTTAAAGGTAGGTATCCCCACACACATGTTTCTCTGTGATAGAGATAAAATTAATAAACACGTATTTTTAAGCGGCCCAATTTTACGTTTAAAGGTTTAATGAGCTTGGTAAAAAGTGGTGTTTTTAGTTTTCTGAAGAAATTTTCAGTTTTAATTTTTAAGAAATTAAAATATCAAATGAAATAACTAGTAGAGAAGTCTTGAGTTTATCCACCAAATGGAAATATGTTTTACGCCATCAAATTTAAGCGAAGGCTTTTTCCGATAATGAAGCTGCTTTGGGGTTTAGCCGACTTTCCCGAAATCGCTATTTTTGACTATATTTTTTTATATTTTAAATAGGTTTCAGCTCTGGACGACCTGACGAATAGATGGCGGCTGTAGTTTGAAAAATATCACTTTGTTGGGAACCTTATAAAACATATGTTACAAGTTGCAATGTGCTACGTTTTCTTAGCTTTTTTTGGAGCCATTTGGAGTATTGAAAAAAATTGGTCACATGGAAAACATTGGACAAAATCAATGAATCATCACGCACCTTATTCGCCATTATTTAGTTCCTTCGAACTATTTTCAAACTTGAAAAAATTACTCAGTGGTAAAAGATTTGAGGTTGATGGTTATTTAAGGAGCTAGAAATTTTCTACCATAAACAGGATATCGACAATCCAATTGGCATAAATAACACAGCAGGTACGTCATTTTGACAAACGAAAACCCTGCGATACGTAAACTTAATTTTGGGTCGTAGAATTCAGTGGCGAACCTCGTTTTAAAGAGTCAGACCATTTTAATAAGATTTTGACTCAAAGAATTCTTTGATTTTATTTTAACGAAAAGACTTTGAAAATTGTTTTCCAATGACTTAATTTATTGTTTTATTCACTTATTTACTATTTATTACTATTATTTTCAAATTAATCTAGAAGGTGTGGAGTTATAATTATATGCAGTTAAAAAATAATGATACCCCAATATTAATTCTACACTGGGATGCGTTTAATTCGAGTTAAAGTACACCAATACGTATACGTAATATTATTGTAACAGTTTTTAATGCCTCTTATGGCATTTTTTTTTCTGAACAAAATTTTGATTGCAAACGTTCCAGTTTTTTTTGGATAGTTTGATAAACTGAGAGTTAGTGTTTCCAATTCAACCCTGCCGGCCGGTTAAGCGGTTAGGGCATTAATTAAAAATGAACGAAAATTTGTAAATCAGTTATTCGAATCGAATAATCCGTAAAACATGTGATTAATCGTTTAGGTAAAATGGGTTCGGATTCCATGGAATTCTTTATAGTGCAACATATTGTAGAATTGAGCCACATCAATTCTACAATATATAATTTCTACAGATTTTTATATTGTCAATTGTCAGTTGTTAAAAATTGTCTAAAGTATTTCTTAAAGCTTAATGGAACTTACATTGAGTTGCTTAGAGCTAGTTTTTAGGATATAGATTATCTTTAAGGCAGTTTGTTTTATTTCAATAGAGGCCAACAAGTTTATGTTAAGAAACAATGGCTGACAGAATTTGTTTTCGGTTAACCTAAACGAAGTTTAACTGACATCCCAAAAACTCGGCCTTAAAATCATCGGATCTCTTTCACTCGATTTTAAAAGAATTTGATTGTATTTTAGTATTTGTTTTCAAATGGAGTTATTCTGTAACTATATGAAAAGTTGTCACATCGAAATATGCAACTCTACCATATTTAGGATAATGTTAAATTTTCTTAGATATATATATCGTTAGCTGAAATACAGAAAGGTGTAACTAACAAAATTTTTAAAACCGGTTTTATTGATTATTATGATTCATTTGGCTAAAATACATGTATACACAAAATTTCTGTCTTCTGTGGTTAAAAAATAAGGGTGATATGAACAAAATTCGAATCTGAGATGTTTTTAATTTTCCAAGTTTTTTTGGTTTCCCTGTATAAATTTAAAATGGGGTTAAGTGATTATGAAGTACTGCATTGAACTACATCTCTTCACAAAATTTTATCGTTCTATAATCAAAACTGTCAGATTTATTTTGTTAAATTCTGGGCTTCCTTTGTATTGATATTAAATAAATAAATAAATAAATAAATAAATAAATAAATAAATAAATAAATAAATTGCCTATTGGGGTTTGTTGCTTCTCCCGTAAAAAAATATAAATGTTAGTTACGCCCTTTTGCATTTCAGCTAACGATATATACAAAAATTTACCTCAATATAATTTTGTGCTAAATATGTATATTAGAGCGTGAAAAATTTTCACGTAGTTACAAAATGCAAAGTTAAGAAAACAGAGAAAAAATCAATAATAAAAATTTAACCGGTTATTCGACCTATTTTAACTGGTTCTTCGAGTGGAATAATTATTAAAGCTTTCAATTATTTGTTTCGACATTAATAGAAATAAAACCGCTTTATCGAGAAAGCAGTTGATCGATTAACCGAATTGTAAACACTAATGAGAAATATTATTTTTAGGGCAACAATTTTGTGTTTCTGCGTTAAATTATACGAACGTAACTAATATAATATAATTTTGTTGGGAATACTTTAATAACCTATTTATACAAAGTAGTTGTAAGTTTTTTATCACTATGTCATGTAATGAAATATTGAAGGATAAATAAAATGGCAGTCTTTTTCTAAGTTTCATAACAACAGGTTATGGGCTAAACACGCGCAGGAAAAAGAAGAACTAAAACATTTTAATTTGATTGGATTGTTCGTGATTTCTTGATTTTACTTTGCAAAACTGTAAATAACAACGAAATAATGGCTTCAAATAATTTGTCTACCCCATTTGACAAATTGCGTGGGCGAGAAAACTTCGACGTTTGGAAACGCCATGCGTAAACATAAGTGCTATGCGTGCAAAAAAGAAGGGCATATCGCAAGAAATTGTCCACAAAAAACAAAATCAAATTATTCAAAAAAGAAAAATTCAGAAGAAAAAACTTCGTTAGCAGCGTCTTTGCTTTCATCATCTTCTTTATTTACAACAAAAAATAAAAACAACATTAATGAGTGGCATGTAGACTCAGGGGCTACATCGCACATGACAAATGCAAAAAGTATTTTGCGCAATTCAAAGAAGGTAAATGATAAACATGTGGTTGTTGCAAACAGTGAGAAAATGTCTATTCAAAGTGCGGGAGATGTAAGTGTTGTTTTGTATTCAGGCGGGAGAGAAACAAAAGCTTTTCTAAGAGACGTTGAATATGTACCCAAAATGGCGGTTAATTTGCTTTCTGTCAGACAAATGACATTAAAAGGGAATAAAGTAGTCTTTGAAGATGACAAATGTCAAATTTTTAACAATGATGGCGAACTGCTTGCAACATCAAAAGCTTTTGACAATTTATACAAATTGAGTTGTGAATGTAAACAAAGAAGAAAGCGCATTAATGGCGTCAAATGATTTTAAATTATGGCATAGGAGACTTGCACATATTTGTGACAACAATTTAAAAAATGTGATGGGTTCGTCGAATGGCATACGATGTAGTGGTGACCTCATAAACGAAAAATGTGTGGTTTGCATAAAAGGTAAGCAAACTCGAGCTTCTTTCAAGGAGACGGGTCATCGTGCAAAATGTTTGCTACAGATTGTGCATTCGGACGTCATGGGTCCACTCAGAACAAAATCCTTTTCTGGAAATCGTTTTCTTTTAACTTTCGTGGACGACTATCACGTAAAGTATTTGTTGTGCCAATAAAACACAAATCTGATGTTTTCGAAGAATTCAAGAAATTCAAAGTGTATGCCGAAAAGCAATGTGATGCAAAAATCAAAATTTTTCGAACCGACAATGGAACGGAATATACGGGCAAGCAGTTTGAAAAATATTTGGCAAATTTTGGTATACAGCATCAGAAAACTGCACCGTATACGCCGGAACAAAATGGCGTGGCGGAACGTATTAACCGCACTATAATGGAACGGTTAAGGTGTATGCTTTTGGACGCAGGTTTGGATGAAGTGTATTGGGCAAAAGCTGCAATGACATCGGCTTACTTAATTAATGCCGTGCCGTGGTAACGAAAGCTCTCCGGAGGAAATGTGGTCGGGTAGAAAACCTAATTTAAAACATTTACGTATTTTCGGCAGTAGAGCATTTGTGCATATACTAAAGCAGAATCGTAATAAGCTAAATTCAAAAACTACAGAGTGCATTTTAATGGGTTATAGCAACGAGAGTAAGGCGTACAGGCTTCAGGACCCCAATACTAGAAAAATTATCATCAGCCGAAATGTAGTTTTCATCGAAACAATAATAAGGTACGTGTCACTGAAAATAATTCTTCTAATCGTAATTCTACAGTAGTTGATATTGGTGTTGAAGATGAAGTAAACAATTCAGGGGAGGAATGTGATGTAGAATTGTCAACTGGAGATCAAGAAGAAGACTTCATTGGCTTCGAAAGTGACAAGTTTGAGGACGCAGTTGGCAGCAACAACAACAGCGAAAGCAGCAGCAGTGCTAGCAGCAGCGATGAGCTCTTTGAAAATGAAATCGGCACACCTAGGCGTTCAGTGAGAATTGCAAATACAAATTATGTGTTACACACTCTGAATGTGACACCCCCGAAACTTTTGATGAGGCTATTTGTTCATCAAAAACTGATTTATGGAAAGCGGCGATGATTTCTGAAATGGAATCTCTCACAGCAAACAATACTTGGTGTCTGACTGATTTACTTCGAGATAAAAAGACCATTAAATGCAAGTGGGTTTATAAAACGAAAAGTTAATGCAAATGGCGATGAAGTGTGCCACAAAGCAAGATTGGCTGTAAAAGGCTGCAGTCAACAAAAGGGCATTGACTACGATGAGACTTTTGCACCTGTGATGCGTTACACATCATTGCGTTTTCTATTTGCAATGGCAGCCAAACATAAACTTATGATACATCAACTAGATGCGGTTACGGCGTTTCTGAATGGTGATCTGGAGGAGCAGATTTTTATGGTACAACCAGAAGGCTTCGATGATAGCAGCGGTCGAGTTTGTTCTTTGAAAAAATCACTCTATGGCTTGAAGCAGTCCAGCCGTGTATGGAATAAAAAACTGAATGAAGTGCTTTTGAAACTTGGTTTGCAACGTAGTGAAGTAGATCAGTGTGTCTATTATTGTACCAATGGCGATAAAATACTCTATGTGGCCATATATGTAGATGACGTTTTGGTGTTTTGCAACGACATGAATAGGATCAATCAGCTAAAAATGGATTTAGCCACCAACTTTAAGATGAAAGATCTAGGTGAGGTGTTTTCTGTTCTGGGTGTACGAATCACGCGTGATAATGAAAGTGACACAATCAGGATTGATCAAACAAAATATATCGAGGAAATATTGAATCGTTTTTCAATGAGTGAATGCAAGGCGGTATCGACACCTATGGATGTTGGCCAAAAATTTACATCTGAAATGAGCCCAACCGATGAAAATGAGAAAAAGGAAATGGCAAAGGTTCCATATATATGCAGGATGTTTTTTATTCGCTTCTCAGATCACTCGACCAGATATTAGTTACGCAGTGAATTTGTTGAGCAGATTTAACTCAAATCCAGGTAAATCTCATTGGGCCGCATTGAAGAGAGTAATGAGATATTTAAAGGGTACTACCGATAAAGGCCTGACATACACATCTGAATCAAGCAACTTAGTTGGTTTTTGTGATGCGGACTGGGCAGGCAATATCGACGACCGGCGTTCAACTACTCGCTATTTGTTTACTTTACAAAGTGGCGCAATATCGTGGAGTACAAGGCGGCAACGTACTGTGGCCCTCTCATCAACCGAAGCGGAGTACATGGCAATGGTGTCAGCTATGCAGGAATCCATATGGTTACAGCGACTACAGAGGGAACTTGTCCAAGGTCCACAAGAGCCGATTATACTGTATTGCGACAACAAAAGTGCTATTCTTATAGCGAAAAATAATTCATTTTCAAATAGAACTAAACATGTTGATCTCAAAGTTAGATTTGTTAAGAAAAGATTAGAAAGTAAAGTAATTATTTTAGAGTATGTAGATACTATAAATATGGTAGCAGACTTTCTCACAAAAGCTGTTACTACGGATAAACTTAATATGTTATGTATTAATCGAGTGGGCATGGCAGTGGGCGAAAATAAGTTTTCAGCTTTTAACGAAATTTATTTTGTACAGTTTTATCAAAAATTTGTTGTTATGAAACTTAGAAAAAGACTGCCATTTTATTTATCCTTCAATATTTCATTACATGACATAGTGATAAAAAACTTACAACTACTTTGTATAAATAGGTTATTCAAGTATTCACAACATTCCACCAGAATAAATTATGTATACAATTTATTACATTAAAATTATTTCAAACCAGATTTAAATACAACTAATATAGTATTTTTCTCTACTCCACTATAGATTTTTAATTCAAAATTTAAGCCTATATAAGGTAAATTTTTAATGAATTTTCCACTACTCGACAGCTTTTCTTTAATAATTTAAAACAATATTAATTATTTAAACTTACCTGAAAGTTATTCGTAACCTGCTGTTGATGTTGTGGTTGGGATGTTGGTGGGACTACACTTTTTGGTGGCAATTGTATAGGTTGAGATGAGTTTAAGGATGTGGGTGGCATAGGACAATTCATACGATTTAAACTTAAATTTTGCATACTGCCCGTTATGGATGGAGGTTTATTTGCTATACCACTAGTTAATATGGGTTCAAATTGCTGTTGCTGTGGCCGAACAGTTGATTGCTGTTGTTGGTTTAATTGTATAGATGGTGAAGCCGTTCTTGAAGAATTTTCACTTGCTGCTGCAGTATTGCTTGCACCATTTGATATTGAACTACTCCCAGTACCATGTACAGGTCCATTAACAAGAGGTGGCCTCATATGTGGTGGTAAATTGTTAGTAGTCATTGAAGGTTGTTGTTGTTGCTGTTGTTGTAGTTGCTGACCTGTTGGTGGTTGTTGTGGTCTTTGTGGACCATTTACACTTGGTGGAGCATAAGTTCCAACTGATGTTGAGTTTGCCGCCGATATCATTGTTGGTGGCATAAATTTGCTCATATTAGCATTTATTGTTGGCGGCATAGAAGATGACATACTAGAATACTGCTGTTGTTGCTTTTGTTGCAATTGCTGCTGCTGTTGTTGTGGCGGTTGTGACTGTTGTTGTTGTGGCATTAGTGCTACTGGTGGCATACCATTAACCATATTCATTTGTCCCATTGGTGGTGGGGGATAATTTGTATTTGCATATGATGACATTATTGAATTCTTATTATTTATATATTAAAACACATAGAAATTGTGACTACCGCAAATATAAATCCTTTAAAAAGTAAAAAAAAGTTAAAATAAGTTTTTACTATTTTCACAGTTTAGGTCTTATCATAAGGTTTTTTTTAAAAAATTATGACTTGCCACATTTTTCACATGCAAAATAACGTATTTAGTTATTTTATTAAAATACAATTCTTATCACACCTCAAAATAATGAAAAAAGAGAAATTAATCTTCTTTTATATGCATGCCAGCCAATTCATTTTACAAAAAGTTATAATTATCTTATCTATCTACTAACAATAAGAAAATGAATAAACTCATGTTTCTTAATTTTATCCAAGGTTATCAATAAAACTCAATTATGTTCAAATGATTACAATAAAAAATTATATCAATAAAACTCAATTCTGTTTAAATTATTACAAAGTCAATGACTGACAATGAAAATTTAATAAAAACCAAAAAAATAGTAAAATACACACATTGAAACCAATTCAAAATTTCAAGTAATAATTTTCATCACCTTTCATCTGTTCTCTATCCCAATTCCAAAGAAAGCAGCACATTATTTAGTAGGAAGAAATTCCTGCGTGTTGCTTCCCTTTAACAAAAATAACAGACAAATTCATGTAATGTACATAGTGTAGTGTACGCATCGAATTTTTTATCACCAAACCTACTAAATATATTTTTATTATTTTTATTTACCAAACCTGCTAAATATATTTTTATTATTTATTTCTATGTTAAAAGGTAACTTAGCTCTTATGCACTAAGTTATGAACTCTAAGTTAAAATAATTAAATAAATAATTATTCTAAGTTAAATATATACTTAAATAAATTAATATCGTTTTTAATTTATCTATCACGCCAAAAGCTTTGTTAAAGCAAAAAAATTTAAAACTGTCTGTTTTGTCATGAGAAAATTTATATTTTACAAACACCAGTAATGTTTGGGTCAATTTGATCTAATGCAATCCATTAAATTTTGACCAAAGACATTAATTTCTTAAAGATGGAACATAAGTTGCAACATTTTTGTTGCCATGTGGCGTATAAGAAAATGCATTCGACTTATTTCGAAATTTTATATCAGAATCAAAGACGATTTTACCTTTTAAAATCTTTGATTTATTTCTTTTAAATAATTCGAGTTAAATTTTCTATAGCAACTCTTTATTTACACAAACTTGAATAAACTCTGTTAAATTCAACAAAACTTTTGATTCAAAACTGTTAACATAACTAAATGACCAATGTTGTCTACGAATGCTTTTATTGTCACGATTTTATAAAATCGTGGCAATATCCAGATTTGTCTAGAATGTGATGACAATATTAACAACATCATGTTTTTATCTCGACTTATACAAAACATTATGATGGTAATATTTAGAACACGATGGTTCTGGTATTTTCTATGTATCGAAATTTTTAGTGAAGAGTTACAAATATTTGTCTAGATGAAGCTCTGGTGGAGAGTTGCCATTGTAAACAATTGCTCTACATTTCAGGGCTGGCATATGGGAATATCAGATTTTTTCCGTAACACTGCCGCCCACTTAAGTCTGTTCGTCCCGAACAGACATAATGTTTCCGTTTCCATAGTCAGTTCGGGCTCTGATATTTCTGTATTCTATAAACCCTATTATTTAGCCTTTTATTCACCCTGTAGGGTCCGTCCCAATGCGTTTGTAGTTTGGGAGACACCCTATTTTCATTAAATCCTTCGAAATTCGCTGCTCGATCGTATTCCTCCTTTACCTTATCGCTGACCATTTTAATTCGATCACGCACAAATTCATGAAGTCGTTATGTTGCAACGGGCTGAACACCAAATTCTAAATCGTTCCGAAGATTATTTTTGCAGGTGTCCGTGAGGTGCACGACTTAGATTTGTACTGCTGAAATTGTCCACGACTTCTGCTTACTGTTCCTTTGGCTGCGATGCACTGCGCGCAGTTTGTCATCCTTGCTTGCTGGCAACCAATCCAGTAGAATCTTTGTGTTAACTTCTCCAATGTTTTCGTGACACCGAGATGACCACCTCTGGGACCGTAATGGAACTCTTTAAATACTTCGTTTATTCTTAATGACGGGACCACAATTAGATTGGTCACAGTTTTGCTATCGGCACTTTCCCATGTACGGTATAAGCAATTGTTTTTCACCTGTAGGCTATTCCACTGGGCCTAAAATGCCTTTGTCAGTGGTCTTTCAGCTGATAACTGCTCACGGGTAGGCCTCCTCTTTTTTTTTTTGAGTTATATAATTGTTGATAACATGGGGTCATTTTGTTGCGCAGCTGACCAGGCTTTATTCGTAACAATTTTCTATTGTCGAGTGTCCACGATACAATATTTTCCCTCAGCGCTTGACATGCTTCCTACGCTTGTTGCGCTCAATGGTAACGGGCTTTCTTACTTGAGCCCTGTGTTCATATCCAACACAGAGCGGTATTTCGGCATTCTCCCCAATCATAGCTTACCTATATGCGGATTAATGCCTTGAATAATCATGAAATCTGCACCAATGATTACTTTGTCTACATAAATACGTGATTGACGCATATGATAGGAATCATTTAGTTATTTTGCTCCTTAACTAAATCGGGCTTGATGACGGACTGTGATGCTCCTGTGACTATAGTAAAAATGATTTTTTTTTGCTTTTCCCTTGCTGTACTACTGATATGGAGATTGTGGGGCCCTCATTCGTGGAAGCTGGATCAATTGTAACGACTCATTTGCTTTTTGCACTCTACATCTTAGTTCCATTCGGTATAATTATTTTCTGTCTTCGCCTCGATACTTTCGTTGCAATGTCACCATTATGTTATCATAATTAAATATGCAGGTGATTGGCACACTTTCTAAAATTTCTACTATATTTCCTTTTAAGGAATGGACCAATTCTATAGCTTTTTATTCGCAGTTCCATGCATTTTTGACGGACTTGGAACTTTAATAGATTTACAAAACAATTACACAAAATACTTTACTGAAACTACATTAAGTTACACTTTAACAGATTACACAATTTATTTAATTAATCACCAATGCTGCTTTTTCAGAGTTTTATTATCAACTAAACTAACACGCCACATTGCAGGCTTATTTATAAATATGTGTGGCGAGAATAACTAAAATGTGGCAGCGTTGTCCGAAAGTTGTATACCGGAAACGTCGAGTATGATATTTGAGGTTGCCAGAAAACACTAATGCAATATTAGTTGTGGTGAAGAGTTACCACTGATGGCAACTGTTTTACATTTCAGGGCTAGGAAAATGGAAATTGATGAATAGAATTTACGTAACAATATTAAATTATTAACTTTTTCGTATTTGAAATTAATACGAGTATTTCAATGTTTTTAATTTTGTTTTTGCATTTCAAAATAAAGTAAAATCCATAGATGGCATTTTGGGACTATTTTATTAAAAAATTGAAAAAAAATCAAATCTACTATGTAAAAATATAATAAAATATATTTTATTTACTCATTTTATCACATATTCCCATTACAGCCCAAAAGTTTAGTTTGTTTGAACACAAAAATCGTATTAGCCAAATGGATTTAGACATTTTAAGAATATTTAAGGCCATTTTTAAATTTTTGTACCAAATATATTTTTTGAGTCAGAAATATAAATAGAATTTGTCAATCTGTTAATACTCGCAAGTGTTGATATGTTAGAAACGTTTGCCACAATGATGTAAAAATAAATTTCTATATTTCAATTTATATATAAAATCCCAAAAATTTTGATAATAATTTGTTGTAGGCTGGTCTCTATCCGGATTTCATTCTAAAGAATAAACTGTATCGTTTTTCGAATAAGTGCTTTTATCAAAAGTCCAAGATCGGCTTCTGTTATTCGTATTTCAGCCAAAATTGCCACTGTGTTTTTTGACAAAAATATTAAGCGCTGCTCAAAATGTGGGAGAGATTGGAAAAATAGGGCGTGGCACACACCATAAAACTAAAATTTTAAAAGTGTCATTCCTCTGCTCTTTCGCCAAATATGGATGGAATAAAAAAGAAGGCGTGGATCCGAGCCCATTGTAGGCAGCATAATAAAAGGTGCGTGGCACCTCTAAAACAACTTAATGTTTTTATCGATTTTCCTCACTTCGTGTTAATCCACTTTGAGTAAAATTTGGGACTAAGAATTTAAACACTGGACCAAAAGTGGGCCAAATATTGGGAGGTATATTTGCAAATGCTTTATCTCGACTCCGTTCTTAGCACTGCCAACAGAGTAGGCGTATTGGAGCAACAGGGCGAGGAACATTCATCGTAACCCTAATTTTTAAATTTAAAATTTTTGAAACAATTTAAAAAATTTAATTTTTAACATCTGATAACAACTCCTTAAAGGGTCAAATACCTCACATGCAACAAAAAATTTTTAATTGCGTTATAATTCTGTTGATGTTTCGTCTTTGGAGAGTATTGCGTTGTCTGCTGATTTTTCAGCCCTCTATACTACGACTGATGTAAATGATCAATTGAGTGTCTTGTATCAAAATATAGATACAGCGCATTCAGTAGTTCCTTTTATCAGACGTAAAATTGAATCTAAGTGTGATTCTTGGTTTAATTCGAGAGATATAAGTCCTGAGCAAAACTCTGCACAGCGTTTACTAAAAATATTTTAAAACCCTATACTAAATGTGAGCTTCATAAAAGAAGAGGGCTTAGCACCTCCTAATATATACAATTCAAGTTTATAAATTTCTTTACCGACTTTTGACAAACGCATTTAAGGAAAACTTGGTATGATGCATGCTACCTCCAGTACCTCATCTCATGTTTGACGTATTTGAGCAAAACTTGGTATGGAGTATATTAACAACATTTTAAAAACTGAACCAAGAATGGGCAAATTGGGTAAGACGTGGCGCCTCCTCAAAGTTGTAACTGATATTCCTCTACTCCTCTTCGACAATTTTGAATAAAATTTTGTTTGTCGTCTCATAGCAGCGCCTTTTGTGTTACAATATGGGAGTGAAAGAGGAGACGTGGCACCTTATATATAACCAAACTTTTCAAATTGCTTTACTTTTCCAATAGCGCTCCTGTTGCTAACAAAAATTTAAGCTATGTGGGAAAACAAACTACAACTTCAAAATGTTTTATCTTAAGTCCCATTAAAAGTTTGTATCAAATTTAACATGGCACCTTATAACAAGTTTCTCAGACACTGTGCGAAAAATAAGCGAAATATAACAATATGTTAAACAGATTACTGACTGACTCACTCACTTACTCAACCCGCCCAAACCGCTGGAGCTAGAGAGATACAATTTTATATCACCAAGCCCAAACCGCTGAAGCTAGAGAGATAAAATTTGATATGTGGTTTCCTCTTCCGGTGTAGACTTCCGGAATGATGGGATTTTTGGAAATTCATACGGGTACTGGGCTAACTCACTGATAAGATATATTCAGGAATTTACGACGGGGACGTGGTAAAAATTGGGATTCTGAGGGCAAAAAGTATTCCCCTTAATAAAACTTCTGAAGCTAGGAAGTTGGTATGAAGGTTCATCAGCTAAGACGGTTTTTTTTTTGGAAAATCTTGCAGGGAGGCACAAAAAAAGGAAGAAGCCTCTGCCTTGACGTCCTGCCTAAACCCTTTTGGACCAAAGATTTGAAATACATGTTCTCCAGAGTTAGCCCGTACTCTAAGACCGAGTTTTATCACAGTTTGTAACTGCATTTGAAATTTGTTTTTGTTTAATTACAACGAAGATCAAAATTTTATGCAAAGAAATGTTGCTCCTGCAAATTTATCTTAATAAACTTGGAAATGGCTGACAAAATTAGTTCTAGGTATGGAAATTTCTGTAACAACCAAGTTTAACTCACAACCCATAAACTCCGCCTACCCGTAAGTCAAAATGTTTTGACATCCATACAGGAGTGGCAAAAAAAAGGAATCTCCACCTGGACGAATTGCAAAAACCCCTTTGGCTAAAAACCTGAAATTTTATATACATGTTTAATGGAGTATGGGCTACTCAGTCCGAAAAATACAAACGGCAAAACGATGGAGACAGTGGTGCATACGTTGACGAAACCACTGATTTCCAACGTTTACAGTAGTCTTTCAACGTTGAAGGATAACACCATTAAACGGTCATACAACTCTATATTTTTCGACATTGGAAAAACATCCATAGTACAATATATACAGTCAGTGGCGTGTCCACCCCCCCCCCCCACGAAATTATTCCCATAATAATAATTACTATATTTAGTGTACATATGTATATAGAAAATTGCTTGTAATTTTCTTTGCAAGACCAATTGATTTTACCAGATTTCAGAGAAATTTTCTGAAATTTGTGCTGAAAAGAGAAAAATTTGCTTTGAAATCAGGAAAATTTGCGTTTCATTTTTAAATGTTACTTATTATTCTGAGGATGCAGTCATCTTCACTAATAGGCTGCGGTTAGGGCTTTGTCAGTTAAGTGTGTAAAATCGAAAATGGTTTTGAGCTGCAAGCGGGTGATAAAGCAAAGGCCGTCTGAGGTTGATGAGTACCCGGACACTGTGGGGTGGAGGAGAATGAACTCTGTTAACCCAAAAAATCCGAGGCCTTTTCGGATGACGAAAACTAAGCTTGGACAAGGGACCATTAACATGCACTGGATCTGGAATGGGGATAATGGAGCTGCGATCACAAAGGTCAAAGATCCTGTGGGGTGAACCGTATGTGGACAGTAAAAGGGCTATCATAAGTCAGCGGAAACGGGAACTGGCCAACATGACGAAAATTCTTTCGAAGTTGGGATAGAGTGACTCTGTGGTGTGTAGGGCCTGTGGAAATGAAACCCTGGAGCACTTCCTTTCGTATTGCCCGGCTTTCGCAAGGAGTAGGGTTATTCACTGGCTCGGGGCGTTATACAGTTTTTGAAGTTCTTGTGGGGGGTTGATTTGGGAAAACTGAAAGAATTCCTGAGGGACAGCGAATTCTTCAGGTATACTGGATTGTTTATTCACGCAGTTTTAGAGAGCGCATAACATGCCGATTCGTTGGCAAGTTAGTATGTCACCAAATTTGGAAGAATCGCGCGATTTAAAAAAAAAAATTGGTAGATTGCGGTACTATAAAGCGCCAAACGAGAAAATTTTGGTACATAGCGAAAACGGCGAAATTTTTTCATTACCATTACATGCAAATTAAGAAAATTAATTAACTAATTTAGAAATAGACATTGAATGTTTATTGGCCGTTATGGCTTTTGTATTATAGTTGAATTATAAATAAATAAATAAATAAATAAATAAATAAATAAATAAATAAATGTAACGAATTTTACGAAAATTAATTACAAATCATCATTAAAAAAGATCATTTAACTTGGAAGATTTTTTTAAATAAAACAAAATACAATATTGTTTAAGACAAAATAAGGAAACAATTGAATGAAGCAGATGTTAAGGAAGAAGATAAAAATATATAAATAATAGAAAATAGAAATTTGCAATGAACAAATATACATAAAATCGGAAGTATGTCAGGTTTTGTATTGATAATTATTTAAAAGACGATGAGTGTTGATATTGACCCAGATAAACTAAAACACGAAAATACTAAAAGTTGTACGCTCTTTTCGAAATAGACAGGTTGAATGTATAAATTAAAAAATTTACCAAATCTATAAAAATGATATACGAATAACGAAAAACAATCTAATACGAGATTATAGTAAAATTTGTTCTTTTCATTTAATAGTAAGTTTTTAAGGAAAATGTAAAAGCAATGAAATGGAATCGGTGTGAATGAATTTGTGATATTCATTTACACTTTATTAATACACAAAGAACATAAAAATAATTAATCAATGATCGTCAAGCAAATGCATGTAAGTTATTATAGCCATTATAAATTGACCCTTATACTCCGAAAACATAATTAAGTTTATGGGAGAATGCTTAAACACCACTATACCGGCTATATATACCCGTGACGTAGTGGAACTATAAGGTGACGTATCATAACTTTTATTTTTTTAATTTTTGGCATTTGCTTTGGAAATAACCACACACACAAATTTAATAGTTGAGGAGAAAAAAGAAGAAAACGCAAATTCACGGGGTGGGCACACAAATACACATACAGCAAACACAATAAACTAAGAAAAAGCGATAATTGGAATGTGCATCACAGGCACGATACGATGGCAGTCTATTCAGTTTAATATGAACAAAAAAACATTTTGCGTCGAGTACATTTATCTTCAATATGAAATTTTTTATACAAAAATATTATTTTAGTTCAACAATAAAATCTACGTAATTACCTACAAGAAAATATTTGTAGTCTGTATATAAATTATTTCTTACAATTATATTGCAAAATCCTTGTAATTTAACAAAATAGGGGTTTCAAAGTTCGAGAATGATTATGCTGCCTCTGCTTTTCATGGACTCCTCCCTTTTGATAGAGGGCAAATTTTAGTTTTTTGTAAATTTCACTTAATTTACATTTAAAAATGTTATTTAATATGTGTTTAATTATTTTTGCACTATTTTATATATTTTTTTTTAATATTTTTGCACTATCCACGAACAATTTAACTTTTTCTTTAGCAAAAAATAGACAACTCAGCTCTCACTTGACAGCTCAGCACACTCAAGATTCTTTACAGTGGTGCCAGATTATTGATTTCAAAACGTCAAAAGTTATTTATTTTGGTATTGCCAGGTAAACATTTTGGGTGGCATTTACACACCCTGCTATTTTGCATAAATAATAAAATCCTGAGGCCGACCATCATAAATAAATTATGAAGGGTTCGCTACTTCCAAGTTTTTGTTCACAAGTGCTAGACCAATTTAACAAAATTCAAAACTCAATGCATATAATTGGAAGGTATTCCCAGCATCACCCACTAATTTCATTAAAATTTGCATATCGCCAAAAACTAATCTTATAGAAACCGTACATGCTGCGATCATTGCCGCAAAACGCTTTTAGGAATCAAGTTGGGTGTTTTGCATACAGACGATACACTTTTGTGTGCAAGCTCAATGTACAACTTCATTTGCATGCAAGGCATTTTGAGTAAATAAATTTCGTAAAGTTTTTGCTATGTGATAAATACAAAAATAGGCATAAAATAGAATGAAGTTGGCGACATATCCATATACGTTGCGAGCCTGACAAGATATCAAAATTTTTGATTTTTCGGACAACCGAAAACCAAGTTTATGAAATTGCAATTGCAGCGTGTATGGCTTGCATAAAGAATGTTTATATTTTTTTGTAAAATCCGCATAATACATTTCCTTCTTTATCATTAGCTTATTATTAGTTTTACTCACTGACCATTACCTTTGCAATGTGATGTATATTTACCCAATAAGCATTTTTACTACTCTCCGACACGCACGGATGCATAAATCTGGCTTCTACTGTACGTTTACGGTCCGCAAATGGGTATCCGCTTAAGCTTCTATGTAAACGGAACATTAACGGACCAATTGAATTTTCGAAAACAATACATTTCGACTTCATTTTAATGTATTCGTTTCTGTGCCGTTAAATAAGGACTTCGCCGATTTTCATCAGTTATTGTTTCGTTGCTTTTGAATTCGATGTGTTTAAGAAAAAAATTAGTACTTTGAGTAAGCTGTTTTACATTCAAAATCTTTACACATAAAATATCTTAAAGTCATATCCATGAGGTAAATATTTATGAAATGTAAAACAAGTTTTACAATGATGTGTGCAAATTTATGCAGTTTTGCAATAGATTTTGTGAAAAATGTACATTGGGCGCTACATCATCTCGTAAATACCACCAATTACCACTAAATTGAAATTTTGCTTTATTTTTCCATGATGAAGATGAACATAGAATTTATTTAAATTTATTTTTTTTTATGTATTTATACATACATTTTAAGAGAAAAAAAAAACAATTTCTTTTCAAAATTAAAAAATGTTGAAAAATGGTACGGTGCGGATCCTTAAAACCGAGTCAGCTCCGTTTATACACGACATAAGGGTCCCTTATTGACGAACTTTCAACGGACACAACTTCGTTTTTCAGATAACTTATCTGTCCGTCATTGCAGGACTTTCAACAGATTTGATTTTTCCTTAAATCCGGAGTTGGATTCTGTTTATGACGAACCAAAAACGGTAATACGTTCCGTTTATTGTTTGTTGGGTTTGTAAATATCCTCTTGCTCATTCCGGAACATATGCAGCATCGACTTTGCTTTACATTTGAAGTTTTAACATCTAATGAGCACTGTTTTGTTGCATTCATCAAGATCGGCATGTAAAGCAAGTTTTGCGTACAAAAATAAAACAAACATTGTGTTTTCATAAGACGGTCGTCGCGACTACATGAATTTTGTTTTTGTATATTCGTTCGTCTGAAGGAAAACGTCATTTGGAAACACCATCAAACCTTCATTTGCTGTGTTTATGCAAGCTATCAAAATTGGCTTATCTTATTCCCATTCCCCTATGGCACAATTAGAACATTCTAAATTTAAAGAATGCCAATTGTTCTCGGGGTGAATCGGCGCCAATTACCTGTAGAATACAACACAAAACAAACATTTTTAATTACTAATAGGAAGGAAAAAATTTCGGTTTTTATTTTTAAATGTAAATTTTCATTATTCAGTGAAATTTTAATAAACACTAGTGATGTTTTAGATTTATATAGGGTTTGAAGACGCCAATGTGAAATTGATGTCAGAATGTAATATTTGCTGTAAGTAGAGTATTCAAAAAACAGGCTTTTACAAAAAAAAAACGCTTTTCGGTTTAACCGAAAAATCATTCTTCATAAGAGTTATAAAATTAATAAATTGGTTTTATTTTTTACAAATTACGATATGACATTAATAGTTTTATTAAAATTCGTAATCTTATTCTATTTTACAAAACATTTAAGCTGGGTTATCCTTCTATATTCTTAGACCGATTTAGATTTAGTAGATCTACTAGAAATAAACAGATTATAATAATTACATAATTATATTATTATTTTTTTTTTTTTTTTTTTTGTATACATATAAACTTTTTATTTTTTTGCACATTAGTATATAAGTGGATTCTGTAATTTTGCTTTATTGGCCCCATGGGCTTTAAAATTACAATAAACAAAATAAATAAATAAAAATGTCTTTATTTTCTTCATCGTATAACGCCCTCTGTTGAGAATATAACACTCAAAATTAGGATTGATAATCTGACAGTGCTGTTCTGACAGTCCTAAATTTTTTAATTATTTAGTAGGAAATTTTTATCAAATTTTTATGCCCCCAATTTGATGTTTTAATTTCATAGAGCCTTTTTAATTTTTTTTAGATTCAAAATTTTTTCAATGAAATTCTTTCCCTTGAAGGTTGAAAAGTTGATAGGTTTAGCAACTTTAACAGGCTCAACTGACAATTATTTAATAACTAGTGCTACAGACTTAAATGGAAATGTTTTTAATTCTACTAAGCAAGTCAAATATTTGAAAATTTGTGCAAACATTAGAAAAATGTGTAATTAAATAAAAAACCGGTTTACCGACACAAAAATCCGGATTTCGGTTTATTCGAATTTAGGAGAAAACTGAAACCGGTTAAAATGTTTCGGTTTTAAATACTCTAGCTGTAAGCAATAATCCAATTCCCGAAAATGTAATTTTTACATTTCTTTAATCCCATGTCTACAATGGCTTAAAATGGGTGGGTGCGTGGGTACCAGTATATAAAGGCTTTTCTGGCGTGGTAGTGTAATGGTTAGCGCGTTGGTTGCGGGTTTGATCCCAACCCATAGCAACTTTAATTTAGAAAAATAATATGTATGAGTTTTTATCTCTCATACATATCGCAACGTCCTCCTTCCGTGTTCCCATAACACTTAACTCCACCGAAGTAAAATAAAAAAACAGATCTAGAACCAAAAATCGCAAAAATTTGATTTATTTCAACTTGAAAATAATGTAGTTTATGAGTGGAAAAATATATTGCATTAATTTTATTTAATCGATAATTTATTTAGTAAAGTAAACAATACCCAATCAGAACTTTTTGGTTAAATAATCAATATTTTTAAAAATTGGCCTTAATTTTGTCACGCATTCGCCATATTTGGATATTCACATATTTAAATGGCAATATCTTGGTGACTATAAGAGATAACTTACACAGGTAGGCAAAAAGTACCCTAATGTCCAATCTTAAGCTCGATATTACGTCAACCAAATTCCAATCGATTCTTTTGTTAATTTTAGTGCTGTGATAAAATTTGGCACTGACCTCCAAATGCTTTGATTGACAACAAATTCGGTTTCAAAATTTTAATCTCAGGTGCCATCGTAAAGAGTATAAAAATCCCACGAAGCCGAATCTTAAACTAATAAAAACAACAACTTTTTGTGTAATTTATAACTTTTATTAAATTTAATAAATAGCATTTTTTAATAATTTTATTTCATGTGTGCTTCTTAACTAAGTTTTTTTCTTCTTGTTTTTAATTTTATATTGAAATATTTTTGGATACAATATATTGTTGTTGTTTACTTAAATGAAATCACTTTGTTTATCTAAAAATTGCTATATAACTATGTTTTAATAAACAAATTTTCTAAAACAATAACTTTGTTCATCTGTAAAGTTCACAATTTTCTTACTTCAACACCTTGTAACATATCAAAAATTAATCGGAGCTTAGTCTTTTACGATGGTTATAATTGTCCAATTTGTTTGGAATTAACATAGGTTAAGGTTTTTGATAAATTACCCGTCCTAAGTATCATAAACAAAGTAAAAATTTTACAAAATATGTCTCTAACATTATTTTAGAAAAACAAAGTGATTGATGCTTATTAAAAAATTACAACCCTAATTATTATTATAGAAAATAAAATTTAAATTTCAAATTTTATTTGAATTTTATTAAAGTAGTAGATTGGTGTATATAATTTTTATTTATAAATAAATATATGTTTTTTTTTCAAATTTTATATATATATCTATAAATACTTGTAAAGAAAGCGACCATCCCTGCTAACCTGACTTTTCTTAATTTTTTGTAAACAATTTGAACATATGGAGTCGCCTTTGTACAGGCCCTATTCTACCTTTACTTACAAACACATAATTAATTTTTTAGCTTTTGTTGTTTTTTTATATTTTATCAAATTAAAAATTTTAAATATTTTTATGACAAATATTTCTGTTTACAATTAAAAGAGAAAAGACAAGAATTTCCAAGACTTGTCAGCATTTTTTTAGCATTTCTTTATTTGTATGAAATATTTATATAAAATTCGAAAAAATAAACCCATTATTCTTTTTACTATATAAAAGCAAATATAATATGTGTTAATAATAAAAATCTCTGCACAATTGTTAATAAATTTTAATAAAATATTTGGTTATTGATTGTTTTATTTTTTATATATATTTGTTTTGTTTTTTTAAGTTTATCATGCAAGTTTGCTAACAATAATCATAATTAAATGTTGTGCTGGAATTTGTGCTTAATTTAATAATAAAAATATTTAATTATAATTAAAATCAAATTGTAATACTTTTTTTTAAAAAAAAATTTTACATTGTTAAAATTTGTAATACTTTTTAAAAAAAAAAAAAAATTTTACATTGTTAAAATTTATTTGTGTTTAGGATTTAGAATTGTGTTTGGAATAAATATTTATATTTTTGACTATAAAAGCAATTATTTTCTAAAGCTTTTGAGCATCATTTACTTTGCTATTGAGTAGCAAACTCTGTAATTGTATATAACATTTTATGTATTTTTGTTAAATTTTGTGCATGATAACCCTCGTCTATCAATGTTAAAGAAATTTAAAAGAGGAAATAAAGTAAAATCAAAATTGAGAAGTTTTATACTGAGCCTCGTGCCAGTAAAGAATTGCCAAAAATTAAAAAAAATCTGCTGGTTTCAACCGATTTTAATTATAAGTGCCCGATGAAAAAGTTCCGATGTACATATATATAGTTGCATACCACATCATACATTGTTTGATAAGAAAGATTACATATATAATCTGATCTCATGGTATTCCATCAGATCTCATCTGATATAATTTGATTCGAAAAATAGGTTCATATAATTTGATCAATTGATATAATATCTTTTTATATATAGCAACCTAGCCAGAAATAGCTGATAATAAAAAATAAAGTACTGGCAGAGCACTCATTTGGCAAAAAGTACTTGGTTTACCAAATTTAAAGTCGAAAAAATAATAAAAGCACTGGCACAGCCATGGTTTTGAACATTTTCCAATCATTGATAAAGCTCTTTGCCAGTGCTTCATTTACAAAATGTACAACCGCAAAATTTAATAAAAGCACTGACAAAGTCCTCGTTTTGAAAGCTTTTCCAATGTTAGCAAAATGTGCTTTGCCAGTACTGTGTTAACAAAATTTACAACAGTTTATGAAATAAAAAAAGAACAAAGTGCTTTTCCAGTACCCGATTAATATTAAATATAATTAAATTATTTTTAATGAAATAAGTGCCTTAATTAAATGAAATGTATATAAGGGAATAAGATTTTGTAACGTTTTCATAAGAGGATTTGACAGGACTTATTTTTTACATATATTTCAATATAAATTTGACATTTAAAACTGTCCAACGAGCAATTGCCAAATATAGAATTATTAAGAAAGTACTTTATGCGAGGATTCAAAATATTAAAATAATGTAATATAAAGATATTTTAAGGCGCATTTAATACAAAAATTTTGTGTCTTCCGAGAATTGTAAAAAGGAAAAGAAGAGTAATTTCCTGGTACTCGAAATACACATATGTACATCTTTTGCCAACGGGCAAACTCAGCTCGGTGTTATCATTTTCTGCTTAGCAAAACACTTATTTTATCATTGGAAAATAACTTTTTTAATTGATCCGTCAATACTTTGCAAACGTTTTAAATTGTAATTTTGAAACTGGCAAAGCACTCATGTTATTATCTCAAAAATACTTTTTTCATTATTTTTGATTAGGATGGCAAAGCACTATAATTTTTAAAATATTTCGCTCTGCCAAAGCTGCCACCACCGTTAAAAACACTGGGCCAACGCTTTGCCGTTCGTATTTTTCTGGTTGGGAATATTAATTTCACTACAATATCAGAAAGGTACTTTTGCCAAATAATTGTTCGAATAATTAAAAATTCGAATAATTTTACACGATTAATCAAAAATTGTAAAAAAAAATAATTTAAAAATATGTTTTTTTAAAAGGTTTATCTAACACAAAAGCATTCAACAAATAAAGCAGTTCATAAATTAATGGAGTCAACTCTATTATGCGAAATGTTTAGTAAAATCAAATATATGGACGGAGGGGCGAAAACGTAGAGAAAGATCGATCCTCAACAGAATTTCTGTCTTCATTTACGTTTTAATGTGTTCACTGCATATGAAGATTTCTATTCTCAATTAACTCATTGAAGCCTGTTAGCTTATCTGAAAAATGTAAAGTTTAGTGCTTAACTATAATAATGAATGTCAAATATATACAGAAATGTCTAAAGTTAACGTTTAACTGATGTTGTTCTTTAAAAAGTTACACGATCTGAACGTACGTCTGACTTATCCTGGCTTAACTTTATAAGATAAAAAACCTAGACCAGCGTTTTCGTTTTAGTTATTTTTAACAAAAATTGGTTATTTTTTTCCAGTGTGGATATGTGAACTTTTTTTAATTTTGGTAACTTTTTTGGTAATCAAATATACAAATTGTTTTTTCTGTGTTTTTAAATTTTTTTAACAGTAAAGATTTTTATATACGCTTTTTTAAGTTGATTTGATACTGTTAAATTTTTTAAAAGTATGTAGTTCGTTGTACAAAATATGTTAATCAACATATGCATGACTGTTTTAATCGATAGAATGATGAGAAAAAGGACTCTGAATTAAAAAATTTCTAAGAAAAAAAAAACCAACATTAAATAATTACACAATGGATTAGTTAGTATTTGTATTTGTCATGTTTGAATGCATGTGAATTCAAGAATATATTTTAACTTCCCAAAGAACATTTTTACGAACTCTCCGATACACTACGTTTTGACTCCGTTTCCGTGATTTGAAGCAACTTTTCTGTGAAAAAAAAAATTTGCAAACAAATACCTTTTAAAAATTGTGATCGAAATATATATTTTTTTTTTGGGTTTCCCATAAAATAATATACTTTTTTTATAAAAAAAAAATAATTTTTAGGCAACGAATATCATTAAAGAACAGCCGTAACCACCGAATTCGTTTTTATTCTGATCCAAAAATCAAATAAACTTGTCCCAATTTTAAATAGTCTTAATTTCAATTGCTCTTTTCTAAATTACAGTTTAAAATGATATAGAATCTCAAAAATTTTAAAATACGTGTATTTTTAGATAATCAGAGAACTTGTCTATTGGTTAAGTTTTAGGAAATGAGCATTATTCAACTAAGAAAATTGAAGCAAAGAATTTTTTCACAATTCTTCAAAATTTGGTAAAACGTTCAAAATTTTAGATTTTATTTCTAATCGGTGAATTTTTCAACACCTTAATTTTTTACTCAGACATCATTAAAAAATTTTCATAAAGAAAAATTCAAACCAGTCGATTATAATAAAAATGATATTATGATGTTGATTTTTTCATGAACTTCTTCAAAAATTTAAAAAAGTACTACAAAATGATTTAAAATAAAAGAATTTGAAAAAAAAAACATTATAAGCGGTATTCACAATCTGCCAAGCAAGATACCTGGTATTATTATAAAAAAAGGTTTACTTTTGTTTTAATAGGCACATTGTGAACACCGCATTGTATTATCCTAAGTTATTGCAACATTAATTTTGAGGAACGAAAAAAATTGCTGAATTATTAAAACAAACCAAATTTTTATTCATAGATAAATAACATTTTTTATCGTGTGGTTTTGAATCATCTTTTTTTAAAGATTATTTTCACTTTCCTTTCATTTTATGATTGTATTCTGTGATTTTGACAATTGTGATAAGTTTTTATATATTTTTGTTTGTTTTCAATTTTTATTTTATTGTTGTATATTCAAGCTTACAAACTACAAGTCTAATATTTGAATCGTTGTCCTAAGATTGTAACTACCACTGTTTTTTTTTTTAATTTATTTTGCATATAAATTAATGAAACAAACAAAAATATCTTAACTATATTTCAACATATAACATAAATGCATTAATTTGTATGTATAACTTACAATTACATACAAAAAATTCTAAAAACGAAATTAAGTAAATATGCACCTTTGTATTTTTAAATGCTTTAAAAGAGTTTTAATTATAAAATAATCTTTTTTTATTCTTTAAAAATTTATTGAAATTTTAAATAAAATTGTTCTTACTGAAAAAAGTATAAAAAAATGTTAGCAAAAATTAATATATGAAGATAAAAATATCAATAATTTTGTTTTAACTTTTTTTAATTTTTTTTTAAATTTCAACAGTAGAAATATTTTGAGTTTTTATGTTATTTAAAAATGAAAAACTATAAATCGAATAGAATTTAAAAACAAATCGAAAATTTCGATCCATATTTTTTTGTATTTAAATAATATACTTTGCGTTTAAATTTTTTCTTATCTATTGAAATAAACAAACACAAACACTACTCCCTTTTTCTTTCTTTTTATTACCTATTTTCCTAATTCCAACACAATGCACTGCATTAGTAAGAGCATTCTCTGAGCATTGTTTTATCGCAAAAAATATAATAAAATTCTTAGCACAGAGCTTCTGCGTTAGATTTTGGTTTCAAGATGTCCCTCAATAACGATATTTATTATTAATATAATATTGCCCACCATATGGTTATAAGTATTTTTAAAAAAGTTATAAATCTAATACATATACAGTGGAAGACAAAAGTTTTGGCACAATTGTTTTATTTCTATAAGTTATCCTTATTTTTATGAAACAAAATCGCAAAAAAAAATAATTTTAAAAAACATTTTATTATATATTTTACAAGTGCAAATAGCACCTTAATGTTCAAATAAAGAAAACAGTTATAATTGAAAAAATTATTTAAAATTAAGTAAAATACTAATACATTTTGTGGACGAATAATTGGGACCCGTTCCGAATATACATATCACGAGATAGGTGAAGAGGGGACCGGCTGCTAAAGTAGCTACCACGTGACCAGTTTTAAAGTCATGACATGTTCTTTTAGACCACTCCTGTGATATGTGACAGAGGGCAATTGACCCACTCCTAGGATAAGCCCATGTCACGTGACATGTTCAGTGATAAAATACTATTTATTCCTTTTTTATCGCAAACGTGGAGGGGTCACAGAATAGAGTTGATCATTGGAAATGATGAATTGAATGAATTTTTACATTTTTTGAAAATGAATTATTACATTTTTGGCCGTGTTATTGGCATCATTTCCATTTACGAATACATATAAATTACAGTCTACATTTTAGATGAACTTTAGATGTACTATTCTCTTGGAATACATTGAGATAAACTGTTCTGTTCATTAATCTAAGAAGACCAGTTCCACAGAACCAATACACGATATTTAATGCAACAGACAAATTTATTTGACTCAATGTTTCAATACACATTATAAATTATTTTATTCTTATTCAGTATTGAATTTTCATCTCAATATTCTTACATCCTAAAGCATCACTAGGGTTCGTACTGATATTGTATGTAGACTTTTGTTTGGTATGCAACTGTAAGGGTTTTTACCGATACGACAAAATGACCCTAAGAAGGGCTCATATGCTGAATATTGACCTCCACCCAGTGCCATAAATATCGTGTACTACGTTTGCTCAATCTCTGCTGGATTTTTTCGATTAAACATAATTTTTCACATAACAAGAAAATGAAGATATCGCTAGAAAATTAAGTCATCGAAAGCAGATTTAAACACATTAAGTTTATATATTGTATCTGTATAAAGCTTTCTGCTTTTAGAAAGTCCATACTTTGAACCACTGGCGCAAAAACTTAAAATATCTAACTGTGCCAAAACTAATGTAAAATCAAAAACTGACTAAACAAATATTTCTTTTTGTGTAATAAAGCATTTTATATAATTTCAATTAATTACATTTTATCAGAAGTAACTATGCAAAAATTTTTGTCGGGCACTATACATCTATGTTGGGAGCAGCCAGAAATATCCGTATGCAAAAGTTTTATTAAGTACACAAATCTGGGAAAACTTTCGACTTGTGTTTTTGTCAAGAACCCACAGATATGTAATTTAAAAATCTAATTGACCGTTAAAGCGCATAATACACAATTAAATTGATTGACATCAAAGCACTTCAATCAATCATTTAGAACTTGATTTTGTGCTGTAAAGACGATGCCTGCAGCCTACGACACACCTGTGGCAATTTTGAAAGTCTACTAAAAACAAAAAGAAAATTAAAAAAGAGGAAAAGGAAACGTATCTAGATGAAAGAGAGGCTTAAAAATGAATGAATTTACTCATGAACATTTATTGGAATGGGCCAAAAGTATTTATGCTAACACATAAATATTTATTAAGAGTGTCCTCACACATTTTTTTCATCCGATATATTCTCATAACCGCACATCTAAAAATTCTAAAAATTTTGATTTTGTTTCAATCATCATCGGTATGACGCATACAGGCAAATGTTTACTAATACCGCAATGCTCGACATGCCATTTTTTTCTTATAAAGGCCGCCAAAGACTTCGAACTTTTTTTTTGGCAGTTTTAACCATACGGGTAAAACTGTCGGTGTGTGGCCAAAAAAAAATGAATGAATAAATTTATAAATTTTAAAAGTTCGTGGGATAAATAATTTTGAAAAATTATTTTTAGCTTATACAGAAAATGCAATATTTACAAAAAATCTTAACCCTTTCGTAGACGTTCAAACGTTTTGAACTTTAATGTCAAATATCTTCGCAAGGTGGCGCTGGGGGAGTCAAGATTAACAAACAGTAGTTCCAGTGCTTGCTTCTTAAATATGGGTCCTAAAATAGTAAGATATGGCCACGAAAGTGTTAAATATGAACTAGAATAAAATCATAGACCCTCGGAAGGATATTGGATATTTTTTTTAATCTCTTACAAAGTAAGTATAGACCTATTTTTTTATTTTCATTACGCATGCTATGAAAATACGGTCACTATTCGGTCACTAACTAATTTGCATAATCGGCCGAATACCGAATGGTTGTTAAATGCCGAATAGTGCCTGTATTTCCTCAGGTACGCAACGATTTTGTATTATACTCAAAATAAACCTGTCCATCTTTGACTAGTAAGTGTCTAGAATAAACAATCAAAAATGTGTTATCTTAAATGAGGGAGATACTATTCGCTGGCCGAATACTTAATAATAGTAAACGATTTGGCTGAATAGTCTGTGACAGTATTTAAATATAAAAAAAGTTTATAGAATAGAAATTGTTCGATTACCAACACTTTTTGTTGTTTCCCTAAATTTAATTGTATTTTTATACTCGATTTCAGCAATTCATGATTAATTCTCACTCGTTTTATACTTTTATATTGTGCAGTATTCGGTTAAAATTGGTATTGATTTTAATAATTCACTTATGTTATGCTGTTCTAAATGTGCAACTAATTTATCAGAGGTACGTAAAAGATTTGAAAAGTTCTCAAGATTTTCCACAATTTCTTTTGTCATGGTATCCGAAGATTTATTTATGAGTTCAGCCAGTTTTTTACCAACTTCATATTTAATAAAGGCGTCTTGCAACTGTTTGCCAGATGCATGTGTTGCCGGGGAAGAGGATGATTTTAAGTAGACAACGCATAGTATGCATAAGGCGATTAGAGCCTCATTTTGCATCACCAAATGTTGAGAGGTTAACATATTGATCATAGCTTCAATGGTATTATCATTGCTTATAAATTCATTTAGACTCGTACAATCATATTCCATGGGTGATAATTTATCAGCCAATTGTTCGGCGGGCGCATCTCCTTTGCGTGGCAAGGCATAGGCAATTTTACTAAGATACGCATGTTTAATAAGCCAAGCCATAAGACGCAATGATTCTCCCGTAACACCCGCATAATCAGAAGATTTACTCCAATGTACTAATTGTTCAATTAGTGTTTTATTTTTTAAAAGTTCTAAAGCAAGTTTTTCTGGAAATTATAAAAAACAAAAGATAATTTTCACTTCATTTGCAACATTTAAAACGCTTGTGCTCTTACCTTGGCCATCTACCGTCATGCGTAATGTACCCAATAGTTTAAAAACTACCGGTGGTTGATGTATTTCTAGCATGGGTAATATAGTCTCTACAAGACCGGCTTGTATGACAGCACCTTTATTTGGTTTCGGTATCACAAGATTACGCAATGTACTTAGCAATGCATGTTGTAGACGTACATCGTCCTTGACGCCATTATTTTTCGCTAATACTTGCAGTAGTTTATTCATCGTTTTGTTTTCAACCATATAAATGCAATGACTATCAGTGCGTGCAAAATTTCCCAATGCCAAGACACCCGTAGTTAAGAGATCAACATCTTCGGAATCAAGCCAATCTTCCATGTTTTTAAGTAATGATGTGGAATACAAATAATGCATAGATTCATCTGAAAGAAGTTTTTTTAATAATGAAATTATTATATAATAAGACTTTTCTTTAAAATCTGTTAAAATCAAATTTGTTAAAAATAACAAATATAAAATAGACAATCAACAATAAGCAATGACCAAGGGGAGAGCATGGATACTGAGGAGGTTGGGTAGCGTCAACCGAAAATACTAAGTATTCTATCCTGCTGGCTCTGTGAAATTTTTAAATTTTTATTCTCTATAATTTACTAATAACAATTTTCATGTTTCTTTGCAATAAAATAATTTACAAAAAAGACTGAAGACTAAAATCCTACTAATACTATTTATTTTTAAATAATTAATTTCATAAACGCAATGTTAAATCTATAAAGGAATCATGAAAAAATTTAAGTTTTATGTAAAATTTAATATCAATTTTAGACACTTATATAAATAGGATTTTTTATGATTTTTATGAAACTTTATGTTTATGTTAAAATCATGTACGCTAACCATTAACGCCATTTTCTATTATTGCGGTAACGGTATTTTAATGGTAACGATATTTAAGTTGTTTCGGTAATGGTATTTAAAGGGCAGCGGTTTTTTAGTTATATTTTAAGGGAAATGTTATGCTGGTTATTTCAGGATCGGCACTGTATTTGAATGATCTTTTTATTATTTCATACACGATTTAATTCCATTTAACACGATAAAAGCTATTTGATTGAAATTTTAAAGAAAAATATTTTTATTAATCGTTATCTTTTAGAAATTTATTTAGGGAATTCCCCTTTTTAATTTATATTCATATGTACATATTATTTCAGCTGTTGACTTAGTAACATAAAAATAAGTTTGAATCGATAAGAATACGTGTAAGCCATATTTATATTCGAATTTCTTGATATATTTATTAAATTTAAATTTAACCTTATTTTTATTTTTAACTTCTAAAATTTTTGAGCTTAAGGTTGGTTTTTTTTTATAAATAAAAATATTGTTTATTTTTTAATATATCGCTACTCCATTGTGTAGCAACTTCAGGAAATAATAATAATATAATATTTATATAAAAACCCAACCTTAAGCTCAAAATTTTAAAAAGTTATCTCTATTAAATTTAAGGGCCCTAAGAAATATTTCGAATAAATACAACGTATCTACCGTGTGAAACAGAATTAGGTGTATAGTTTAATATATTTTAAGAAATTTAATTTTATTGGATTTTTATTTTATTGTTTAGAATTTCAAATGATATTTTTTGAAGTTTAAACTATTTTTTTCTAATTGAAATTGATCAAAATCTAAATTTCAATTGATACGAGGGCGGGCCAATAAGTCCGTGACTTTTTGAATTCCCAGCCTTTTAAGTGAAAGGACAACACTGCTCCTGTCAAAAGGCATCTGTCAGTTGACTTCTGTCAAAATTTAAACAAGCTATATCATTAAGTTTGTGTTGACAGCCATTGATAGCAGACTGCCGCGTGACTTGATTTGAGAAATGAAAGGGAAAATGGGAAATGGCAGTTTCCACGTCAAAAATCCATGAATTAGGCTACAATTACTCCCTCATCCACCCCATTCTTGGAATGCAGCCCCGAGTGACTATTTCTTGTTTCCAAACCTGAAGAAATGGCTCGGCCGAAACGATGAAATCGTGTCACAACCAAACCTATCTTGATGACCTCGACAAATCTTATTTTTTGGAAGGAATACAAAAATTAGAGAAACGTTGGACTTTAGAGCTCAATGGAGGCTATGTTGAAAAATAAAATGTTTTTTTTTTCAAAAAGCTTTAATTCTAAAACTCACTGAGTTACTGACCCGCCCTCGTAGTTTCTGAATGCCAAATGAATAATCTGAATTTTAGGAGATGATGATTTCTAAATTTCAAATTAAAATTTTGAATTTTAATTTATATTTTATAAATTACAATTGCAAAAGCTATAGAGCAGTACTTACCACCAGTGAGTATTAATACAATTAGTTCACATGCCAATTTCATTAAGGCTCTTGCTTCGCTTGTACTCGCCAGTGTTTTGTATTTTTCCAACAATTGATAAATTGTCTCACACAAACCATCCTTTGCTAACAACAACTTGACATCATCATTTTCCGCCTGATAATGCAAAAGTTCAAGGCACATTTCTGCTAAATCGGGATTTGTTGATGCTGCCAATATCCGCGACAATTGTATATTAAGACTTGCATCGAAATTTAAATCTGACACATTTTCCGTAAGTATACTCATCAGGGGTAGAGTATTCAACAACAAGTCCTCATTCTCTTCAACATTTTTCACTCCAATAGCTATGATGTTTTGTATTTTTTGCATAATTTCTAATTCCATGGCACGTTTTGCCAAACCTTCGCCACCCAATAAATAATTTGATAAAAGGCCACCACGTACTTTAATAAATTGCAAAGCATTTGTCTTATCCTTAACATCAGTAATGTCCAATAGCTTAATAAGAACTATATCTCCCTTTAGATCGAGTATAATGTCTCGGGCCTCATCATTTAAATAACAAATATTACCAAGAGCTCTACAGATTTGTATGGGTAACTCCATTGTTTCGGTATCATTGTTAACATTACGCAGACAATCTATGAAGACTTTGATAATTTCGAGTTTTGTAAATTTTTTACGTTGTACCTCAGATTTTGTTATTTCCGCTATACATTTGGCAGCTTCTTTGCGTACATTAACATTATCCGATTGTGTTAGATTTAAAAAGAATTCAGCCAAATCATGTTTATCGAATAGTTTTGGATCTTTTGTGGCAGATATTTCAGTTAGAAGAATGGTAGTATTGTCTGAAGTATTGGTGGGACTGACATTTGTAGCTCGTAACTTTTCAATAAGTTCATCCATTTCGTCTGAAAGTATAGAAAAAAGAATATTATAAATGAAACAAGTTTTCTAAAGATTTCCAAAAGTAATTTCATTGGAAATAACCTACATACACTTTGTTCCAATTAAATTTAAAAATTTTCATTACATTAACTGTATTGTATGTTGCATGACTTTATTTATGTTTGTTAAATTGTTACTGGTACAGAATGGTACACTTTTAACTTGGAATGGTTTTCATTTCGTTCAACAAAAAGAAAATAAAACACAACATTCTTATATGTATTATTTTGATTTAAACCTAAAAAAGTACATTAACCGAAACAATATAAAACTAAATGTATATGTATTGAAGTATATGTGCATTAAATTGTGACTTTAAAGGTCCCACGATTATAAGACTGTCTTTTTTGTAAATTCCAAGCATGGCAAACGAATTTCGGCTACTCTTTTCGTACTGGTATAATTTTGTTCTTTATTTCGTTAAGGTTTTTCAAAAATAACGGTTACGGTATTTGAATCGTTTACGGTTTTCAATTTGAATCAGTATTTTAGTTGTTACGTTTTTTAGAGGTTAAAACATACATAAAAGGATGGCAACTGAAACAAATATCGGTTACAATTTTTGTACCGGTATAATTTTATTCTTAATTTCGTTTATGGTAAAGGATTTTGAAAAATAAATCTTACCGTAGTTTAATCGGTTACGAGTTTAAAATTAAATCGGTATTTTAGCAGTTATGGAAACCATCCTTAATAAATATATATGAATTAATATAAAAAATATATTTTCGAACGAGAAAATTCACTAGAATCCAGGCGCGCTCCACCCCGCTTCATTTCCTGTGATAACATTCCTTTACATTTATTTCCCCTATCAACGAGTTGAATCGTTCTCCTCATCTAATGTTTCAGTTCCACTTAATCCTCATTCTTTTCCATTTCGTTCCAATTTTCTGGTGTATAATTCCACACGTTTCTTGTTCCATAAGTATGCCGAATTATTATCAGGGCATTATCCTGCATCCACCTAAAGCGGTTTAGACAAATCTTTAATAGGTATAGGGAAGAGGGGGGGACTTCGCCAATGATGCACATAAGCCACACAAATACTTTCTTTTATTATGTAACACCTGCAACTCTAAACATTCGAATGATAGCTTATTTTATTTTAATTAGTATTTTTTAAAGTATAAAAACAATATATTTTATATTAGAGTTTGGTTTTAGTACATACACAGCCAGAAAAATACGAACGACAAAAAAGGCCTTGGCCCAGTGCTTTTCACGGTGGTCCCAGCGTTGGCAGAACGAAATATTTTTAAAATTAAAGAGCTTTGCCAACCCCAAAATGATAACATATGGCAGGGCTTGAACGTTTCTTTTTTAAAACGTTGGCAAAGTACTGGCGAGTACTTCTCCAATGATGAAATAAGTGCTTGGCCAATCCCAAAATGGTAAAACCGGGCTAGGTTTGAACGTTTCATTTTTAAAACGTTGGCAAACCAAGTTTTCGGAACGCACTCTATTTTTGTATTAAATACACTTTAACATCAGTTTGTTTTAGATTATTCCAATGTTTTAAACCATCATTCAAGTACTGGCAAAGCACTTTTTGTCAACGGTAGGGAAGCGTTTAAAACCAATGCTGTGCCAGTACTTTTATTATTTTTACGATTGTTAATTAAGTTCTGCCATCACTTTATTTGTTGTACCTTTGCAAATTAGTGCTCTGTCAGTACTTAAATTTTTTTTATCATCGGCAATTTCTGGCTGGGTATTCACCAGATGGCCTCCTGATGTACAAAGAGTTTGTACATCATAGGCCAAAAATGCTTTATAATGTACTACCCATACCTGTATCATTACCTGTATCATTACCTGTATCATTATTTTTCAACATAAAGTAATGAGTTACCGATAATTGGATACATAATGCATTACTTTGTAATGCATGTTTCTTATCTTCAGCATTATTTAGAAACATAAAGTAATGAGTTACCGATAGTTGGTTAAATAATGCATTGCTTGGTAATGTATACTCCTTACCTTCAGCATTATTTTGAAACAAACACTACAATTTTTTATTGTACCTAGAAATAATAAACAATAAATATTTTAAATATCATTTAGTAAGTGGACATTATTATCAAAACAAGAATAAACTATCGATCCAATCAACGTTTCATCGATGAAAAACCTTTTATTTTTATCTATGTAATTCAAGTCTTATACGATTGGTACAGTTCTATTAACAAATATATCACTTTAGATCTAGTTCCACGAGTGCCACATTATACCAGTTTTGCTACAACTATTTCCAAAATAGGAGTTTGGGGACAATTGTCTTCATGCCTGTGACATCTCTATCTTATATCATGCAATTGGTTGCATGGGGAAGCGGTAGAACTCGTACTAGTTGTCTGGCTCAAATTAAATGGTATGTAACTGGTTCTGTACTAGTATTTTTTTTTCACTGGGTATGAAGTAGGTTTAGTAGAAAATAAGAACAATTGTTTTTATTTTAAAATTTTTATTAATATTTTTAAATTTTTATAAAAAAGAATCATTCTAGGTTTTTTACTTCTACCATAAATATATTGACTTTTCTGCAATAATTATTTTTTTCTATTAAAACTGTATCAAGTTCTTTTGGCGAATGTTCTTCCAGTTTAGGGCAGTTTCGCTGATTTGGGTTGTTTTGTAAATCATTAAAGTCTGCATTGTATGTATATATGTACCTAATTTAAGAACAATTTTGAAAAAGGAATTATTGGTTAAGAAATGATAGAGCTTTGAAAAAAGTGGCGAAGGATCCTCACTCTACCCTGCATGTATTGCTGAACTTTATTTTTTTTATTTTTTATAAAATCATAGTTTTATTTTCAATAAGTTTAACAGATCCTGACTTACAGCGAAATTAACCAATATATTTTTTTTGAAACATGTATCTATTAAAACATACCACTGTACATTAAAACAAAATATAGGGAATTAATTGTACTGATAATTTATTTAGTTTTTGTTAATATTGAAACATAATAAATGTAACAACATGTTATGTATGTAATTGTAATATTTTTACAATAATAAAGTCGACTAAATATTATATAAATAAAGGAATATTGCAGCAACACAATGTGTCGGAAACCAAATTTAATTTTAATAAGGATTGCCAACACAGCGCAACGTATACTTAATACAATGAATAGCGAGTTATGCCAATTCTCGAAAGATTATCACACGATGGCATTTTTAAACCTTGAGCCTGAGCAAATTGTGCACGACTACCAAAACTGCGAGCACGTGCCATCATAGCTTCACCTGTGAATGATAAGATAAACGAAACAGATAATAAGTGCGTTTGATAATACAATAGAATTTTATGTGACTGTGTGTGGTAGTGATTTAACTTACGATAATTGCGTTCACGAAAACAATGCTGTTTCATAGTATAGATATAGTCTTCTTCAACAGAATTATCCAAGCGTGCCAATGAACCTTGATAATCACTATCGAAATTTTCTTTAACATAATAAGGAACAGATAAATGTTCTGTTTGTCGACGTACATTATATTTGCTAAAAATTTGAAAAATTACGAAAAAAAATTATATTTGTAGTATTATGTATTTAGGGTGGGTGCAACTGGCTAAAAAAATCTGAACTAAATTCGGGTTTACAAGTATCTTTGAAATTTGAAAATTCTTTGCAATAATTTTCAAATAACTTTTAAATCCTTTTGTAAATTTATATTTAGTTAAGAACAAATTTAGCTACTTCGCATATGGCCTTAAGATATTTTTATATGGATATTTTCATGAATATATTACAAAGGTAAATAAAAAAAGGTATGTCAATAATAAACAGATTCATAAATTTCTGATGTCATCTTTTTGTTGTCCCAGATTTTGTAGTTAATTTCAGATGTTGGGATTCAGAGTCAAAGATCTTAATAAAACACCACAGATTCTTAGTTGTTTTTATTATAAAAGAAAACCCCGTAATAATAGGGTTTCTTAAAGATTAATCATTTTTTTTAAAGATACATTATATGAATTAAATAAGAATATAACATTTCTTATTTTAAGTTTTGTCTCTTTTGTGTGTATTGAACACTGTTATTTCAATAGAAAAATATGGATTTAAGAACGCCAAGAACCTACATTTTTTAATTTTTCGACCTTTCATTTTTACCCAAGATATTTGTTATTCACCAAAGCAGATTGGAAAGATTGCAAACGCGAGGATACCTTAAAATCTTCATACAAAATTTTTCACTTTAAGAAAACAATAAAATTTTGTATAGAAAGTTTCAAGGTGACCTCACAATTTACACTCATAACTTTTCAACCGCTGCAGCAATATTAATAACTTTTAACCCAAAGCTGCTTGAAGGGAAAACTCAAAATAAAAATAATGGCCGAAAAATTAGAAAATTTGGGTTTATCTGTATTCTTTGAACCATAATTTGTTTTTAATTGATAACCTAAAAAAGGCAAGCACCATAGGATTCAACATTTTTTAATTCCACTAGGTACCCGTGAAATTAAAAATTAATTAATAACCAATTATAATTCACGAAAAAAGCATTTTATAAAAAAATGTTTTGATAAAAGGGAAATTAAGACAAAAATGAAAAATTTCATTATTTTATGAAGTTTTATCATGTCCCAGCAAAAACAGGGTATCAACTACTTACCCGCCTTTTTACTCGCTTAATTACTTTTGTTCGCGATATCCCAACTCACGAATGAACACAAAGTAATCGGTAATGAGTACCCCATTGGTAATGAGTACCCATTACTTTTAAGACATCGCGAACAAAAGTAATTAAGCGAGTAAATAGGCTGGTAAGTAGTTGATACCATGTTTTTACAGGGGTATACACTATTCATTCTTCTTTGACCAATAGTCTTGATAAAATACCTAAAACGTACAAAAATTAAGTGCATCTTGTTTTCCTAAGTTTATTTTTGTAACAAAATAAATATTTTTGTAAATAAACGCATTTATCGATTACAATTGGTCGTTTTAGGGTTCAATTTCTAAAACGACCAATCAAGACTATTGGACAAAGAAGAATGAATAGTGTATACATGATAGAACTTAATAAAATAACGAACGTTTATAAAAGTGCATTGCCCACGCTTCTCTCTTAACATCTTTCTGTCTTGGAAGTTTCAAAGTTTTATTAAAAGATTTTGAAGCGGGCAAAAATTCATGCCGAAGGACAATAACACTGATCTAGCACGGTCTACAATCTCATTGCGTAGACATTTGGATGTATATTATCGTCATATTACAAAAAAAAAACGTACGACAAAATAAGATTTTTTGAGAGTTGACAGCCATTTAGTTACTGATTTATTAAGACCTTAATGTGCTAATTGCGTATGTTTTTTTAAAATTTATTCAGCTATTTAGCTGGATAAATTTTGAAAAAATGGCGATTGAAATTTCATTTTCACATAAAATATTTTTAGAGAAAACTTTTTTTTGCTAGGTTAGCAAATGAAACGAGTAACGAATGGTGTTGTTTGTTTCACTTTTGGCACCAGTAACAGTATTTTATTCGCATTGTATAGGTAACGATACTTTATTTGTATCGATATAACCTATCGTTAATAACCGATTTAATTACGGCACTATACCGGTGTTAAAAGAAAGGATTTGGAATACCGGTATTTTTGAAATCAAGAGTTGTGCTGTTGATATCAGTTATCAATTTGAAAGGGGTATTGAAACGGATAACATTATTATAAATCAATCGGTCGCGAACTCTGTTTTTTTACTGTTCTAAGATTCGCATGTGAACAATTTTTTTCGGTTTCGAACAGGGGTGTTAACCAGACTTTATGTAGTAACACTGACTTAGGCACGATTTCAAAAAATGCAGTACAAATTTAACAGTTAAATTCTAATTTTAGGAAACAACAACGAATGTGACAGTTAACAACGGGACATTGTGAAAATGGGGTTTTATACTGAAAGTGTTAATGTTTGGATTGGAGGCGACGAATAGTGGTCTTCTTAAAAAATGTGATATTTTTACGTAAAAACTTAAGTTTATATTTTATAAAAAGAAAATTTTAAAATTACTACTTAGGTTGTGGTGCTCTGTAACTTTACGAGAATCCGAGAAAATTAGAGCCGGCATAGAATACCTAAAAGCATGAATACAATGAAGCCATAATCAGGTCAACTACATCTGTTATGAAAAAAAGTTCAAAAGAAAAAGATACTGAGTTTTTATATGTATATGAAATTTTTTATATTCATAATTAAACCACAAAAGTTTAGCAGTAACTCAGTGTTGGTCAAGGTAACTCCAATATTGTTAAATGTTTTATTTTCGGTACAAATAACACCACGAATTTTCTAAAAAAAAAAAAATATTCGAACGGAAAATTTGCAACAATTTATAAATCAAAATTTGTAAATGAATTTCGGTACTTAAAACAGTATTAAAAATTGATAAAAGTGAGTGTACGTGAAACTACAATACAAAAATTCGGTTGACGAAAAATTTAGTTGCAACCACGGATCATTTCTCTGTGTGTAAGAAGTGGCTGAAGATCAAATTGTTTTGCGAAACTACATGTTGAGAAAAAAACAGACCTAATTCTCGGTTTAAAATAGTTCTAAATTACTTAATATTTTAAAAATAGTTAGATTTAGCATTGAGAATTAAGTTCCTGACATGGGACTGTGAATTTCGGATAACGAATTCCGAAATATATTCTAATTCCGAAATATATTCTAATTGCTATTAAAATTTAGAACAAACTTTATGAAAGTCGATTAAATTGCTTATATATTCATGAAAATATTAAATCAACTAAAATTACAATATATTCAAACTTACCTTGAATGTGATAAACTGTAAAGCGGATCGCTTGAAAATAGAGACATAAACATGGACATCAATATCATTACCAGTAATAAACCAAAAGCTAAACTTGGTTGTTGACCCTGCTCGTGAGGCTGACGTTGATTGGCCGACGTATACGTACGTCGGCGATAATGACCCTGAGATGAGGGATAGTTGCCAAAAAACATATGGAATAATTCTTCAGAAGTAAATTCTTCACCACCGCTGAATGAAGCCTCCGATGAACTATAGTGGTGATGCTGATGACCATGACTATAATAATGTTGATATGTTGATGGATTTTTATTGTTATTTGGTGTTATATAATTGCCACCGCTTAAATCATATTCTTTGCGTTTTTTAGCATCGGTTAATACGGCCATAGCATTACCCAATGTCTTGAAAGCATCAACTGCTCCCGGCGCATGATTTTTATCGGGATGTAAATGAAGGGCTAATTTTTTGTATGATTTTTTAATTTCATTATCCGCAGCATCTCGTGTTACTGATAATACTTGATAATAACTTTCACAATTATTGATTTTATTTACCAAATTCAATTGTTCCGTGGTATAGTCCGAATGAGATTTGTAATCATCTGATGAACTTTTAGTCTCAGAACTAGATTGCTTACGTTGACGTATTAAATGTTCAGATTCTGATGATGTTTGATTCCTATATTTATTTTTTGCAGAATTAGCTTTTAATTTAATAATTAATTCTTGTAATTCTTCAGCTCGGGAATTGGGATACAATTGCTTTGCTTCATCCAATAATTTGATGGCTTTTTCATAATTTCCATTATTAATTTCTATTAATGCCAAATCTATAATTTCCTGCACCTCTTCATTTTCGTTTCCAATGTTATTTTCATCTTGTTCTTGGGAGTTATAATCTGTTGTTTCATTTGTCCGACCAGTAGTTGTATGCATTCCGTGATAAGCAGCTTGTTTCATTGAAGAATAACACAAATATTTTTTGTTTTATCTTTTTTTCTAATTCATTTATTATTTGTTTGTTTGTTTAAAATAAGATGGTTTTTGTTGAAATGCTAATGAACAATATACATATATAATTTATGTTTTCTCAAAGACAATATAAATATAACAAGCACTAATAAAACCACGTTTACAAAAAAGGAAATGTGATTGGTTTTCATTATTGAAATTTCAAAAATAAGTTTCAGAATATTTTTATTAAAGAAGAGTTTCCCTATTTTGTTAAATGCCAAGTATGATATAAATAATAATTAGAATTATTTGCGGAAATTCCCGGAACGAGATAAAACTTCCAAGGTCTAGTAAAAAATTTTATGTTTTTGCTTACGGTGGAAAGATTTTTGAGTCTCTTTCTTCGAAAAAAAATATAAAAAGGCGCCATAGGAGATAATAACATTATTTTAACTCTTTGAAAACCAATGTTTGATAAACTTACTGATGAAAATAGGTGAAGTCCGTATTTTACGGTACAGAAACGGATGTACAAAAACGGAGTCAAAACAAATTGTTTTCGAATATTCAATTATAAGGTCCCCGTTTATGTTACATTTACGTACAAGCTTTGACGGATACGTATAAACGGACCGTAAACGTGCAGTAGAAGCCGGATTCATGAAACCGTAGGTGTCGGAGAGTCCGTAAAAATGTTTCTTGGGGTGATTCACATTATAAAGATATACATAGTTGTTTAAGGTTGCCCATAAATTGGAGCCCGATTATATCGGATCCTTATGCTACGCTTAATATGTGCGATTTATTAAATGACATCAAATCTTGAACAAAAAAATTAATTTTGCGAGAAAGCAAATTTTACAAAATTTTCAAATGGAACTCATAATCGTAAATTATCGAACTACTTACTGTGCTTTAACTTAGAAACTCTTTAAACTTATCAACATAGGTGTGGGTTTGGGTGTTGGTATCAATATAAAACGGTTTACGGTATTAAAAAGGCATATGTTGCCAACCTTGCTAGGAAATTGTAAAACTAACTTCAAAACTTATGTCGGTAAATAACACTTAGGTAATATTTCCCGTTTTTTCTGTGCGTATCAACTTAAATGCAATTGTTAACATCTGTTACAAGTTACATGAGGAATAATAAAACATGTAGTAGTCATCGTATTATCAGACTCCTTGCTTCTCTCAGGTACTTAACCCGTACTCTTTTATTTTTGGTCGGTTTTTTATGAATATGTTTTCTTAAGGGGTTTTATCTGCGAGGATAATGCCCAAATATATTGAGAGAACCGTGAGAAGCAAAATCTTTCTCTAAAATACATACTCTTTGGTATTATCAATTGTGTGTTGCCAAGTGACATTTTCTAGCCCACACTTTTGCTATTTTATTGCTTCAACCAGGGTGGCGGGTAATTAAATTTTCAGAGAAAACTAAAACATTTTGTTTGGCATTTATTAGTTAAGATTAATATTTTCCTTTGGAAGCGTTTGAAATTTATTGAATATTATCTTGCAATATTGCAATTCTTAATTTGGAAATCAAAATCAGAATTTAAATGGTTATGTTATAGGACAACAACCATTAAAATAAGTGGAAGTGTGGATTGAACGTGTATGTCAACCTTATTAATAGTTTTATTGTTTTTATGCTTGTATAGGTCGCATTTATATAACCCGTAACCCTGGTTTCAACACTCCTGGCACTGTCATAACATTTTTTCTTCAACCACCAAAATCATCGTCGTACATTAAATACCTACCCAAGTTCCTAACTTTTATTCCACTTGTGCTGTTTATGTTTATGAGTAAATAAAACACCAAGAAAGAATTGCGATGGATAAATTGCAAAACAACACAACAAGAATAGAAAAGTACCAACAGTTAAACAGACGAGAGCAGAGGAAGTAGCCGGTATACCCATACATTAGGGATGACAAATATTTTACAATAGTACGTGTTATTTTTTAAAGTTGTTCAAATGTTTATGTTGTTTATTTTCTTTTTTTATACCTTCCATCATATATGGTGAGGGTATACAGTGGTTGTCAGCTTATTTGATGCAAGTGAAAAAAGAAGTTAATACTTCAATTATCTGCTAAACTAAATGAGATATTTACAAAAATTAAAAGCCATTTTTATTTCAGAATATGTGTTTTTAGATTATGTAATTCATTTATTTCACATTTTGTTATTTTGAAAAAAATTATAAGGAAAACAAAAAAAATAGTATTTTCAAATTGAGCAGCTTATTTGATGCAGTATAAAAACCATTTAAAAGATAACAAAATAGCTAATTATTTGTAAGATTTTAATATTTGGTGTGGTAACCCTTTTGAGCCACAACATCCGACAATCTTTTTGGCATCGATTCAACAAGTTTTAGTGTGGTTTCTGGCGTTATTTTGTTCCACTCATCCATTAAAGCTTTCTTGAGACCTTCTTTGCTAGAAATGTTGTGTCTTCTAATGTTGGTTTCCAACAGTGCCCATAAATTTTCGATGACATTCAAGTCGGGTGACTGCGCCGGTGGTTCCATCACATGCGGGCAGTTCCATATGAGCCAGGTCTGAACCACACCAGACTTGTGCTTGGGGTCATTGTCCTGATAAAACCGGAAGTTGCGCCTTAGGTTCAGTTTTTCTGCACTTTGCAGCAAATCCATATTAAATTTGGATTCATCTGAAAAAATTACAGTTTTTTGGAAAACATAAAAAAAATATGTGAACGAACTCTTAAAATAACGGGAGATATCCTGTTAGAAGTTGACTGCATCAAATAAGCTGCTCAATTTTTTATCTCACTTATTTTTGTTTTTGTTATTTTTTTTGTAGAATGACAAAGAATATGAAATGAGTAGATGGCCTAGTGCAAAGTAAACATATTGCTCTATAAAATACAGTTTTTTTTATTTCGATATCTCATTTAGTTTTAAGTTATCAGACTTTTATTATTGTTTTCATTACTTGCATCAAATAAGCTGACAACCACTGTATATCAGTTTATCATTCCATTTGTAACAATTCGAAATATAGGTCTAAGGCCCCATGAAATATATATTCGTAATCCTTATGCAATTTTAGGTCGATTTAGCGATGCCGTCTGTCTGTCTGTTGAAATGGCAAGCGGGAGTGCCTATTTTTACCTAGATTATTGGACATCCTCCCGAGCAGTTTCGTATTGAAAATGAGCAACATCGGTCCAGCGGTTAAAAAGTTATGAGTGAAAATGGTAAGATACCTCAAAATTTTCCATACAGATTGGGGTATTTTACTACAATTTCATAGTAGCGACAAAAAATTTTTTTCACCAAAAAATTTGTTTACACATCCAAAAAAGTTTTTCACCTTAAAAAACTTTTTTTCACCTCCATAATTCTACTTCAAAAGTTTTTTACATTAATTGAATTAAAAGCAGTAAAGAATATTTTTTTGGGTATTGGTGGAAGGTATTTAGACTTTTTTTTATTATTTTTTTTAACTTTGGTTTCGAAATTTGTTTGGAAGTTTTTGTTTAAATGTATTTTCAATTGGTTGAAATCTTTTGTAAAATTGACACTAAAAATTATAAGTTTTTTAAGGCGGTCATAGTCTTCGTTCTTTTCTGGCAGTTTTAAACGCACAAGTTAAACACGAAGAACGACAATATCCACACACTAGGCGCTGTTTACTTCAGTTCAAGTCAAAAAAAAAAAAACAAAAGAAAAAATTAGAGAAAAAATAATCAGCTAGCGTTCTAACATTACCTGCTATTAAACTCTCACAAAAAACGTCCTTTTTAACAGCGTAATCACACGGACGGTTAAAATCTTGAACACATTCAAGAAGGAAGGTTTTTTTCCGGTTAAGAGTATTTGTTCGAGACATGTTTTGTGAATTGGTGTAGGTCGTGTTCCTTTCTTAAAAGCCTTTTGAGGAAAACCAGTTTTTGGAATTGTTTTGTTTATTTTCCGATTCGGTCTTGTTTCTGTTGGAAGAACCAAAACTTGAGTATTGAATTTGTATTTAGATCTGTATAGTTTGCGTTTATTTTTCAAGAAGCCAGTCAAGAGATTTTAAGAAGACTTCATGGTCTATCACCTATAATGCCTTTAATTTATTTACCTATCACCTCGATTGTCTCAATTTTAGTAAGATATGCAGGAATTGATAACGACTAAATCACGAGAGATTCATTTAATTTAACGATTTAAATCCAGTGTTTTATACACACAAAATTGATTTACTGCCCTAAATGATGGTCTGAGTAGTCTTTAATCTAATGTGACTCGTTTAGGTAATAATGTGTCGTCTTCTTTGACCACTATTATTCGTTCCTATTCCGTTCCGTCAATTTTTAATACATCAGTCACAGCTCTGCAACCCATATCCTCGATACATATTTAAACCTAAATGCAATTTGTGATTTCGCCTCTACTAATTTTCAATCTATAAATAGTACGTCAACACATACTTCAAGTACTTCTCAACCCATTGAATCGACACCAATTTTTCACACTTTGCCGCCAAATACCTCATAACGCTAAATAGTTCGTAGAAACGCAGGTACATAAAGTTCGATTCTTGCCTTCTGTAAATTAATCTGATTTGAATTCACTAATTTATTTTACAAATAAAGTAAGAATATGACAACAATTGCTTTTGAGCGAACTTCTTGTAAAACTTCCTTTATAAAGACGCCTCCAATGAACCAATAAGTCCTTAACATTGGGACTAATCCCAACAACTTTAGTCCCGATTGAAATACCACAGATGTCTTCATCGTGTTTTATAGTTATCAGTTAAGTTTATGCAGATGATCATTTTCTAAAATCCAACAAATGGTTTTGTAGCCGACTTTATGGCATGATTTGGAATTGTTTTAATAAAAACTATCACTCAATCTAAAATATTAGTTTTACTAATCAATTTTAGTATAATGTCACAATTTTGATCAACATTACTATAATAAACCATTAATTTACACAATTTTAATAATAATGATAAATTATTAAGATTAGCAACCAAAATTTATTATAAAACAATTTTGAAATTTATTATATTTTTTCTTCTTATTCATATACATATTTGAATTTAAAATAACACAACTTAATGTAAGTGTCTGTGGTGCAGTGGGTAGAGACACAGCATACAAAAAATTCGGTAGCAATTACAAATCTATTTTCTCTGTGTAGTTTTTTTTGCAGTTCCAATTAATTTTCATTGCAATACCATTTGATTAATTTGAAAGTCAAATTAGGTTTTAGCAGATTTCATAAGTTGAAACATGAGCATACATGTAGATATTACCTGAAATTTCGTTAATGAACATGTATGGGCACTAAAGGTGTTCAACTTTATATTACCATTTTTCAAAATCAGTTGTAGGGCCTACGAATGGGCTAATTTGGTTCCTTTAAATGTAAAAACATTTCATATGAAGTTTGGTGCCGATTGGATAAAAAAAATCCGAGGCTGGAAAAATCATTTTTGTTATAATTGTTAACAAAATAGTTACTAAATATATCTTTTTACATCAAATGATAAAATAATCGAAATTTATAATTAAATGTCTATCTTTAAATAAATAACAAATGGAAATCGGATGAAAAACATCCAAGTTATTACAAATGCCCCAGGCCAATAATGTATCAAACACCACTAAGTTAGGAAATTAAAGATCAAATTGTATTTTTTAATGCTACATTATCATATATTTTTTAGATCCATAAAAATGTCAATTATGAAGTTTTGTTTCTCTAAGATAGCGTTAATAAATTTTTGAGTATGACTTCAAATGCAAAATTTGTTTAAGGCATTTTTAAATCTCTAATTTAAAATTTTTAAAAATTTTGTTCAACAAAATTAAAAAATTGCTGTTTCGCACACTGGGGTTTATAAAGTACATCATAAGAAATCAAAATAAGGGTAAAATTCATCTATTTTTATTAAGTTCCAATAAATGCTATTCAGAGTTTTATGACAGCAACTACAAGGACTGTATTCTAAAAATTTGGTCAAAATCGAACCGCGACAAAGGCCAAATGACAAGATCAAAATTCAATTTTCTTTTTTAAGTTTTGAATATTTCATGAAAATGATTAACGTAAAAATATACACAATTTCTTTAAATACTGAAGACGAATGCTCGGTCGGACACTAATCAATAGTTTAAAGTACCATTTTCGCTAAGTTTAAGCGATAAAATCGCAAAAATTGTGCACATATTTGTTTTTTTATTTCAGAAATAGTTGACATCGGTGAGACTGAGCTAAATATAACGAAACTCTCCTGAACCAAATGCAAATTACGCAGCCCCAGTTTGGACACCACAGCTAAGCAAAACAAATTGAAAGAAACTACAACTGAAGTTTACTTTTTTGGGAATCCCTCAAAAAGAATATAAGTCTCACTCTAGAATTAAAAACGACATTTTTTTCTAAAATCGAAGTGACGGGACCCATCAGCCCCTCTATGTACCAAATGAAATTCTCACGATTTAAAAAAAGCATTTTTATGTATCTGGCACTTGATCCATTTTAGACCCTTAAATAGTCACTTTAATGTATAAATCATAAAGAAAGCGAAATTTTCTTACGTATAAAATAAGTTAATCGTAAAATTTGTTGTTGTTTTCTATATAATTTTTTATATTTTTTTTTTTTTGTATATTAGTTATGTCAAAGTTAAATCTTTAGAATGAAACATATAGCGTTTGAGTTAAAAAAAAATAAATTTTAGAATGCTAATTAGTACCAAAATTGACGTTTTTATTTATCATCCCTGACTTTATGTTGGCATTTGAAAGTGGTGGTGGCATAAGGTATTAATAGCTGATGCTGATGTTATTATGTGTAATGTTTTGCCTTTTCACCATACTGCACAGTTTGCGAGCAGAAACGAGTACGGAAATAAGTACGAGTACATACAGTCAGACAAGTAGAGTATGAGCAGAGCTTTAAAGAAATAATTCTTTTTTGACTTAATTCCCCATGAAGCTACATTCATACTGAATTAATAAGTATTTTCGTTTTTGTTACCCAGAAAACAGATTGATGACAGTTCTATCAAAATCGTTAAAATTTATTTGTGAAGATGGTATTTTGAATTACCTACACATAAAAAAATAAAGTACCAACCGAATTATAAAGTGTATTTTGGTTGCGACAACCAATAAATTCAGTTAGCCCTAGCAAGTTCAAATGTAATTGCTGAATATTTTGGGTGTTGTTGAAACGAATATGCAGTTGTACTAACCGATTTTAATTGTGTAAACCGAATATCAGTTGGAAATTGACCAAATTGTTCCCTGTGTGTATAATCTACTAATAAAGCAAAAATATTGTAGTGAGAACTAAAAAGAGGGAAAAGGAACTAAAAGCAATCATATTATTCAATTATTGGTATTTCCAATCAACTTTAAAAATAAAATTCGTTTAGTAATTGTATACAGTAAAATCAACCAATTATTTGGTGAATGTACTAGAAAAATGGTTAAGTCTATCAAATTTATAAAAAAAAAAATTCGATAATTAAAAGTGGTAACTAAAACTACTGTTATCCTGATCAAACACCATTAAATTAGCGTTTAGTAAAAATATTTTGTATGTTACAAATAATGATTGGAACACGAATTTTAAAAAATTAGCATGTCCGAGTTCAAATCCCGACAAGGACAAACAATTTATTTTTTTTTTGTAATTAACGTTTATAAAATATTCAAATTATTTAGATATATAATAAAACTAAGAAATTAGTTGTGGCATAGTGAGAAAGAGTGTGAACGATGAATCTAAATGGCCTGATTCGATACCGGAAAAATCGAAACAAACCCTCTCTTCAAATAAAATTTTGTGGAACATAATAATATTTATGTAGAATATAAATATTAAATTAGTAAACTGAAATTGGCTTGCACAACAACAAATATAGTTTAATGTGTATACAGAATTCGATTTGTCACAAATTCGGTGGCCACAACTGATGCAGTTTTCTGGGTGTTTGATTTAAAATTTGTATGAAATTTGCAAGTCGATAACGTGAAAAAAACATATGATTTGGGGTTCAATGTAAATGCAGCTTTAATAAAATTCAATTTTAATTTAATTTAAACGAATTCATTTTTTAACCCTCAATCGCACAATTCGTTAAAGTGAATTCATTCATTAATTTATCAACCGTTTCACTCAACCGTTCATAGATTTTTAAAAATAGCTTCGCAAATTTAAAATCAAAATTTAATGTTCAGATAGAAAAATAACAAAAATATTCCTGTTAAGCAGCTTTAAGCCATGATTAGCCAGATATAAACGTATTAAGGTATACTCACATGTTAACCATCCCTGCCCACTCATAAAAAATTGGGGATATGTGGACAGGGATGGTTATAGTGTTAACTAAAATCCCGGGATTTTTTAGAATCTTTGGATTTTACGGAATTTAGGGATTTATAAATCAAAAATATATTTAAACGAGGCGTTGAATGAATCTCCTAGTTGTCTTTGTAATATAGTTATATGTTTGTTTTCTATTTAATAAAATGGTAAAACATTTATTTTAAATAATTGTACGCAAAAAAATTTTTGAATCACTGAATGGAAACTATTTGTTTTTAATAAATGAACGGTTGAGTAAAATGAATTAATTCATTTGATTTGATAAAAGGAACAGTTACAATTGAAATAATTCTTTAAAAATAAATTGAACGGTGTCAAATTCGAATTAAACGAATTAAATCTTCGAAACTCTGATTGTTTATAAAATTTTTTCATATATTTAGAACTTCTTGGCATAATACAGATGCGTGTTTGACGCATTTCAAGGGTCGTTTTGTTTCGGGTTTTCTACTTTTTTATTAAACCAAATGGCTAAGACTTTGTTATTTGTTTTTTTGAGATGTAATATTTTCAACACCTTACTCCGCACCAAATTTTTCTGCACCACCCCTTATCATTGCCGTACTTCCTACAAAAATCATTTTATTTTTGTTGCTTTACTTTAATTGGTCCTTTGTGTAAGATTCCTTTTTAGTCTGAGGGGGAGATTTGAATAAAAACGTGGGGTCCCACATGTACTTTACCTATTATTATGCTGTTGGAAAAAATTTATATTAAAGCTTAAAACTATTAAATATTGATTTAGAAAATCAAACGTTTTCAACAAATTAAGTAAAAAATCTACTTCTTTTTGGTTAGGACCATGGTTACCGGGTTATACAAATACGACGTATCCCGGTAAATAAACAATCAAACTGTCAGTTGCTATTAATTAGGTCGGCATACACGACTTTTAAAATGTTTGCAGTCCTAAAAGTTATGCTGGGTTGTGGTGTAATGATAACCGCGTTGGACTGTTACCCAGACATCAATTTAGAAAAATAATATGTATGAGTTTTTATCTCTCATACGTCGGTATGCATTACCATATCCAATTAAATATTATATTATATTATTATTCTTTTATACATATATATCATATAAAATTTTATATAACAATATTTATAATTATAAATGGTTTACACGGGACTGCATTTATTTATATATATGGTTTATACAGAAGCTAATACTTGAGATATAATATATGCTCCGTTATCAGATTATCCCAGATAATAAATATTTTTGATATGCCATAAGTTATAATTATATACGATTCAATATATTGTTTCATATCAAAAATATTTTTTTTTATATTATGTACACAATTTGCCAATAAATTTGAGAAATAGTCATATATGATTCCATATCAAGAGTTATTTTGATATAAGATATAATTATATGTGGTTCCATATCAATGGTATCGAATCGAATTTATATGTATTTATTTTTCTATTAATATTTTTTACAAAGCTTTAAAATTTAACCCATTTCGGAGCAATAGTTAGTTAGAATTTTTTTATGATACAAGATATAATTACTTTATAACAATTTAGGTACATATGATTAGAAATTATCTTTGTTTCTAAAAGTCCTGTTTGTGGTAAAAACTTTATACATTACTTTTTTTCTAAGGTCAGAAGATATGTTTATAAATTATACATAACTAAATATAATTTTATATATTTATTTAAATATTACAAAGTTTATAAACATTTCCCACTCTTGCATCAGAATATATAATCATTGCATTGTCATTGCTTTCTTATAGTTAAGTAAGAGTAATGGAAGTAGCTATTTTTGAATACTTCCATCCTATGACACGCCAATGTTAAATTCATCAATGAAACCATCAGAATAGAAGTGATGCCTTTGCTATAGTACATAGATATGCTTTTATTGGTTCTTTCGCAGCTTCATTTTTGCTGGGTATATAAGTATTTATTTTTTGAATTATACAATGCTAATGAAATCATCAATTAATTAGTCCCATGTGTGGTTTGAGTGATATTACTTTAAAAAAATCAATATATAGGGACACCCTATTGCATACGCTTACGACAATAGGCATTATTGTTCCATTTTATATGGGCTCGATTCACTGTGAGTGATGGGGGGTACGAGTTAGGTGAAATAATCGAGTCTCTCGACAAACCGATACAATCCGATGTTGAGATTTTTATACACAAAAAATATTTTTGGCAAAAAAATTTCAATTAATTTTTTTTTTTTTTGTTCATTTTCAATTAAAAGTTTAATCATATCAATTAAATTGCTAATTGATAATGAACTTGGTGTAAAAAATATTCTAGTTTACAATAAATACTATTGACAACATATACAACATACACTTATTTAAATGTCAAATCCCAAAAAAAAAAATCAAAAAAAAATGTTAATTAAAAGTATTAATAAAAGCGTCATAACTTATTTTTTTTAAGAAAGAACATATTCTATGTAGTGTTTGTATGCATCAGAGTGTATACACGTAAGTGTTGCCAGATAAGGGGATAAGGCTTCAGATTTGAAAATTTATTAATAAAAAAAATTAAATTTAGATGAATTTTTCAGATCGATAATCGTAAGCTATTTCTGTTTAATTAACGACTTTTTAATGCAGAGCTTGATAATTCATTTTATTTCATATTACTAATTTTATGAATCTATGAATAAATTATAATCACTTAATATCAATAATTCAAATTTAACTCGATTAAACAATTTGTTTTGTGATTCTGTTGGGGAATGATTTTTGGTTTTATTTGATTTATTAAATTTTAATCAATCAGATTGATTCGATAAAAAGGATCAACAAAAATCAAATTGATTCTCTGAATTTGATATGAATTGAATAAAGTAGAAAATTATTCAAACAATGAACAGAATTTTTGGAAATCGATTCGTAAAAAATTGAATCAGATTTAAAAATTGAATCCAAGAATCATGTTTTTTAAGGTCTATTTTAAAATTTGAATTTGTTAAAATTTGAGTTCTTTTATGGTGCCACCTTTTTTTCTAGAATCATTTTAGAAAAGAGGAAAATTTGATTAATTAACAAAATTGTTAAGGAATTTTGGGTATTTCAACTTTAAAAAATGGGAACATGAGAACAAACTTTTTTGGAAACACTGCGGATACGCATGCACCAATTAGGATAAAGTTGCAACCATAGTATTTTTGTGGTGCTATTGGAACCTCAAAAGTACCATGGTACAATGAACTATTTGGTACAAAGGATTTAGAAATTTTCATACGTTAATGAATTACACGCAAACATATGTATATTTGTTAAAAAAATATTGAAAATTTGACTAAAAATTTTAATTGATTTGATCCTGGAATTTCAATTTAAATTTTAATTGATTTTTGGTTTTTGGTTTGAACTTTACTTAAAGTTATAATTGATATAATTAAAACTTTATTTGAAATTTTTGAAGATTTTTGATTAAAAATTTAATTGATATGATTAAAAAAATAATTAGAAATTTCAATTAATGTAAAGAAGTTTTTATGTATTATTAATCTGTTATTTTGGTAAATGAATCCAATAATAGGATTTTAGATCCTATAATCATATTCTTTTTTTATAAATTGTTTTTTATTGCAAAGAAACATGAACATTTTATTAGTAAATTATAGAGAGAAAAAAATCGAGCCATTGGATTTAGCGCAGAGGATTTAGTTTAACCCACCAGGTACCCCGCTTGTCGGTTAAAAAAGTTCTCAATTGTAGCACAGTGTAATTTTAGAACGTGTTCCAAAAATTATTCTGGATATACTTTGCCCTTTTTAAAGTTTAAAATTTCTTATTAATTTTGGGAAAAACTATCACGATGAATCTGTTTTCTCTAGTGGCTTAAGTTTCGTAATAGGTTATAGGAAGTATCGTGATGGCACTGCTGAGGGGGAAATGAATCACATACATACATACATCCATACATGTGTCCTAAACATACTTTTTCCCTAAGCCCATGTTATATTTCTACTTCTAGTGGTAACACATACTATACTGTTCATATAAAACAAAAATATCCAACCACCCATTATATTATACAAAATATTTATTTGTATCCCTTATTTTTGTTTTACGCAGAGAAAGCAAAGATTTTTTAAATCTCAATGTTGTGTTCCCCCCAACTATGGTAAATTTGGTTTTTATTCATTTCACGCAGATTACATTGAATAAATTTACGACCTACTTGTAATTGAGCCACATTTGTCCTGAAAAACTATGTTGGAAAGTTAAACATGAGTAAGTTTGGGTTCAGTTTTTCATTACTTTTTTATTTTTTAACCGACGGTACTTTAAGCGTTAATATGCAGTTAAAATAGAATTTTTGGGTTTAAGTAAAACTGTATACAATTTAAATTCACTTTTTAAGATAAACCACTTTTTAAGATAAACACAGTACAACAAAATATGATTTCTAGGGAAAGGAATTTAATGCACTTAAAAACAAAAATATGCGTCTGCAAAATGCAGAATTTGCATTGAAAACAGTTATTTTTGCAAAACAAACAATAGGAACAGAGCAATTGTTTCTAGAAGCTACAATTGTTTCCAGAAGCTACCAATTTATTTAAAATGCTTTTTTTATACCCTCCACCATATATGGTGAGGGTATATATCAGTATGTCATTCCGATGTAATATGTCGAAATATAGGGTACGTTCGTAAATGCAGTAGTTGCGCATCACTGCAGCATAATAAAAGTAAAACGTTCAAAAAAGCATCACTTGGCAGCACTGATTCACGTCAAACGTTTTTTTATGCAAACAATTGACAGTGCTTGCGCAAATTTTTGCAACTATGGCATCATTAAAGTGTCTGATGCAATAGTGCAAAATTAGTCTTTCTTTTCGTTTTAATTAATTTTTAATAATCAAAAGTCGTTTCATCTTTCTATTAATTCTAAAATTTTTCACCACAAAAAATTTTTTTCACCTAAAAAAATTTGTTCACCTCCATTGTTTTACTTCAAAAGTTTTTTACATTGTTTGTATCGAAAACAATAGAGAACATTTGTGGAGGGTATTCAAAGATTCGGCACAGCCGAATTTATGCCTTTTTTACTTGTTTAAATAATAAAAAAATTTTTTGAATTTTTGTATGAAAATATACAAAATTTAAATTGTTTTCATTGCAAATTAAAAACAAAAAAAGTTAAAAAAAAGTTTATAATTTTAAATGCTAGTTTAAAATTTGTGCAAAAATTAGAAAAATATAGATTTAAAAATAAAACTGTTTAACACCAAACACCCGAATTTCGGTTTATTCGAATTTAGGAATAGGCATTGCAAATATATACAGGGTTTGTCAATAAGGGCGGGTAAATGTTGAAATTTATTCCATTAACGAAAATGTAGAGTGGTGCCAAATCGCACGACCTTGGTGGCCAATTCAAAGCACCTCTGCGAGAGATTACCATATCCTCATATCGTCCATGCGGAGCGTGCATTGTGGCGTCCGCTGTGTGGCACGCTGCTGGAACCGTCTACGCCCATATTGTTCAATTTGGACCAAAATAAAAATCGATTATTATCGTTCTGTAAGTCCTATTTCACACAGGGCAACTTTTGTTGCGCAACTCTTGAGTTTGTAGGAGAGAGGGGAAGAAGAGTGGTAATTGGTACGGAGTTGCTTGTTCTTGGCAATTGGTTTTGGTTTTTCAGTCTTCGTTTTGTTTTTTATATATTTTAAATCAAATGTAGACGAACATAAAGGCGACTTTAAAAGAATTGACAAGAATTTTCGCCAAAAAAGTTGCTCTGTGTGAAATAGACTAACGAGCTATTTTGCTTGCCATTCATCCAAAAATGCGCCTCGTTGCTAAAGATGATTTTTCGAGGCCCTATTCCAAACGCTATAAAGCCCAGTCAGCGAACAAACGGTGTTGTCTATGGTCATTAACTTTGAGCTCCTGGGTCCGTTGGATCTTGTACAGACACAAGTTCAAGTCAGCGAAAGGGCGAGTACCTGTGCACGGCGTGGAATTGACTATCTCCTGCACACTTTGAAGGACCGCGGCGATGTTCTCGGCCGATCTGAGATTCCTTTGACGTTCGGGTGTCTTCTTATTGTTTACCGAACCGGTCGTCTCGAATTCGGTCATCAAACGTTCGAGAGTCGACTGTGAAGGGTCATCGCGTCTGCCGTTAAATGAGCGCGACGCGCGCCATACGGGCAACATATTTGCTTAGTAAAAATATAAAAACGCCATTGAAGAACGTAGTAACAGTTATTACTTGACCTGTTAAAATTGTTATAAATATTACTTTTTTCAACTTATAAGAGAAATAATTTCATTGAAAAATTTAAAAATGTTCTATAAAATTAAGTCATGAAATTGACTGCATCCCGCAAAAAGTATTACTTTGTCGACACTTGTAATTTGATAAAATTTGCTACTAATTAATGAAAAAATTTAGGATTAACCGTCAGATTATCAATTCTTATTTCGAGTGTTATATTTTAAATAGAGCGCGTTATACGAAGAAAAAATATATAATTTCTTATCGAAATATGGATTACCTTAAGGTTGCCATTTTAAACAAAATAATACAAATTTGTGAATTTCAGAACATTTATATACAACTGTTTTTAAAAATTAAATTACGTACTTTAAAAAAAATTGCTATATTAAATTAAAACGTCAAAATTTGACGAGAAAATCGCTGAATTTTTAATTATATAAAAATTAATATATAATATTATATGCCCCAATATAAATTTGTTTTATCGGGTATTTATTTTTTAAATTTTTTCAATGCCGTTTCATTAAAAAACGAAACAGATTTTTTCCCCAAAAAACGAAACAGTATTTTTTTAAAAAGGAATTTCGATTGAACCGAATACTCTAGGTTATATCCTTGCTCCCTGCACAACTTATTTTATATTTCTCTGCTATATTTAATATTCAAAAACGTTTTAATGATTCCCCTTTACGGGGTTTAAACACGAAAATTTATATTTATATAAAATATTATTAATAAACTTAACTACCACATAAATATAAATTTCAGTTACTCATCGATTTCATTTACATTGACCAATTTTACCGCGAATCTTAAAAAACGTCGTGGTCAAATGTATTATTTTTTATAACCAGAAATACACCGTGCTAAAAAAAGTTCATACCTTCAAGCTTCCTAATCCAGCGGTTTGGGAATGCAATTAAAGGGGGGAGACTTTTCGCTCTTTGAACCACATCACTAGTCAAAATTGTAAAATATACATTAACAATGAATTAGCAAGGAAAAAGAATTTTTTGTTTACTAACTTTAAATCAGGGACCGTAACAGTTACGACTTTTTTCAAAAAAGTCAAAATATAATAGTTATTTTTTGACTTTTATTCTTTCGGTCAGAAATAAAAGTAAAAATTTGACTTTTATTTTTTCGGTCAAAAATAAAAGTTAAAATTTGACTTTTATTTTTTAAGTCAAAAATAAAAGTTAAAATCTGACTTTTATTTTTTCGGTCAAAAATAAAAGTTAAAATTTGGCTTTTATTTTTTAAGTCAAAAATAAAAGTTAAAATCTGACTTTTATTTTTTCGGTAAAAAATAAAAGTTAAAATTTGACTTTTATTTTTTAAGTCAAAAATTAAAGTTAAAATTTGACTTTTATTTTTTAAGTCAGAAAAAAAATTGATTATGCCATAATAATAACAATGTAATGGAAATATAAGAAAAATAAGATCGATGACAATCAGTGTTGTTGTTTTGGTTATTTCTAACTAAAATTGGTTTCATGGTTTCATTTTGGTTACATTTTTCTCCAAAGAAAAAAAAAAGATATTTCTTTCATTGGAATTCTAATAATAGATCTAAAAGCTTTGAAACAAGGATGTAAGTAATGATGATTATCGCATTAAATTTACAGTGGAAATGTCCAGAAAGGAGGTCGTAGATGCTTGCATTGATATGATCACCACCGAAGCACGGCCTCTGAAATTTTTTGATTCTAAGGCTTTCAGGACTTTAACAATTCCAATTTTAATGGTTTAAAAATGGAACCAATAACTTCAAGAAATGCTGGAATTTATTACCAAAACAGCTCCTCAAAATCACGAATTGGACTCTTAGGCATGGAGCTATTAGATGCGTCGTCCGATGAAGACGATGGATGTTCTAAAGATTTCGTTCGCAAAGCATTCATGGAAATTGACTCATACAAGGAGAAGCGTATTGACGTTGATGTCGACCTTATGGAATATTGGGAAAACAACAAATTTTTATATCCCCGTCTAAAGGACTTGGCATGAGCTGAGGAAGAAGTAGTTAAACTCTACATCTACTGAACACGAAGTTGTGAAAATTTCGGTGAATCATTAATGATTTTAACATTGGCGTGTCATTGGGAGGAAGTAGTTTGTTTCGGTGCTATGAAAAATCTATGAGCAGATGGACTTTTTCATTAGTTTACGGAAGTTGTGAAATATAGGGACTACAAAATAAATATAGGGAGTGGCTTTTTTTAAGTTAGAAATGTGATTTTGAACACGCCAGGAATTATTATTCCGACCAGGACAAAGTAGACATCACTGTTATGCAAAATATTTTTTTAATAAGCCATGTAATGACTGCCGGAATTAACCATTTATGGACCAACTAAATGATTGTTTTTTTTACTAGTAGGGGTTAATATCAACATTTTGGAAGTTGTTTAAAATGACTTCTTACAAATCGAAAAATTTGCACTATTAACTTCTTTGGATGTTCTGAAAAAGAGATTCGGAAAGAATAACATCCATTTTATTTTGCTGGGTCATCAAGTACCTGCGACACAAGTTAGTGTAAAACGCGCGTTTTCAGCACTTAAGATTGTTCTCTGCGACTTGCGCTACAATTTGTCTGAACAGAACTTGGCTGCTATATTAATGGTGACATTGAATTCTGAGTCATTGCAATGAAAGAGTGAACAATTTAATATTGAAATAAAGGAAATTAAATGTTATTTGTATTTTCAGAGCAAAATATGCAAAACACCAACTCCTTAACTTTCTAGCCAATAAACGTTTTTGTATACATATGTACTCTATTATAATTTTTTTCTTTTTGTTTTAATACAAATACAACATGTACTTATAATTCTAAAAATAAAAACTGTGTTAATATTTAATTAAAATTTTATTCAACTTTTTTAACATCTGCTTTCAATAGGAACAAAAGTCAAATTTTAACTTTTATTTCTGACTTAAAAAATAAAAGTCAAATTTTAACTTTAATTTTTGACTTAAAAAATAAAAGTCAAATTTTAACTTATATTTTTTACTTAAAAAATAAAAGTCAAATTTTAACTTTTATTTTTGACTTAAAAAATAAAAGTCAAATTTTAACTTATATTTTTTACTTAAAAAATAAAAGTCAAATTTTAACTTTTATTTTTGACCAAAAAAATATCGGTCAAAAAATAATTATTATAAAGCGACTTTTTGATAAAAGTCAAAAAAATTAAAGTCTTTAAAGTTTATTATTCCTTAGCATAACAGCATCAATATGCTGTATTCAAATATATGATAGACAAATTATATCCACCTGACTTTTTGATTTTAAGTTTTAAAATCACTGTTATTTTCGGTCCCTGTTTTAAATACTTACTTTATTAAATACTGCACTTAAAAAAATGAATAATGATTTATCCTTTTAATCAAAATACAAGTCACAATTCTCAAGATAATTGGATGAAATTTGGGACATAAGTTTTTATTTCCCCAAGGACGAATGCACTAAGATAATTGGATTTGAACTTTTTGATTATACGCCTCGCCACGAGGTTGGTATTAGGTAATGTCTTTGGGCTGCTGTTTGTTACTACTAAAAGAACTTGGCACAGACCCACTTTTTACCCACTTTATATATTCTACAATGTTAACAGCCTCGTTAAATGCAAATCGTTCCCGAATTTGACCAGCTTCCCGAAATTAGATCCAAATTGAACATAATATCATGATTCAGTTTATAAATCTAATTCAATTTTCTAACGAATCGATTTCCAAAGTTCTTTTTATTATCAAATAAATTATCAAAGAATCAATTGATTTTTGTTGGTTATTTTAATAGATTGAAACGAATTACAATTTAATAGAATCAAGCGAATTATCGCTACTAATGAGTTTAGCGTATTAAGTTTTCTTAATGAGGTTTTTGTCTTTTAATTAAAATATTTGCACATTTTTTTTTTGATTTTTTTATATCTCTTTATATTTATAATTATATTTCAGTTTTTTTGTTATTCTTTCAAAAAGTTATATTCTTTTAAAAAAGGAACATTCAATGACAATCAAATTTTACGCTCTGGCAAAAGTGATTATTGATGCAAAGTAAACATAAATTATTCACTCATACAAAAAATAAATTAGTTTAAATGCGAATTTATTAAAAAAAGAATTATATTTTTTAAGCTCTGAAAGTATTCATTTATACATTGCAAGAGTGCTATGTTTCTTTTATGACAATTTCGAACTACAATTTGGACAATTTACAAATTTTATGGCATATTTTATTATATTTGAAGGCACTAGGTTGAAGTTTGCGATGATGGTTCAAAATTTGTTGCACAGTGTTGTTTTACAGTCCTAACAGACATTCATATAATAAATTAATAAATATTTTGTTTCCAGAAGACGTACATCACTAAGCGAATGAGTGTTAGCATGTGTTTTGTTTTTGTATTGCAGGTATTTTGTTATTGTTTTTTTGTTCGTCTAAAGCAAAACGTCATTTGGAAACACCACCTAAAACTCTAGTTCAAAGAGTGAATAACACAAATAGAATATCAGAGCTCCTCTTCACCAAATTCAACATAAGCAAATAAAATGAATAAGTAAAAATTCTTGTTAAATTTACACACAATATCCCAAATCTTCAAAGATTATTAGTAAATCAAAAACAGTGTGAATGTCGTTTTTCTTTTCTTCTTCTATTATTATTTTAACCCTTTTGACCTGAAAGGTACATATGTGTACCACTTAAAGTTTAAACGTCACTAAAAGTTTTAAATGTAATGCTGCTGTGTTCTGAAATATACCACATCATTTTCAAACTTCTGTGAATTTTTTTAAACAATATTTTGGCTAAATTTTTTTGTCAACAAGTTGAAAGAGGTGAAGCAGAAAATGCGCATAATTGCACCAAAGAAGTTTTGGTACGCAACATTTACAACTGTTACAAAAACATTGAAAACAAGAAAAAAAACTTTTTATCTTTTGATAATGATGACAGCCGTGAATTCCTGGGTCAATTAGCAGAGACATTGATCCAGGAAGCCCTAAAAACTACATCTGTTCGTCGTCAATAACACCAGGCCCAGCACCACATACTGTCAATCGCAAGTCAATGCATCTTCCTGTTGAAGGAACTTCCCGACGTCATACCAACTGCAGCGCTCAAAAGAAACAGAAACGCACTAAGACAATCTGCAAGAATGTTAAGTGGCACTTTGCAAAATGTTTTTTGCACCATATCTTACATAAATTTTATGTAAAAACAATTTTTTTATAACCTTTCTATAGATTTCTTTTTCAATACATAAAAAATCCATAAAATATGTTATATTATTTGCTATACTTTTGATTTAGTTTGTTTGAACGGACGGTTGGTACTTATTTGTACCACTTAACATCCCGAGTAGTACAATTGTTTACCACCACTTCCCCAGCGCCCAATTATTGTTTTTCAGATTTTCATTCGCCGATACCTTATTATTACTTAAATAACCTACTGCCACCAACGATTTTATTACAGCATTGCTATCGAATGTCGGGTCGAAAGGGTTAATATCATAAATTTGTAAATTATTTGTTAAATGGTTTATAAAATATTATGAAAATCTACTAGCAAAAACAACAAAAGTATATTAACAAAAAAAACAACAACAATAGCAGAAACAAATAACAAAAGTATAAACAGTTGGTAAGGAAATGGATTTCAAAGCAGAAGGGAGAAATAGGAAATGTATTAAAAAAAAAGAGTTATTTATGAGAATGCCGCACACAGTGTGCTAGTGATGTTATGTAAATAAGGAAATATGTATATTAGGGCTCCAAAAAAAAGGTTTAATTTTCCTAGGTTTTAAAATAATGGGAATATTATTTTAAAACCTAGGAAAATAATAATAGTTTCATCAATATTCTTTCAGATATATCTGTTATATTAATATCTTTAAAAAAATTAAAATCTCCTAAAATTTGAAATTTGCCTTAGGCAGTGGCGATGTTGTCATAATTTAAAGGATTGATGTATTTTATATTATTTTCAAATATTCCGGAATTCATTTAAAAAACACAATAAAAAGAATACAAAAATTTTGTTTTTGTAGATAATTTCATTAAATTTTAAAATTTGTGATCGAATTTGTTGATCCTTGACGCCTTAATTGCCGCGGGAAGTTTCAAAAATTTGGCTGTTTTTTAACCAATTTTGGTTTTATCTTTAGGCAATACTAAAGATAATTTATTGCAAATTACAATTCTTCATTCATTTTAATTTAAACTCGTTTTATAATATAAAAATTTTTGAGAAATTCAATAAAAAGTCATATTTTTTCCATGTAATCCTTTTCCAAACTTTAGGAACGATGCGGCACCTCTTTACAATGATCGATTATCCTAATTTGGTGGTTTTACAACCAAATCAAAATTTCTGGGGGCGGGAATGGTCAATCACTTACGACATGTTTTTCCTCATACAAGTTTGGTTCCCCTAATGTATGTATATACAAGTATGTGTGTGTGTGTATGTATATAAATGATGTGTATAAAAAATCAAGAGAAAAATCCTTAAAAACGATGAAATAAACATGGGATCATTATGAATTTACTAAACAGATACGGAAGAAGTGTAGCGGGGGGTGTTGATGCGAGAAAATTTTTAAATGTAAGAGGAAACTGGGGGAAGCGAAACAATTTAAAATCATCATTGGAAAAGAATTAAATCTTTCGTATAGAAAAAATCATACAGCTAAAAATCTTTTCGAGAATCTTTTTTAGTTTTTTATGATAACCTAAGTAAAAAATTGTATATATAATTATATGTGGCTTTATCTAATAATATATTATCATATATAAATTCATATGTCGGTATGCAAAACCACATATAATCATATATTACATGAATTTTTTAACATTGTCTTGTTTTGTGTATATAATCACATCTTGTTATATATTGATCTTTATTAATTCGATATGCTTTATACGATAAGATATGATACATATTATATCATATAAAATTATTTATAAAACTATATAAAATTTATATACGGCTTGTACAAGACCATATATATTTATATATGCTATCACATATTTGATAAAAGAGGGCAGATCAATAAGTCCGTGACTTTCGAACTTCCCTCGTAGTTATAAGAAATGCAAAATTGCTCCCATCAAGTACAACCTTTTAATAGACTACTGTCAAATTTTTAGCAAGTTCCGTCATGTTTTAAATTAAAAATTTATTCATTTTTCCTGCTTGTTTTAAATATTTTTACTCGCATTTTTTTTAATTCGTTTTGACCTGCTGCTTAATATTAATTTGAACATGCTTCACTGTTGCCAAATCTTACCTTAAAATATGGTTAAATTAAAAACTGCTAGAAGATAGCTAAATTATTAAAAATTAAAAAAATTGGTATCTGTTAAAAAACTACTAAAAATTTTAATAGTATTTTTTCTTGCAGACATTATAGACAAGTTCTTTGCTTTACCTCGGATTTTTCCTTAAATTTTAAAATCAAATTCCAATTAAATCGGCACAACAAACATTTTTGTTAGAAATATTTGTCTATATTACACCCCAAGTAAAATTATATTAAAAACATCTACAAGATTGTTCAGAAGCCGCTGGATTTGACGAGAAAATAGTTTTATTTAAAATTCCAAAAATTTAAGTTTTATTAACATTTTTTTGTTATGACAGAGAAATAACGATTGTGAAGCTTATTTTGGATGCTTCTATTAGTTAAACCATATTCAAATGTGATTCCATATAATTAATAGTATTATTCAAATTTTGTTGTGAAATTTAATATTCAGTTAAAATAAACGAGTGCAAAAAATTTTCACTAATTTTGTAAAATAATTAAAAAAGGAGTCAGCTTTCATTGCAGCTTCGATGACGATATATATTTTGACTTTTCTTGACTTTATGGTATATGAAAAACCTCAAAATGGCTTCGATGTTTAATACATGCCCTTAATACATGCCCAACACATTGTCTCTGTAGTGTTAATACCTACTGTCGTTATTAATTATTGTTAAAAGTTAGAACTGTTAATTACATATTTTTATTATGTTTTATTATTATATGATATAAGGTATGGTACAAGATTTGCCAAGAAAATTAGTCATATATGATTCCATATAAAGATTTTTTGATATGATATGATATAATATATAGTTATAGGGACATTTTTTTACTTATTTTTTTTTTTCTTATTAATATTTTTTATATTATTTCAAACCCATTATGAAGCATCAATTTGTTTTTATATTATTATTTTAAATATATAATTATATTATTATAATCTAGGTAAATAAAATTATATATGATCTTTGTTTTCAAAAGTCTTGTTAGTCGTAAAAAAAAATCCCCAAATATATTGCTGGATCCAATTTGATCTGCCATTTTTTTTGTTAATTTAGATCCTTCTTAATCTTAATATATTGCTGTATTTAATTTGAGCTGTCATTTTTCTGATCAATTTAGATCTTTAGATATATTGCTGGACTAATTTGATCTGCAATTTTTCGAATTAAACAAGGTCAGCTAGATATTTGAGCAGATATTTAAGAATATCAAATTGGATATTATTAAATATTGCGACAGATAAAATTGTTTACTTGAGAATTGATAGTTCTTATCAAAAGCTCAGTCATTTCTTGACTTTTTGTGTTTATAAAAATTTATATAATTCTTCCCAATTTCTTCTTGTTTTCTATAATTTCTAGGACATTCGCCAAAAAAATGGATATAGTTTGAACTAAATAAATTAGAATAAATGTTTTAAGATATATTTTAATATATTTTTATTCAAAATTAAATCAAATTAATAAAACTATAATAAAAATATTTTTTTCAAAAGAGCAATTCAAAATTCAAAAATATCAGTAAAAATTTAAAAACAAAAGCAATTGCCCTTGTTTACAGGTGATGCACCAACTCTTTATAGCTGCAGAAGTTTTCTCGTGAATGTATCCCAAAGACAACCATTAACACAAAAATATTCTTTATACAAATTTTAAACATTTCTTAAAAAAAATTTATTATTATTCAAAAGTTTAAGTTTTACATAATTAAAAATTTTATTACACGATTTGTGGAAATTTTTGCAAAATATCAAAGCTTCCTATTCATTTTTTACCACCAAAAAAAAGTACGTTTGTCCGTGACCACATGTAAGGTAGGTTCGTCAAAGTGGTTGCCAATGAAAGGTTATTGAACACAACATAAAATGTGAATTTTTTATCTCCTTTAACATCAGAGAAGGATCACCCCTCTACCCTACGTAAAAATTTTTAGCAAAAGCAAAAAACGTAAGCAAAAATTCAATTATCCAAAATATGTAGCATTGCTTGTTCTAAACTTCTATATATTTAATTTATTAAAAAAATTTCCCAAAGGAATAACTTAACAAAAGATGCAAAAATTTATTTTATTAAAATCCACTTTAATTTAAGATTTGAAAGCAAATTTATCGAAAATTGAGTATCTAATTTAAGATTTTTGGTTTCTGAAAAACACACATTTTCGGGTGTTTATTATTAGGAAGTATAGTACGTTTATGTTCAAAATCGCATATGTTGTTTTCTTTTAATAGACCCGATGTTTTCTTTATTCGATATTAATGTTTGAAATTAAGACGAAGTTTCCCGAAGCACGATATTTTTGATTAGGGTAGCAAGTCTATGGCCAAAACATACAAATGTGTAATTTATCTAAGATTTTCCGCTTTTAAAAAACAAATTATTTTGATACCGTTTTTAGCCCCTAAACATAAGATTGCGCACGTAAATTATCACGTGTCTATTAATTATTTGCCCTTTTTAACGTATTCAATTGTCATTAAGATCTGCGGACTATTTATTTATTTTACTAGAGACTATTTATGTAGTTACTAGAGACCGACCGAAATCTAATTTTTTGTAAATCTCAGAAAACCGTTCGAAATCTAGTTCGTGTGCAGTAGTAAGCAGTATAATATGATCGAACTTCATTTTAGATTTCGAGAGTAATGTAAGCTCAATCTAAGCTACATCAATTCGGGAGAGGAAAACTGCTAGAGGTGGAACACAAACATTTCTGAGTAAATCATATCAATCGCAACAGAGACATAAAGAACTAATTTACGTAATGAAATTGATTGCATACTTTTATGTCAATTCACTTTTAAAGTAGCTTAAAGATAAAAAAATTCGTTATAAAGACCCATTTACAATTATGAAGTACTTCACCCGGTTGAGTGGATTTTGTTATCTTCTTTACACTTACAAAGTATTTGTATCGTTCATCTCTATTTTAGTACACTCGACTCTGCAGGTGTACTCCACCAGCACTGTGAATGGGTCTTTAATCACTGAACGGTAAAAAATTGATTTTAAATAATTAAAAAGAATTAAATTTCAATATTTCAAATAAATGTTAATAGCGAATCACTCTACATAATACAATTCAGCTGCAATATATATTTACATAAACTAAAATACATTATTTTTAAATGAATCACTACATTTAAAACACTGAAAAGTAGATGGGGCGGGCTCAAAATATGTTGCCAGATGATGATGACGAAGATGATGTTAGAGAAACAAATACAATGACATAAATATTGATTTTTCTAGTGAATGGAAACAATTGTCTAGCTTTTTAAATGTTAGGCGCAATTGTTAGACCTTAAGAAATAATAAATAAAAGAAATGCAAAATAAAATTAAATATATTTAATCTTTTTTATGTTACTTCTTTAAATTATATTTGTCTTATCCGTCTACCCATTCCTTATTTTTTTAACCAATTCGTCGCACAAGCACTAAAAAACTATTACATACTACATATTTTTTGAGCAACATTTTTGGAATTTATAATTTTATTTGTTGGTGTTGACGTAAATGTTGTTTATATTATGTAAAATAAACAACTATTCCGTACAACATTAAACAAGGTGTATGTATGTTTATCATCATCAAAAGTTAATTGAAAAAGATAATAAAAGAACGGAAAACTTCATATTCACAAAAAGTCTGTGTCTGGAATTGTACTTACTTGCCATTGTGTTCAGGCTCTTTGGTTCACTGGTGGTATGGTTGGTTTGTCTGGCTGGCTGGTATTTTTTAATATTCCTTTTTTTTGTGTTGGAAGCAGAAATAGATGAAAAAGTGTATGTATTTGCTGTTGCTTTGATGAAGAAACGCTTCGTTGCACTCGTGTTTGCTTGTTGTATATACGTATATAATATTAGATATATATCCCCTTTTTTACTGGCTTTTCAAAAAAACTAAATTTCTTTTATATTTTTACCTTTTTTTATTTTGTGTATTTAACCATTACATTATACATTCCGGTTAATGATATATTTTTTAACATTTTATCTCTCTTATTATACACAGCAACAAAGTTTTCTTGGCAATTTTTTCAAATAAATGTTTGCTTGAAATTAGTTAACACATAAACAAAGAATTAGTAATGATTTTTGAAATAAAAATTACACATTTTCTTTAAAAATAGTTACACAGGAATTAAAAAGTAAAAACGTTTTTATCCGTATCCCGAGTTTACTTCTTATAAGATCGAACACAAAAAACTTAATGACAGTTTTTTCTATTCTGTTTTGTTTTGTCATTTCTTAAAAATGTAGATGTCATTATTAGTTTATTTGCAGACCGCCAGCTGGCGCAATAATTAAGGCTGCCAACTTGGCGCTTTGCCTACTTATTGTTCTTTAGCTGGGAAAAATAAGTTTTAGAGGTTATTCAATTCCCTAACAAAAAAAAATTTTTGAAAACATAGATACAAAAAACCATGTATTAAAAATCTTGTAGGCGTAAGTTTTGTCTTGGTGTTAACCGAAACTTTCATTCACATTCCTGGAAGAATGCACGCTGTAGAGTGGAGTGTACTAAATCGAGATAGCACTGTACAAAAAATATGTATGATCGAACAAAGTAACACAGGATTGACCCATTTGTGGCACTTTTGAATGTTTGATGGTCCTGTGGTGGTTTCTAATCTATTTTGGCCCTTTTAGGTCAAAATTCTACTACTACAAACCGTACAGTACATTTTTCAATGTAATTTTCTCCCTGTTTTTGCACACTACTTATATATATATCAATGTTTTGTATGTCAAAGAAAAACTCTTTACTTTCATATGCAAATCTGTCTTGATTCAAATAAAAATTCGTTTAAGTAAATCAAGAAAATACAAAAAAAAAACGGAATAAAAGTACGCAAGAAACATTTTTACGGACTCTCCGATACGTACGGATTCACGAATCCGACTTCTACTGTACGTTTACGGTCCGCAAATACGAATCCGTCAAAGCTTGTACGTAAACAGAACATTAAAGGACCGTATAATTGAATTTTCAAAATAATACGTTTTGACTAGAGTATTCAAAAACCGAAAACCGGTCAACCGGTTTCTTTTTTTTTTAACCGGTCGGTTTCGAATATTTTGTAAAACCGGTTAACCGGTTTTTTAATTACATCACCAACTGGGTTACTTGGTCTCTTTTATTTTTTCGAACACTTTTTTAATCGTTTGTTTGGTTATGAAGATTTAGATGTAAGTCTGATAAATTCCGATGAAGACTTAACTTTGGATATTCCAAATAGTTTAATTTCTGATCTAAATAACACAATAAACAGTATTCAAAATCCTTAAAAAGAGCCTGTACAAAATCATTCATGTGACCTTCTCCGAGAAAAGGGAACTAGTGTGTGAAATGAAGCCGACCACAGCGTACACAGTGAAGACACGGTGATTTGGCGCCTTTTTTTTACGGCCTTCTAGAAAACTACGTGGAAACTACTATTTTAATACACTATAAAAGCAACTGCGCTATGAAGAACTGTAGGTGAAACAACTGTATGACAAATTATTCTGTCTCTCTTTATTGCGTCTGATTTTCCACTTCGTCAGCTTATTATTGGTTTGGCCCACTCACCATTTTTGTAATAATAAAGGCGAATGTATTATATATTATATGAATATCCTCTTTCTATTTCTGAAACTCGTTTTTCGATATCTGGCATCATAACTGAGATAACTAATTTCAACTTTGATATAAAATTAAGAATGAAAACCATTTTCATTGTTTTTCTTTTATGGCATGTTTCTAGATAACAAGTTTCTCAAAAATGTTGCCCAATTGAGTATTAAAAATTAGTTTACGGTTCTATAATACAAATGTCAAGTTTTGTTGAGTAAAAACGTAAGTGTAACTCTTTTTGCGGTTTCTATATAACAATTTCAATTCTCAATACTGCCAAAAACATACAAGTAAAAAAAGAAATTGTGTGTATCACAAATAGAGTATTCAAAAAACCGGCCTTTTGAAAAAACCGGTTTCGGTTTTCCGGTTTTTTTTTAAATTGATTTATTACAAAAAAAAAACAAATTTAATATATAAAGTAATAAAAAAAATACATTCTTTAAATAATATATATATTCATTTAAATTTTATTTTTTATTGTATTTCATTTCAACAAAAAATTAACTTAAAACCAATATTTTTTGTTTTATTATAAAACTATATTTGTATCAAATGAATAGAGAACATTAAGTTTGTAAATTGGTAAAATTAGGTACGTTAGTAATTTGAACGTTTAAAACGTTTGGCATTAAATAAGTTTCTTTAATATTACATTTTAAATATGTAAAAAGAAAATCCATTTTTCACTTCTAAAATAATATTTTAGAAATAATATGCAATTTAAATGTTTCGTTTTAAGACGATTTTTTTTATTGCTTTTGATAAAGCTAGCAGTGGAAAATACTCTTTCACTAATAGTAGATGTTGGACAAATAGTCAAAGGACAATTATAAAAGTCACCACATAGGCATGACGTCACCAAAGTCGGCACCCAATCATAACAAACCATATCAAATCGCATCTCCCAACTGAAGGTGTGTTCACAGGTGCTGTGAGTTTGTACTAAGTTTATGAAACAACAATTTTAGTAAATACAGTCATGTTGCACTTCTATGGTATCTTTTTGATATTTTTGGCGATCATATGTTTTAAAACATGCTGTGTAGTTGTTCACTTTTACACATTATTTTTTTGTATACATTGTTTTTAAATCTCTTTCTCGCCATACGGTTTTTGTTCACTATTTTGAAAGCTGTCACTTCTGACATCACTGGTATACCCTGTGACTCACCAGTTGTCTGTTTTATAAAAATTTCATGAAACGCTTCGGGAACCCACCGAATAATTTTTATCGATGCAAATTGAATTATTTATTTTGATTTATAAAAAGAATTATTTAAATCAACTTGATTCATCCAGCAAGATAAAGATTGAATCATGGGAGTAAAAAATTCAATCAGAAAAATGAATTCGCGTATTTATTCGTCAAGATTTAAATCAGATTTGAAAATTGATATAATAAATTGTATTTTTAAGGGTCTGTGTTGAACAATTAACGGTGTGTGCGAACTGGCTAAATTGAGACCGAACTAGTAAATTTTTTAAATAAAAGTTGGCAGCGCAATTTATTGCATATATTTTGAGAACTAAATTATTTGAAAACATAAACTAAATGTTTATCCAATTTTTGAGAACTCTAAATGTTTTGTTTTGAAATTCAAATTATTTTATAATTGTGTTTCTATAAATTCGCTTAAGTAGCTGTGGCAAAAGATGGATATTTTTAAAATTCTGAATGAAGATCTAAATGTAATGTCAAGTTGGATTCTGCAAATTTTACCCCCCGTTGCCACATGCAAGTACCAAAAAACTCAATACACTCATCCTGTTTTACTACCTTATAGGCTTTTTACACTAAACAACATCTTTGTGAAACGCGTGGAAGATGTTGAAAATATGAAACAAGTGTTTACATTTGCAACATTTTTCATCTGCCATTTATTCAGCTGTTAAAAAATAAAAGTAAAAGACGCATATTTTTTGTTAAAAATAAAAAATGGATTTAGAGAAAGCATAAATAATTGGAGTAGTTGTTGTTTGCAAGAACAAACCCGAATTTTAATGCAGTACATTGAAATATTAAAGGTCATTCTGGAAGATGATGATGAAGAAAAATTGTTGGTAGACATAAGAATGAAATTCTTACATGTGCCGCTCATTTTCCTTTGTTGAATATTTTTTTTTGTTTATTTTCTGCAATGTCGGTTTGCTAGTGGTGGCACAAAGAAAATCGATTTTTTTGTAATTTTTTTAGTGATGACACTTAAAATAACGAAAGATGTAAAATGGAACAAAATTAGAAAAGATCATCTTTTGTAGATGTAGAAAGATGTAGAATTTTTTTCCTGTATAATTCTTATGGGAAGATGTTAACATCTTTGCAAATTGTTGAAAGATGTAGCTCATGGAAAAAGGCTATTACTCACACTTATAAGCTACTTGACGTGCGTGCCATTAGCCTGGCGGAGTTATCCTTGGTTTGTGAAAAATTAGGTGGCAACACTGTGTATGTAATATTAATGAAAGCTGTCGTTTTCAACACGTTATCACTCCTCAGTGCATGCAATTTATGAAGAAGAGGAGAAATAGCCAAATAGTTCCAATGAAAATTCTACATACACCAAAAATTCTGCAGGAGATTCGGCACCAACAAGGACTTGTCCCAAAAATCATGGTATGCACGATGGTAGCTGATGGCATGAAGATTTTTAAAATCTTTATTGCAAATTTTCAAAAAGAATAGTTTTTGAGAAAATTGCACTTTTTTATGGACGTTCTTATTTTTTAGTTCTGGTACAAGGAATTCATGAGGGAAGATTGCGTTAAAACTAGGACTTGTCTCAAAAATCGTGAGACGCACAAAGGTAGCTGTTAGTATGAGGTTTAAAAAAATCTTTATTGCAAATTTTCAAAAAGAACAGTTTTTGAGAAAATTGCACTTTTTTATGAACATTTTTATTTTTTAGTTCTGGTACCAGAAATTCATAAGAGAAGATTGCGCTAAAACTAGGACTTGTCTCAAAAATCGTGAAACGCACAAAGGTAGCTGTTGGTATGAGGATTCTAAAAATCTTTATTGCAAGTTTTCAAAAAGAACAGTTTTTGAGAAAATTGCACTTTTTATGAACATTTTTATTTTTTAGTTCTGGTACCAGCAATTCAAAAGGGAAGATTGCGCTAAAACTAGGACTTGTCTCAAAAGGCTAATGGCACGCACGTTGCTACTTGCGCCTCAGCTTTCAATAAAATATTGATGCAAGTGAATTTTTGACAGTTGATGCAAGTAGAATGACAAATCGAAAAAGAGAGTTGCCGAGTACTGAGTTTTATATTAATTTATTTGTTGTATTGGGAGTTAATATTTTTAGCGGATTTTGTGCACATATATAAGAAGGATAACGAGAAAGGCTATAAAGTCGCCTTTTGATTTTAAATAATAAATTTACGTTTTTATAGAAGAAATATAATACCATGATATATATCCATAGGTACCGCAGAGTGTTAAAGGCTATTAGACACGCATACTTGTCTGCAGACATGTACGATGGCATACTTTGCGTTTTGCTATTACACTGTCGAACGCTGACGGCATACTTCCGTACATAGAAATTTTTGAAGCGAAAGCATGGCAATGAAGCGGAAGTTGAAGCGGCTATCCATTATTATATCCATTAATTTTTAATTGTTTGTTGTCGTACAGGTCTGACTTTATTTGCCACAATTGTGGCAAGCTTTTATATTCTTCAATGAACTCTTCCAAGAAAATAACATTAGGAGAAGATATTTTTTTCACAAATTTCCGATACGCACACATCAGCGTCAACAAGCGAACTGTATTTTTATATGAAGTATGGCGGACATGCTATTAGGCGAGTATGTTGGTATGCGACAGACATCAGACACACATGCTATTAGACAGCGAGTTTTGGTATTTCATCGTATATGTCTGTCTAATAGCCCTTTTAAGTACTTAGCAATACTGCTATTCCTTTAAGACAGCCATTTTGGATAGAACTTCTCCTGTTGACGACATTTTACATATGAACTTGCACTGTACAGTGCAGCCACTCAAAAAATTGTGTTGCAAGTAATTACTTTCATGTGACAACGAGGGGTTAGCCTAAATTTTTGATAGCAATAAGTATGACAGAAAAATTTGTTTAGTTTAGTTTTTTAGTTTAGCCAGCTCGCACGCAGCCTAAAAAACGAAATAAAGTTCCTAGCAAAAAAAAGTATTGTAGTGTACAAGATTTTTCAATCAATTATATGAATGGTTCTATTGAACAAGTTCGTTCTTCAACGATACAACTCTGCAGTGCACAGAACAGCTGCCAAAGCAAGTTAAGTTTTTTCCAAAGTAATTTACTAGTTGTCAGTTTACAGAAAAAAAAGTTAATAACAAAAAAATTAGATTATTGTAAAAATCGTCAAGATTACAGAAAAAAAGTTTAATTCTAAAATGCCGCCCGCATCGGGGTCAAATAACAATACCACGAATGCGGCGGTACAAGCAGCAGCCAAAGCTGAACGTGAAGAAAAACTACGTGGAGCACTTAAGTCGTTTATACAAAAAGAACGGCAAAGGAAGAAGGAAGGTATGGTAATTAGGAGCAGATTAAGTTTTGCGGCATTGGAGCAAACAATTGTAAATTTGGAGCAGGAGTTCAAAGTTGAAAATTCCATTTGATATTCTAGCCAATAGTTATGATCGGACAACGTGTGCGTAGTTTGAGTGGTATTTGAAATAGGGTTTTAACGAGGAATACATGTAAACATGCATTAATACATTGTGAGCTAATGAAATACTTTTATTATTTTTTAATACTTTTTTTTAAGAAATCCGGTTAATTTATTAAATGTCCTAATAAAAGATATGCTATATGGGCAATAATTTGTAGCTATACGGCGTTCATTTAAGGTACTTCCTTTTTTTTTTGGAACATTTTATGTGTTATTTCTGATTTTATTTTACAAATTTTAAGTTCTGTTGCAAACAATTTATTGTTTCTATATGTACCAAAATTTTAAACAATTTTCTTATATGCTTTAGCTGGCAAACAAAACAATTCAAACAGAATTATTGAATTTGGGCAGAAAATCTTTTTCTAAATAAAAAAAATTAAAAATCTGTGCGAATTTTCTGTTTTCTATTTTTTTGTTTTAGTTTTAGCTTACTTCAACTTTGAACTCGTGCCCCAAAATTTTTACATTAAAATATTCAGTGTTGACATATTAGTCAAGTTTCATCAATTTTGGAGTCACGTTGTTAAACTTTAACTATGACCAAAAATATTAATATTTATATGTATGTAAAAAATAATTTATTTATTGCATCTTTAAGAATTTGAGGCTAAATTAGAAGAAGATCGTTTGCGCAAAGAACGTGAGGCTCGTGAACGACAAAATGACATGACACTGGAAGAGACACGTGGTCAAATTACAAAACTGGAGCAAAAACTAACTGAATTGCACAATCAAAAACAACAGTTATTTTTGCAGTTGAAAAAAGTGCTGAACGAGGATGAAACCCGTAAAAAACAACAAAAAGAAAATGAAAAATATGCTTTGCAAGCATTGCAGTCACAAGCTAATGCACCACCACCCCAGGTCTTTTTGCCGCCCGTCAGAGTACAACATCATCAAATGCCTACATTGACTAAGGTTAGTTTAGATATTTGAGGTAAAGGAAAATTAAAGATTTTTTAAATTTTATAAAATTTCTATAGACTCCAAGTAATGCTCCTGTTAAAAGAGTACGTAGTCCATCGCCTACCCAACAGGGCTATTATAAAACTACAAATTATTCTCAGCCAAGTAAGATTTATTTAAAACAAAACTTTTTTAAGTTCCTTTAATATGTCTATTTTTATTGCTGTCCATATAAATCCAATACAAAAAAGGTTAAATTATAAAAATTTCACACAAATTTGTTAACGGGAACGTTAAACAAAAGATATTAGGCCAGTTTTTTAATCATCGGATTTATTTTAGGATTTATTTTCTTTCATTAAAAATTCAATACATATATGCTCTTTTGATTTAAAATAAATTATATTTTTATCTTAATCTAATACATTTTTTCAAATAACATGTAAAAATTATGGTTTTGTAACGCATTGAAATATAGGTATAAGACCCCAGAATGTATATATATTCGTGACATTGTTAAAATCAGTTTATATTTACAAAATTTATTAAAATTTAAAAATTTTTCGATTGCAGACTTTTATTTAGGTAATAAGTTTTTTTTAGCAAATGTAATTTGTTCTTTTCTCTACAAATTGGATCTTGTTTCAATACTCGAGTGCTTACAAAATTTTCTTAACTGGACGAGATTTGTATGAAGTTATCCATTAAGTTCGAAAAAAATACATTGTAAATTAAAAACTGTATAAATAGCTTAACCTAAGTTAACATATTATAGTTAAAATTGATTACGTAAGAGGGTTACGTTTGTTGAACAAACCATCTGTTTCTTGTTTGAGAGACCAGCAATAATTTGCAATCATTCTTATGTGGCTCTATCCATTTGTAAAATTTTCGGGGAAAATAATCTAAATGTGCATGCAGAAAATGAATTTTCATAAAAATTCGACATCTCACTATAGCAAAATATTCAAGAAATGTATTTACCACTTCAACGTAGTTAGGATTTTTTGGTTTCCCAAAAAGTTTTGACCAATTTTTACCAGTGATGCTTGTTTGGCAAAAATAATAGTCCTCTGGTTTATGAAATATTTGATGATGCTGCCAAATCGTTGGGAAAGATAATGGTAATGTCTGGCTTATAAACTTTTTGGATTTAGTTTTCCTAGGTACACTGGAACAGCTAGTAGTACAAATACTTTTGGGTTCATACCATTTGCTAGAACTATATGAGCAGTTAAAAACTGTTTTGAAGGCATTTTCCAAGACTATTTCCTTCAGATGCAAGCGATGTTTTTTTTACAAAAATTACAAACTTACTTAGTTTTAAAAAAATAAATATTATTGTAAAGAATTTTTATGTATTGGTGATCTGTTATTTTGGTAAATTAATGGTATTGATAGAATTTTAGATCATATAATCATATTATTTTTTATAAATTGTTTTATTGCAAAGAAACATGTGTAGTGGCAACCGAAAATACTAAGTATTCTATCCTGCTGGCTCTGTGGAATTTTTATTCTCTATAATTTACCAATAAATTTTCATGTTTCTTTGCAATAAAATAATTTATAAAGAAGAATATAATTATATGATCTAAAATCCTATTAATACCATTCATTTATCAAAATGACAGATCAACAATTCATAAAATTCCATTACTTTACACACAAGGATACAGTGCAAAATAAAATTCAAAATATTGTCTATTCATTAACTATCAACATAGATTAAGTTGTAGTTTAAATATGGATTAGGACAAACATTTGATATGGTTCATATAAGCTGTGTTGTTTGATACTTTAAGAATTAAAGTTCATAACAAAAAAAAGGTAAAATATAGAGGATAAATATAAAATTGGTAAATTTCGTTGATGTTAGTCTAATTGTGTTGTTGTTTACAAGTTTGTTAATTTGTTTCCTTACACTCAATATAAAATAGACAATCATCAACAAGCAATGACCGAAAAGGGAGAAGAAGAGCATGGATATTGACAAGGTTGGGTAGCGCCAACTGAAAATACAAGTATTCTATCCTGCTGGCTCTGTGGAATTTCTCAATTTTTATTCTCTATAACTTACTAATAAAAATTATCATGTTTCTTTACAATAAAATAATTAATAAAAATAATATGATATGACCTTAAATCCTACTATACTATTCACTTACACAAAATATTCAAAAATATTGTCTAACCATTAACTATCAACATATACTATGTTGTAGATTTAATATGGATTAGGATGAACACTTGAAATTAATGTCTTCATATAAGCTTTGTTATTGGATACTTTAATAATTAAAGTACATATCAAAAACTGTAAAAAATAGAGGATTAATATAAATTGTTAAATTTCGTAGATGTAAGTCTAATTGTGTGTTGTTTTCGGGTTTGTCAATTTGTTTCCAAACAGTCAATGTAAAATAGAAAATCATCAATAAGCAATGACCCAAGAGGAGAGCGTGGATACTGAGGAGGGTTGTGTAGTGGCAACCGAAAATACTAAGTATTCTGTCCTGCTGGCTCTGTGGAACTTTTAAATTTTTATTCACTATAATTTACTAACAAATTTTCGTGTTTCTTTGCAATAAAATAATTTATAAAAAAAAAATATGATTATATGATCTAAAATCCTATTACTATTATTAATTTTATAAATATTAAAAGTATTTAACTTGTCACCAATTTTTAACTAGTTACACTATTTTACTCTTATGTAAAGACAACGTCCTTCACCAAAGTTAGCCGTATTTAAACCTTGGCATTCTGTTGGTATTAAATTCGATTAGTTTATGTATTTTTCCTAAAATATATTTACCTGAAAATTGCATATAAATGAAGGGCAGTGGCGTGCCCAAATTTATTTCCAAAATACAGTTTTTTTACTATGTTTAGTATACATATAAACAAAATAGATTGTATTTTTTGTTTCCAATTGATTTTCTTTGCAAGACCAATTGATTTTTTTGCAAGTGCGATTCTGTTTGACCAGATTTGAAATCAGAGAAATTTGCTGTTTTTTCTTAGTTACCGAACCTTGTAATATGTACAGAATTTTATTTGGCCGTTGCTTACGATGAAATCTCTATACTTATCCTTCCTCTATTATTAATTATTTCCACACTCGTAATATTATTTGGAGAAAAAAACAAATATACACTTATATTTTTTTAAAACCCAGCTAATTGCCTTTTTTATTTAATTTAATGCCTTTTATCTTTTTTCGAATTTTTTCTAAAAAAGTATTAATTAAAGGTTGATTTACACGTCGACTATCCTTATCTGGTATTACTCAGAATTGGGTTTAAAAATCAGAAAAACAATAAAAACGTTAGAAAAAAATATATGTAGTTTATTGTTTTTAAATATTGTATTTTGTATGGGTGTGAGCTAGCTAAATAAAATAAAATCTAGATTCAGGTATCCAAATTTCTATGAAATTTTAAAAATTGTTCAAATATTTTGTCAAAGAAATTTTAAAATCTTTTTTCACTTTGTATTTATTTTAGAATTAGGCTACCTCGTACAGGTCCTAAGTGGAATTATTTAATTTTTATAATTTCTTTTAAAACAAATAAAAAAAATCGTGTTTCCAATTGTATTACTTTTTTTAGTTAAAATTCTGAGAGATTCAAATACCACATTAAATCTTAACTGGAATCCCCAAAATTTTATTTTTTATTTCTTTTAAATGTAAACAAAAATCTTTGTCATAAAAATATTTGATAAAATATTAAAAATAGCAAAAGCTAACAAATAAATTATGTTTGTTAGTAAATGTAGAGCAGGACATACTATATAATTGCTATATTTCGTGTTCCGTTGAAGTTCATATATGAAAACAAGTAGTTATAGATATAGAGATATAAAAATAAAGCTTTTTTTTTTACAAAAAATAGACAAAAAAATTTCAATTGAAATTAAAAAAAAAATCCGAAATAAAAGAACACAATTTGAATTCACTACTTAAAAAAATCAATTAAAATTAAAACATACCAAAAAGCAATTATAAAAAATATTGAAATTCAACAAATATTTATTTTATTTAATTTGTTGTTTTTGAATTTCACTTGATGCTTTATAAATTATATTTAGAGTCATTCCAAAAGTTGTTGAAACAATCTAATCGTTTTTGAAATGGTTATTGAATTTGCACGTGGGTCTTCCACGTTCCCATAATATCTGCGCTTTTTTTTATTTTTAAAAAATTCGATGTAGTTTACGGTGGCGCTGTGCAAAATGGCCCCAAGAAATATGACCCCAATCTTAAAATGTAATTAAGCTCAATTTTTTGAGGCAAAATTTCATAATGAAAATTAACAATGAAAATACAATGAAAAAATTAGCTCCAAAATTAAGTTTGGGCATATTTTCATTAATTAGATTGAGCCTTTTATTCAATATGTAAAAAAACGCCAGTTTGAAGAAGTAAAAAAACGACTCTAAAGCAAAGAAATGTTGCTTATGCACAGCATTATACGCATTTATATTGCATGGAATCAATAACATCCGAAAGTACTACATTAAAGTTACTTGGGCAAACCTAAATTGAAATATTTTAAAGAATGAGAATAAAAACCATTCTATATAAATCAAATATTTTTGTGATGCGCAACCAATAATAGTTAAAAAATTAAGTAAATTTTGCTCTCTGTACATGAGTGTGTCCTCAACGCCAGTTCTTATTAAATTTTCGTCTGCGGCGCCAACTTCTACAACTATTAATATACGAATAACAAAATAAAAATTTTTTAACATAAATTGCGCGATTTTCTCCTGACAAATAGATTTTTCGGTCACGATAATGTGGTAAAGAATTTCTAATTTTCGTCAAAAGAATTTTGTAGCATAACAGATTTTTACCGAAATGTTCTAAAAGCGGAAAGAAACTTCACAATACAAAAACAATCAAAATGTACTTAATCAGTCAGTAATAAATAAGTTTTAAATAAAACTTGTTTATGAATTTAAAAGCAGTAAATTTTGTTTAAATGCTTCAAAAAGGCAAAAAAATTTGGTTTTGAAATTGCCAGCTTTTAAAATTTTTTTTTAGAAAATATATTGTCGGTTGAGTTACCGAAAAAACTATTCTGTATATTTTTCAATATTTGCCAAACGATGTTAATTTGAATTTTAATTGCTTAAAAATTTTTGAAGTAACGTAACAATTGTTATCTTAAACCAAATTTTTCGCATAGGGCCAATGCTGTTTTATTACCAAAAATTCACCTGATATTATGACACGTCTTTTTTTATTATACCCTTCACCACAGGTGGAAGGGTATATATAATTTTGTCATTCTGTTTGTAATTTCTACAATATTGATCTTAGACCCTATAAAGTATATATATTCTGGGCCCTTATGAAGAGCGAAGTTGATTTAACGATGTCCGTCTGTGTGTTGAAATGGGCTTTCCGAAGACCCCAGACATGATGATGACTTGATTGTTATATATTTCTGTTACATGTGATCCATTTCTGTTTGCTATTGAAAATCAGCCAGATCGGTTGATAAATGTCTGAGATATTAGCAAAAACCAGGACTACCTCTAATTTTTTCTGTAAAATTCCTTTTTTAATATGTATGTTGAATTTTACGCATAACATAATGGATGTGTTCATTTGTTGAAATTCTTTTCTTTCACCTCTTCACATTTTATACACAAACAACAAACACATACAAAGATTTACAATTTAATAATAAAAAATTAAAAAAAAACAAACAAATCTGTTTTATTTACTTCTATTAACGACGGTTGCGTATGAGCTTCAATGGCTCAGTGGTCTAAGCGCTTTGTCAAAAATACTTTTTTTCTTTTAATCGCGCGATCGAGCCCCGTCTATTCAACTTTTTTTGTACAATTTTTTTTTTATTTTTTTAAGACTTATTTGTTTTTTAACATTACTTATACGTACAGCACAGTTGACTTAACGATGTCGGTCAGTATTTCTGTAAATTTGAAGAACGGAAAGAGGAAAAGTTTCCAAATAAGGTACAAGCACCTTGGTTATTAATACACAAAATCTTTTATCAAGCGGGATCCTTGAATTGGGCGTGGCACAAAATAGATTAATTTATATCTTAAGAACGGTAAGACCGTAATTAAATACTCCATAAATTTTTATAAAAACTAAAATTTTAGAGTTGTAATATGACCTATGGATAAGTCTTATATAGCAAAAGATCGAAAATCTTTAGTATAACATATTTGCTAAAAAACTCGGAAACTCGGTTCAGATACAAAAAAGTACCAAAACATAAATTTTTTTTAAATACCTTTTTTTAAGGAACCATAAATCTTCCCGAGTCCAAGTCCAAGCAAGACAGCAGCAAAAAATAAAGATAAATCCTACAGATATAGAGAGATAGCTCTCTGGAAAAATAAAAAAAACCCGAAAAACAAATAAAACCTGGCAAAATTTTGTTTGTTAGTCCTACTTCATACAAAGCAAATTTTGTTGCGCAACTCTTGAGTTTGTGGTAGAGAGGGAAAGAAGAGTGGTAATTGGTACGCAGTTGCTTGTTCTCGGCAATTCGTTTTGTTTTTCATTCTTCGTTTTATTATACCCTCCACCATATATGGTAAGGGTATATATCAGTTTGTCATTCCGTTTGTAATATGTCGAAATATAGGTTTAAGACCCCATAAAGTATATATATTCGTGATCCTTATGCAATTTTAAGTCGATTTAGCGATGTCCGTCTGTCTGTCTGTCTGTTGAAATCACGATCACGACGCGAAGACGCAAGCGGGGGTGCCTATTTTTACCCAGATTATTGAACATCCTCCCGAGCAGTTTGGTATTTAAAATGAGCAAAATCGGTCAAGCGGTTCAAAAGTTATGGGTGAAAATGTGAAGGTACCTCTAAATTTTCCATACAAATTTGTACAATTTTTCTGTATCTATTTTTTTTTTCTGTTAAGTAAGTAAAAATGTTATTAAGTCTTCTTATTGTTCGATTACATTTATTGTCTTACATACTATGATAACTAAGTTAACGTAAAAATGAACAATGTTAAAGTGGCTAACAGAGCAGACCTCTGTAAATAACATTGCTAAAATTAAATAACAAAAGCTCGTTACATAAATTGACAAAACATATTCATGCAAAATTTAGTATATACGTATATCATCTTCATCCCCTTTGGTGGAGGGTTTCAAAGATTCGGCACAGCCGAATTTAGCCCTTTTTTACTTGTTTTTCATTAATTTTGAACCAAATGTAGACGAAATTGCTGAACAAATTTCTCTGTGTGAACATAAAGGCGAATTTAAAAGAGAACTGACCAGAATTGCCGCATTGTGGGCGTTGTGGTGTAATGGTTAGCACGTTGGACTGTTACACAGAAGGTTAAGGGTTCGATTCCTTGCGACGGCAACATCAATTTATAAAAAAAATATGTGTGATTTTTCTTTTCCTTATACATATCGCAACGTCCTTTTTCGGTGTTTTAATAGCACTTAACCCCACCGAAGTAAAATAACAAAACAGAGATATTAACTAAAACAAGTAAAAAAGGGCTAAATTCGGCTGTGCCGAATCTTTGAATACCCTCCGCCAAAGGGGATGAAGATGATATACGTATAATTTACGTATATCATCTCTTTCATCTCTCCTCTATCCCATTTTCAAAAAAAAAACAACACATTACGAGTAATAATTAGGAAGAATTTACTGAGTGTTGCTTCTTAAAAACAAAAGTTAATCTGTGTAAAACGGGACTTATAGAACCTAATAATAGAGAATTGCTTTTAATTCAAAAATTTTATTTTCTTAAAAACTGTTTCGTTAAAAATTACATAAAAAACTAAAAAATAACCAGCAATTTTGAAATTTTTGGATTTAAGTTGATTTGTCAAAAAATGTTTAAAAAGTTGAAAAACTGTCAAAAATAGTTAAGAATAAACGAATTCGCATCATTCCACAAACACAGAAAAAATTGAAACAATTTATTAGGTAAAGACCTGAAGGGAATATGCGTATACAAAACTTTTTTGACTACAAAAATTTTATTATAGCCCTTTTAATATAATACCTCTTTTACCGAAACCATATAATGAAAGGGACAGTAATCAGTAGCAGGTCTGCCAAACTTTGACCCTTTATAAACCAATGCAGTAGACTTAACTAGAGATTTCTCCAAAAAAAGAAACTCTATATTCATAATGATGAAAGAAAAACATTTATTTTTAATTGACCCGAATAACCTATTAATAAATTATTAATTATTCGAAAAATACGCTAACCGGTTAACCGGCTAGGGTAACACTATAAATTTATCATGATATGTAACAAATAAAGGGATACGTAAACAAACTTAATTTGCGCCTTTGGGGCACTGATAATCCAGTTACCATTCATTAAGAGTCATTACGATACATCCACTCAAAGTCACTGCGTGGTGCGCCATTTACGCGGGTGGTGTCACGGGCAATATTCGTTTTCGTGGACGCCTTGTGTAACACAATTACTGTGACTGGGGAGTTATGCAGAACTATGTTCAACGAGTTTTTTTCTCCAAAAACTGATGAATTAGGAGTGGAGGGCGCAACTACACACACGACAATGGACGTTTTGAAAGATGAAGTCATGGATTACCAGAAACAAGCCTCAAGCTCCAGAAGCTCTAAATGTTATCTTCCAAACAATGTAAAATACGGTAAAAAGTGTAAAAATTATCAAAACAATGTAGGCGCCCACTAGAAAGATTCAAAATTAATGGAAAAAAAACTTTAATGTCCAAATAAATATATAAACATTTTTCCAATTATGTCGTTTAATTTTAAAGGTATAGCAAAACAACATCGGATGAATTTTTTGGGCCACCCTGTATATACAAAATGTTTGTACATTACGAAAATGATAGGTTTTTTTAATATTTGATAGTTTTGTCGGTTTTTTTTATTCACTTTTGCAATGTTAGCGCTTTTATTTGTTTCCAGCGAATTGCATCTATAAAAACAATTTTAATATTTTACAAAATTATACTCTGCGTTAGGGTTTTGTACAGATTTTTCCTAATTTAAGCGGTGTTATTTAAATTATTTGCAATTTTATTTATTTTATTGGCAATTTTTACCGAATTAAGTGATTTTTATTAATATTAGCTTTTTGCTTTATTTGCCTATTCTATTTGTTTCCTAAGGAAGCACTCAAAGTTTTTAGATATTTTACAGCAAAAATTTCCATTAGAAAACCCTTATGTCGCGTTAACGTTTGCATGCAAATCCCGAGATTTTGGTATTCGTCGCTATCAAAAAACAGTGAGGAAAGGCGTATTGACGTTCAATTTTGAATAAAGTCCATATATGTAGTTAGTTGCATCAAAATTTAACGTCTAACTACACGCTTTTGTTCATTGTTATTTCAAGCGATGAATATTAAAAACTCCGGCTTTCTAGCTGGATGTAAATTTGGCGTTGATATCTTAAATGTTTTTCGTAATGAAAAGTGGCTTACTAACTTTATCATAAATATTTCCCTTAATTCTTTAAAATCCGAGGTTTTCTCTTAAAAAGAGTTCACAGAACTGTTTCCTATTGGAAAACTATCTTGTAAATACATTTTTATTTTTTACTAGCATCTTAAAAAGTCCCAAATATTGCGAAAATATCAAATGTGTCAAATATTTGACTTCATTTTATCACTTATTATTTGCAGAACATGACGAAGTTCGCCGTGGTGCTGACTCAGCTAGAGTTTTGTGGAACAGTAAGTTAAAAATAGTGTTGGGCATCGAAATGCCGAAATTTGGTATTCTCCACTATGACAAAAACAAACAAGAAATGCTTATAGAAATTTAATTTTGAATAAATAAATACATGCATATAGTTCTAATAAATATATATATTCGCTCAAAATCTTCATTGTTTTTGCACAGTGGTAAATATCAAAATCTACATCGCCATCAAAAAGCAATTTAGAAAAGCTTATAACGTTAAATTTTAAATAAATCACATAACATATAGTTATATGTGCTCCAAAAATTTAACGTCTATAAGCCTTTTGGTTTTTTAGCTTCATTGTTTTTTTATAGTGGTGAATACCATAATCTCGGGATTTACATCCACTTGAAAACGCAACATAACTTTCTACTTAGTTTTGTGTAAAAATGTTAATATTTAAATTTTAGAACCTCATTCACAATATCAAACACCAGGCACATTATTTTATCAAACAACAAGTAATGCCCCACCACCACAACCGCCATCCGATGCCAGAGGACCAGCTATAATATATACACATTACAATTTACCACTTCGTCAGGGTTACCATTTGGAATTACCCCCAACATCATCTGTGCCTGTTGCCAAAGCAGATGCAACGGGTCAAAAACCTACACAGGTGTATCATATAAATTTGGATCAACCACCTATTTCACAATCTGGTGGAGGAGGTGTTAGTGGTGTGTCCAATGTACAATCACAAAAACCTCAAATAACTATGGAAAAAATAACAGATCGTTATCATGTTGAGGTGAAACATGAGGGATCATCAACACATGGCGGTCCACCACCTCATCAACTACCCGAAGGAGTTGTATACACTCCGCTAATGCCCAATATGCCTTTACATCCAAATGTTATGCAAATAAGTGGCGGCCCACAACAGGTAATTAATTATAAATTATTTTTGTATTTATTACTTTTGTAATTTATATTTCTTTTTACAGAATCCTAAATCAGGTGCAAGTATTGCACAAGGTTATGCTACAGGTCGCAATTCCGCAAGCCACGATCCACAGCAACAACTTTCGCGGCAACAACAAATAACTGTCATGCCCGGCCAACCGGGTCAACAACAGCAACAAGCTTTACATTATCCACGTCGTATGTTTTAGTTTATTCTCGATAAATGTCACTATACCTTGTAGGATTAAAATTAAGCATGGGTACGTGAGCACAAAATTTTTACTCATTTACCTGAATCAAGCGTGAGTATGATCTTAGTTTACTCACGTGCGAGAGTGTGACTATAAAAAAAATGTTTGTGAGTAAAATTTGTGTGCTTAAGTCAAACTTAATCGAAATATTATTTCAGTTTTTTGGTTCCTTAATTTTTTTTGGTCATTCTAAGTTGTTACGGTATATCGTCAGCTTATTAATGGTTTGACAAGCTAAGCATTTTTGAAAAAATTTAATTATATATTTATTACATATAAAAAGTAAATATCCACGTTTTGATATCGCGTTTCATATCTAAATACAAAATGCAAAAAAAATTTAACCTTAATCGATTGACTACACAACTGTTTGACATATGGGTCAAACCAATTCTAAGCTAACAATATGTAATTTTATATTTATATCATTTTCAAATAATTTGAAATAAAATTTGAAATAAAATTCGAAATAAATTTAAAATATTTTAAAAATTACCTATATTTAAGTTAGAATGTCTTAATGTAATTTAACATTAAAACAATTAGTGGCTTCATTGTAATTATATTTCTTTCATATTTTTTACTATTTCATTACTTTTATATTTAATTTATTTAAGAACAAGATTTTAAATATTAAATTCATGTTAAGAATTCAGCGACAAAAAAATTATTATCTGTATCTTGTTTTTGTATTTCTCACATCAATTAAGTTATCAGAAGAAACATGCAAAATGCAACCATGCTACTTTTTTCCTTCATAACTCAGGAACCAAATGAGTCTCCACCTTAGAATTTTGCCAAAAATTTAGACAGGCTTTAATTTTTAGCATATATTTTTTTCAAAATTTTAAAAAATTTGGATTTTGAGACATGGTCTTTGAAGATTCAGCTTGAAAAAATGACCTTTAACCCTTTAATACAAAAAAGCTTTTGGGACGCCATTTTGAAGGTAATGTTTTCACCTTTAAAATGGTACCAATAGGAACATTTTAGGTTGTATAGTTTAGAAGTTATGGCGACTGACACTTTTTTATGATTTGATAAACACTACCCATTTACAATATTTGTGGCGAATTTCATAAAATCGGAGATGACAAATCCGAATGCTGTGCGGTTTGACATGGAATGGCCCTATATATATATATAAAGAAGATAATGCGCTGTATTCATGATATTTCTCTATCAAATAAGGTAGCTTACAAAAAAGTAAATGTGTCCACAGCTTTAAAAGCTTAAACCTCTAAAAAATTGTCCACTAAAAATGCATCAGATACAAGAACGTGATGCTGGACCCCGCTGTCTGGTTTTGGTAAGGTAGATTGATCAAAGTGTATATTAGTATTTTAAGGCCATGACTGGCAAACACTAACCCTAAAATATCGTAACCGATTAAAAACCTTTTCAAAGGACTATCGTTAACCTTAAAACACCACTTAAGAAATGTGTAAATTAAAATACCTTCTAATTTAAAATACCCTGACGAAATAACTTTGTTTAAAACGGATGCATTTATAGAGAAATCTTAGCACTATGTTTTCAAACTTGCTTTTCAGATTTATTTAAATTAAATCGGAAAATGGTGTTTCTTTAAATGCATTTATCTTACCCAGCAGCACTGTGTGGAACAGGGTATACCAGGTGAGGTCATTAGAAAGAATTTGGGTTCTTTATTTGACGGTCTAGTGTTTTTTGTTTACTTGTTGTATGTATTTTTGAACTTTGTTTGGTGTAATCAAAATACAACAGCTTTATTTGATTAATGAATTATTTCAGTTTTAATGTATATTTTTACTACTTTTTGCTGGACAAAATTATTGGGCAAATATAAGGACTGCTAAGAAATAAATTTTTTAAAAATGTTAATAAAATAATATTTTCTAATATTTTTTCGAGTTATTTGCAAACTCAAAGAATAATTTTTTAATGGTAATAGAGGATACCACTATTTGGTAATACAAAATAAGAATTTTTTGCAAATTTAACTGTACCCAGCAAAACTTTGGTAATGGGTGCGATTTTCTCATAAATTACCTCCTTACCATTTTCATTATTTGCAAGCATAAAGTAATAAGTTACTGATTATTGATTACGTAATTTATGATTTATAAATGTAAAGTAATAATTGAAATATTTTTGAAAATCTATTTTTAGATACATTACTTTGTGTTTTTTTGTAAGCAAAAGGGTAATGTATGTTTGTTTTAATAACACTAGCGAAAAAACGAAGCGCAACAATTCATTAAAGTTTAAAGCAATCAAATACTATATTCGTTGATAGCTCAGTGGGCTGAGTTTTTGGCTGGCAACCAGAGTTCCCTGGTTCGATTCCAATCATGACCACATTATTTTTAATAACGTTTAAAATATTTGTAATAATTTTTTTCAATAAAAATTCCTCTGTTTTAAAAATCTATTTTTAGACACATTACTTTTTCCATTCTTGTAACCATATAAGTAACCCTTACGTTATCACCTCTAAAGTAATTGGATTACTTTGAGGTTCATCGCCTGTAAAATTCATCAGTGAAGTAAGGTGTAAAGTAATCCATGAGCCCCTATGGCTATACATTACTTTACCCATTATTTGGTAATGTGTGGTTTTGCTGGGTAGTGCAGTATTATTTAGGGTGTCTCAGTAACAGTGCACTTTTTAAATTTAGTGTCAATTTCTCTTGTGCAAGTTGCAACTTTGAAATGTTGCAGCTATCACATACGTTTATTCCAATTATTAAAAATGGAGCGCTTTACGAAAGAACTTCACAAACTTCGAAGAAATTTCAGTCGAGAAAGTGCACCTAGCGTGCCAACCATCCGAAGAGTGGTTAAAAAAATTTTTAAGAAACTGGGTCGGTAATGGACAGTAAGTTTCCTGTGCGTCAAAGTACCGGTCGGTCTCTTAAAAACATTGCTGATATTAATCAATTCGGCATCGTTCTCAACAACTTTAAATTTCACGAAGCACTACGCAGCGAATTTTGACAAGAGACCTCCACAAAGAGTGGGGGCCGTTTGACGGATATTTTTTTCCATATTTAATCGGAACATGTCTTCCTTACAATCCAATAACAAGATCACAACTATCCCAAAAACTACGTGTTTTAATTTTAAATTGAAAAGGCGTATTCTTTTTGAGACACCCTATAAAAGCTTTGGTTGTAAATAAAAATGTTTATTTCAAAAATTATTATTTCATGTAAGAGTTGCCCGTGGGACGCCGAGCAAAAAAAAAAAGAAGCAAAAGAAGATAAAAAGAAGCAGTGATTTTGATTCCGGTGTTGTGAAAATTTGGATAGGAACCAATGATTTTTACATAGGGGTGTCCGGGTGAAAGTTTTCTTTTATAATCATTTTTCATTGCATCTAAAACCCTTCTTATAGTTTAGAGAAAAATTACATCTTTTGATATTCCCAAATAAATTTTAAATTTCTAATTTAGATTTTACCAGGATGGCAGTAATCGGGACTTAGCCTCATTTTCACAATCTCTCTTTACCTTCAACCTGGGAATGTAACTGACACATTTGTTGCTGTTTCGCATATAAAGTTTTAATTTTGACTGTTGGTTAAATTATAACTGACTGTACATTCAGTAATCGGGCTTTATTTAATTACTTTACTTTATTCGAAATCTTTGCAATTTTTACTACAATACATTTTTTACTTTTTGTATCAATAATACCCAGCAAAACCACACATTACCAAATAATGGGTAAAGTAATGTATAACCATAGGAGACGATGGATTATTTTACACCTTACTTCATTGATGAAGTTTACAGGCGATGAGATTCAAAGTAATGGGTTCATTCTAACAATTATGCTTATAAAAAATGAAAAGTAGTGGGTTACCTTTTTGCAGATAGAGGGTAAAAATATAATTGGTTACCTAAATGATTACGAAAAGGTTAACAATAATTGGTAACTTTGAATTTTCATTTTTTAACTTTAACATTCCACTTAAAATCTTTAATTTTTCAAACCAATTTAGGCTTTTCTACAGAAATACAAACTAATAAAAAAAACGAATGCTAGAGTTTCTGAAACTAAAAATGTTTATCAATAGATGGCAGTAGTTTTTAGATTTTACAAAATGGCGACACAAAAAAAAATCAAACAAAACATAATGAAATTTAAAAGAATTGAATAAATTTTAACAAATTATGAAAAAAAAAAACAAAAAAATTTAACATAAGATCGGCGAAGAGGAATTTCGTGCCGTTATTTTGCCGACCCTTTGTACTTATTGCTAAGATTTTTTTCTCTAATATACGATAGATGGAATACAAGTTATTTATAAAATATTGATTTTTATACTACGTATGATTTCAAATAATTTATCAGTTTTAAGAGTCATTATTTTATGTTAAATTGTAATGTATTACGTAACCAACTGTCGGTAACTTATTTCTTTATGTTTCAAAATAATGCTGAAGGTGAGGAGTATATATTACAAAGTAATGCAGTATTTAACCAACTATTGGTATCTCATTACCTTATATTTCATAATAATGCTGAAGGTAAGGAGTATTGAATAAAGTTATGAAGTTTAGAATTTTGCCAAACGAAAGTCAAAAACAAACTTTTTTCTAATTTGCAAACGGGTTTGGAAATTAGGGGAAATAAATTGGACTTTGTTTTAATATTAAATTGAAGAACAAGGGGGAGTCCTTCCTTATGAGCTGTCCTTATTGAAAACAAAAAAGATAAGCGACTTATTCCAGAAAAACTTACTTTATTTTATTTCAATAAATTCAAGTGATATTAGAGTAGAGTGTATACCACCAAAAAAGAGCCCGGAAATCAATCGATGACTTGGAAGAAATTTTCTAGTTTTGACATCACACCATATAATAGATGAAATAAATGTCATTAAAATATACAGGTTGGTTGAAAAGTTCCTGCGCTCACTAAGAGATGGCACTGCTAGCTCCAAACTTTTTTTTCTCAAGTTGGTATAACTGTCCTGAGAACACATGCAAAGTTGCAAGTCATTCTGTCAATTCTTGCTTTGTTAACAAACCATTTGAAGTTTACGTGTCATTGATTTTTTTTAATTTGGAAAAAATTGAATATCGTGCAGTCAATAGATTCTTTGTTTTGAAGGGTTTAAAATCAAAGGAAATTTATGAACAATTGTTAGAAGTGTATAAGGAGTCCTCACATTCAAAACGCACCGTTGAATTTTGGGCTGGTGAATTTAAACGTGGTCGTACCAGCCTTAAAGACGATCCACGCGAAGGACGACCAAAAACTGCAACCACAGCAGAAATCATTGAGCAGGTACATAATATGGTTAGTGAAGATCCAAGTTTGACTAAGCGTGAAATTGCTAATGCCATAGGCATATCAGACGAACGAGTAATCCATATTTTACATGAAGAATTACGTATGAAAAAACTGTTTGGAAAGTTAGTGCCGAACTCATTAACAATTCAACAAAAACTGGATCGAAAACAAATTTCTCAGCGTAATTTGGAACGTTTTAAGCCGAATATGACTTCTTGCGTCGTTTTATAACTATGGATGAGGCTTGGATCTACCACCATGATCCTAAATTGAAACAAGAACGTTTACAGTGGACTGAAGCTGGTTGTTCAGCTCTAGAGTATTCAAAAAACCGGCCTTTTGAAAAAACCGGTTTCGGTTTTCTTCGAAAAATCGAATTTTGAAAAAACCGGTTTCGGTTTTTGCAGAAAAAACCGGTCAACCGGTTTTTTCGGTTTTTTTAATTTGAATCAAAAGCTTATATAATTTGTTAAATGTTTTAATAACAAACAAAAAAAAAAAAAGAAATTTATAATATAAAGTAATAAAAATAAAAAAATACATTCTTTGAAAAAAAAAATATTTTATAATATTTTTTTATTGTATTTCATTTCAACATTTTATTTATTGGTTTTAATATTTTTTAATATAATATCTTAAAAATTAATATTATTAAAATATATTCATGTCAAATGAATAGAGATCATTTAGTTTGAAAATTGGTAAAATTACGTACGTTAGTAATTTGAGCGTTTAAAACTTTTTGCATTAAATAGGTTTTTTTAAAATTACATTTTAAATATGTAAAAAGAAAATCTATTTTTCACTTCTAAAATAATATGCAATTTAAATGTTTCGTTTTAAGACGATTTTTTTGTTTGCTTTTGATAAAGCTAGAAGTGGAAAATACTCTTTCACTAATAGTAGATGTTGGATAAATAGTCATAAAATAATTATATAAATTTTCCAACTTTTCAGTTCTTTTGTCGCATTTATCAAGATATATGAAATCATCATATAATGATGAATGATTTTGTACAGTCTCTTTTTTAGGATTTTGAATACTGTTTATTGTGTTATTTAGATCAGAAATTAAACTATTTGAATTTGGAATATCCAAAGTTAAGTCTACATCGGAATCTATCAGACTTACATCTAAATCTTCATAACGAAACAAACGATTATGTGTGCGGAAAAAATAAAAGAGACCAAGTAAACCAGTTGGTGATGTAATTAAAAAAACCGGTTAACCGAACAAAAAAGACCGGTTTTCTTCGAATTTACAAAATATTCGAAACCGATCGGTTTTTAAAAATAAAAAAACCGGTTGACCGGTTTTCGGTTTTTGAATACTCTATTCAGCTCCAAAGCAGGTGAAGTCACAACGATCAGCAAAGAAGGTTATGGCATCAGTTTTTTGGGATGCAAAAGGAATTTTGTTGATTGATTATCTTCAGAAAGGTAAAACAATCAACTTTGAATATTATTGCAGCCTTTTGGATCAGCTGGATGAAAAAATTCGTGAGAAAAGACCTGGTTTAAAGAAGAAAAAAAAATCATTTTTCATCAAGACAATGCACCTGCTCACAAAAGTGTTTTGACGATGGCTAAATTCAAAGAATTAAAGTACGAATTGCTTGAACATCCACCGTATTCACCAGATTTGGCTCCCAGTGACTACTATCTCTTCAGAAATCTTAAACAATTCCTTCGTGGAAAGCATTTTTCGTCGAATGAAGAGGCCATATCAGCCGTAGACGGTTATTTTGCAGAGCTTCCGAAAAACCATTATAAGGATGGGATAAAATTATTGGAAGATGATTGGAACAAGTGTAGGAGATTATATTGAATAAAAAAATATATTTCGTAACAAAAACAGTATTCTTTCATTTCGAGAGCAGGAACTTTTCAACCAACCTGTAAATACAAATAATAATACTTGTATAAGTGTTTTTATCCAGAGTTGAAAATACTTAAACATTTTAATACGTAAAATACTTAACTTACAAATAAAATATTTTAATAATTACAAATTTAAAATACTTTAGATTAAAGTTATTTAAACAAGTATATATTACAAAGTAATGCCTTATGTTTAAAAAAATCGGCAATTAATTACTTTTTATTGAATTATAATGATATAGGTAAGGAGTATACATTACAAAGTAATGCATTATGTATCCAATTATCGGTAACTCATTACTTTATATTGAAAGATAATGATATAGGTAAGAAGTACACATTAAAAGGTAATGTATGAGCTTATCGCGCCCATTACCAAAGTTTTCCTAGTAAACTACGATTTTAAAAATTTAAAATTTGGTAAATTGTAAGTTAAAGATTCCAACAAATCACTTAAACATAAACATTGTTATAAATGCCAAATTTATATAGAAATATCTATGATTAATGTTTAACTTTTGTTGTTTTTAAGATAAGTTACCGTCATAGATTTAAAAATGTTAAATTTCATTAAAAATCACATTTTTGGAAGTTGTGAAAAAGAATCACTTCCATTTATTTTTGTAAAAAGGAAAAGGAGAAATTTTCTGTATTTAGAGTACACATACACATTTCGCAAATGCTCTGCCAACGTTTTAAGGAATTTTGGGGTTGACAAAGGACTTATTTGACCTCTGGAAAAGCACTTTATTGTTTTTTTTAGATATAACAGGTCTATTGAAAAGTCCCCGGCCTACCATACTAAAACACATTTTATTTTACAAAATTCGTTTTTTTTTATTCAACATAGTTCCCTTCAAGGGTGATACACTGATTATAGCGACCCTCGGACTTTTCGATACCATTTTTGTAGTAGGATTTGTCCTTTGCTTCAAAATAGGCCTCAGTTTCGACAATCACCTCTTCATTCGACGAAAATTTCTTCCCACCGAGCATTCTTTTAAGATCTGAAAACAGGAAATAGTCGCTGATGGGCCAGATCTGTAGAATTCGGTGGATGCGGAAGCAATTCGAAGCCCAATTCATGGATTTTCGCCTTCGTTTCACTGACTTGTTTTTGGTCAAAAGTGAGCTCGCGCGGCAACCACTTTGCACAGAGCTTTCTCATACCCAAATATTCGTGAATGATATGATGTACACGTTCAGTTGATATCTTAAGAGTACCTGCTATTTCATTTAATTTCAATTTACGGTCATTCGAAATAATTTTGGGCGTGCACTGCGTTCACCGTCTTCGGTGCTCATTTCACTACGTCAAAACTTAGCATACCAATCCTTGATGGTTGATTTTCCTGGGGCAGTGTCCGGAAACTCGTCATCAAGCCAAGTTTTTGCTTCAACTCTATTTTTTCCCTTCAAAAAGCAATATTTTATCAACACGCGAAATTCCTTTTTATCCATTTTGTTCACAATAACAAAAGTTGCTTCACTCAAAATACTATAATTCACAAACTAATGATCCGACAGCTGTCTCAAATACCACTATCTGAATTTTTAAATTTTTTTTTTTCAATTTTGGACAAAAAAAATATTTTTCATCATTTCTGGATAACTCTGAAACTGTTGAGTACACAAAATAATAATTTAAACATAAAATAAAATTGGGCATTTTTTCTTAAAAAACATCCACAGAATTTTAAATTTTTACTGTTTTTTACTGTGTCATAAAAAAATTTCATTTCGTTGCATAGCGTAATTGATTTAATTTAATTGATAAAATTTATAATGGTCTTTTATTTTATATATTAAAAAAATTGTTTTGAAAATAATTTTTAACATGTATGTTACATATTATTTATGTTCAAACAAAGAGAATATAATTTTCTATAGAGTATGTTTCCCTCTCACGAACTTTATAGTACTCCCTTAGAACACGAACATAGTTTGGCGGCAACAAAGGTGAGTTTTTTTCGTCAACTTTTAGTACTCTCTCTCAACATTTGCAAATGTTTAGGAACATTTCCATTTGTAAGGGAAAAGTACCAAAAAATACAACCGAAATTAACGGGACTTCGAAAGAAGGTAAGGCAAATAAGAAAAGACGCCATCATAAAAAAAAAATTTTGTAAGAACAAGTCATAAAATATATTTGTGAATTGTGATATTAAAATAAATTAAAATAAAATTTAAAAAAATAAAAATTAAAAAAATAAAAATAAAAAAAACACTTTTTATCTATATATATTATAATATTAAAATTATATATTATAATATATATTAAAGGGACCAGAAACCAAAGAAAACCAGTAAGTATAATTATATATTTTTTTAAATATACATATTTCTTTTATTTATATATATATATATATATATATATATATATATATATATATATATATATATATATATATATATATATATATATATATATATATATATATATTTATATATTTATATTTTTATATATATATATATATTTATATTTTTTTTATATATATATTATATTATCACAAAGGATAAATAATATCAGGAACTTCATTATTTTATGAATTGCTGAAGTTGTATTGTAGTACAGACAACTTTGGCCATAAAAAATAAATTTATTTTCCTTTATTCGATCTTCAATATTATATTATATTATTCTTTTAAATGGAGTCTAAGATCTTTTTACAAAAAATAATTATTATTTATTATTTTCTTCCAATATTTCGTCTCCACATTTGGTGACTTCTTCAGGGAAATAATATATTTTTTTTTTCAACAAATAAAACATAAGTTGTTGCTAATTTTTTAATATAAATGTTTACCTTTACTACTTTTGATATCGTTTTTCTTCATAGTTGTACTAGAAATACTTAAGTGTTTAGTTGGAATAGGGGCATTAGAAGCTATCAACGTTGGCTTCTGTCATTCGCACACAAATTTGACATATGTAACGTTAAGCATTAACACTAAACGTGGGCTTAAGTCAAATTTATATGGGAATGACATAAGCCAACTTTGGCAGCTTTCCGCATACACACAACTATTTTTAAACACTAAATTACTGAAAATTAAACTTTCGCATTTTTGGGTTTTGACAAAGAAAAATCAAAATTTTTCGACCAAAAATCGGCAAAACGATGTAAAATCATCAATTCTGGCAGCCATGCCTGCAAATCGTATTCTGGCAGCACTGCAAATTATACAAAATTTTGTAAAAAAACGTACTAAAAACCAAAAACACATCAACACTATTTATTGTTTACCAACATAATTTCAACTCTGAAAATGTACATAGCAACATTTTTACAAAAACAAAAATGTTGCACAAATAATTAAACATATTGCCGCTGAACTCTGTACCATGTTGAATTTCTGGTAGAGCGGGAAACATACTCTATAGAACCTTATATACTTTTTGGTTCAAAGCGATGCAACATTATATGCGTCAAAGAGAATATAATTTTCTATAGAGTATGTTTCCCTCTCACGAACTTTTTAGTACTCTCTTAGAACACGAACATAGTTTGGCGGCAACAAAGGTGAGTTTTTTCCGTCAACTTTTAGTACTCTCTCTCAACATTTGCAAATGTTTAAGAACATTTCCATTTGTAACGGAAAAGTACCAAAAAATACTACCGAAATTAACGGGACTTCGAAAGAAGGTAAGGCAAATAAGAAAAGACGCAATCATAAACAAAAAAAATTTTGTAAGAACAAGTCATAAAATATATTTGTGAATTGTTATATTAAAATAAATTAAAATAAAATTTAAAAAAATAAAAATTAAAAAAATAAAAAAAAAACACTTTTTATCTATATATATTATAATATTAAAATTATATATTATAGTATATATTAAAGGGACCAGAAACCAAAGAAAACCAGTAAGTATAATTATATATTTTTTTATATATACATATTTCTTTTATTTATATATATATTTATATATTTATATTTTTATATATATATATATATATATATATATATATATATATATATATATATATATATATATATATATATATATATATATTTATTTATATTTTTTATATATATATTATATTATCACAAAGGATAAATAATATCAGGAACTTCATACATGTGTTTCTTTATAATAATTATGATTTTTAGGTTATTTTATGAATTGCTGAAGTTGTATTGTAGTACAGACAACTTTGGCCATATGGGCAACATGTTTGAAATTACATGAAAAGGAAAATGGAGTTAAAATTATTTTGTCATACATAGATCTAGCTCGGATAATTTATTTTTTTACTTATTCAATAAAATATGTGTACAATTATAACAAAAAAAATTCAAAATTTTTTTAAAATGACGTAATAATATTTGTTTAAAACGAAATTAGTTCTTTAAATATATAGAAAATTACCACTCAGTTCCAAAAAAAAAAAACTTAAAGAAATAACATAACTTCAATAAATAGCGATAAAAAATAAATTTATTTTCCTTTATTCGATTTTCAATATTATATTATATTATTCTTTTAAATCGAGTCTAAGATCTTTTTACAAAAAATAATTATTATTTATTATTTTCTTCCAATATTTCGTCTCCACATTTGGTGACTTCTTCAGGGAAATAATATATATTTTTTTCAACAATTAAAACATAAGTTGTTGCTAATTTTTTAATATAAATGTTTACCTTTACTACTTTTGATATCGTTTTTCTTCATAGTTGTACTAGAAATACTTAAGTGTTTAGTTGGAATAGGGGCATTAGAAGCTATCAACGTTGGCTTCTGTCATTCGCACACAAATTTGACATATGTAACGTTAAGCATTAACACTAAACGTGGGCTTAAGTCAAATTTATATGGGAATGACATAAGCCAACTTTGGCAGCTTTCCGCATACACACAACTATTTTTAAACACTAAATTACTGAAAATTAAACTTTCGCATTTTTGGGTTTTGACAAAGAAAAATCAAAATTTTTCGACCAAAAATCGGCAAAACGATGTAAAATCATCAATTCTGGCAGCCATGCCTGCAAATCGTATTCTGGCAGCACTGCAAATTATACAAAAGTTTGTAAAAAACCGTAGTAAAAACCAAAAACACATCAACCCTATTTATTGTTTACCAACATAATTTCAACTCTGAAAATGTACATAGCAACATTTTTACAAAAACAAAAATGTTGCACAAATAATTAAACATGTTGCCGCTGAACTCTGTACCATGTTGAATTTCTGGTAGAGCGGGAAACATACTCTATAGAACCTTATATACTTTTTGTATGCGTCGATAGCTCAGGTGGTAACTCGGGTGGCAACCAGAGTTCCCTATTTCGATTCACATCGTGACCACGTTATATTTAATAATTAATATTTGTAATAATTATTTGAATATATTTTTTTAATGAAAATCATAGTTGGCATTCAATACCATCTCATAATAACGTTAGTTGGCTAACACAGCCACTTTAAGGTACGAATATTTTAAGATGTATAACCTGGTTTATTGCGCTATTTTACAGGTTTAATTTTAAAATATTTTAAACTACCGTTAAAATAATGCTAAACTACCGAAACACCGATTTATAACGGTATTTTGTAGATACAACAAAATTTAATATTATGAAATAAATCACCTGATATTAGAAGACACATGTCACTATCGCAGAATCGCAGTGTTAAAATTTTCGTATCGGCATCGATCAGAGCGTGGCAGACAACTACCGTTATAATGAAAAGGTATTGCTTACCAGCCATGATGAAAATCTATTTTTATATACATTACTTTTCCCATCATCGTAACCATATAAGAAACTACTTACTATTACATCTAAAGTAATGTAAAGTGAATTTCATCAATGAAGTAAGGTGTAAAGTAATGTTTCGGTTCCAATGGCTATACATTATTTGGTAATATATGGTTTTGCTGGGGTTTCACACCATTGTTTGTACAAGAAAACTAAAAAAGTTTTATTACAATAATTTAGCAAATTATAAAAAAAATTAATAATATTCTAAATTATATTAAAAAAGGTTTACCAACTAGTATTTTTGTCACGTCAATGCAGTAGAAAAAACTAACTTCAATAGTTCAAATGCAATAACTATTTGGTAAAAAGTTTTTAATGTGTAATTAAATTATTAGAGATGCACTTTTATTTCAATATATTAGTTCGGGATTACTCTTTCCATAATTCTATTTCGCTTAATATAGTTGGGCCTCTAATCTGTATATATGTATAAAGAGTTTCCATTTATAAACTTTTTTAATTATATTTTCATTGAACGTTCGATGGGTAGTAGGTGATTCATTTATTCATTATCATTGAAACACAAATTACTGAAGAAGCATGTCTGAATGTTTTTCTTAATTCAATGTTAAATGTCGCATATTTTTCAACACACACTAACATACTTTACGTCCATATTGTGATATATCCGCCAAAAGCACGTAAGAGGCACGAATTGCGATTTTTGTTTTTTTGATAGAAAACTATAGTTTTCGATTATTGGCATAATCTAACGGTGGGCAAGTGCGGCCCTTCATCGAGTTTTGTGCGGCCTTCGAAGGAATCTCGTGTTTTCATTAGACTTTTTTTCCTAATATATTTTTATAAAATTCTTAGATTCAAAATTTATTCTCAATATTTTTACTAGTTTTTTCTCTTAAAGTCAAATTTGAAACTTTAATTATTTTGTTCTTTCTAGCGTTTTAATTAATCAAACAGAACTTAAATACTGCAAAAATCTTTAAGTTCGTATGGATAATTATTGTGTAAATCAACAATTTAACAAACAATCACTTTCTCATGACGTAAAATGAGTTGATGTATTTTATAGGTTGCTTAAAAATAATTTGGATATGCTCCACTTTTGCCAAATCTTACCATAAATATGGTTAAATCTTAGAATAGCTAAATTATTATAAATTACAAAATTTGCAATAAATTTTAAAATATTTTAGTTTCTGTTAAAAAATTATAAAACATTTTTACTTAAAATCTTCCGAAAAATTTTAAATTTTAGAACAATAATAATTTTAAATGTATTAAAAATGTTTAAAAACAAAAAGACCGTGTTACAAAATATTACTAGATTTTCCGCAAAAGCATAGCAAGTTGTTCGATTTTCAGGTGAAAAAACTGTTATGCTCCATATAAAAAATTATTTTTTCGATAATACATTTTAGTGAAAATTTAGTACTACATATTTGTTTTTAGTCAAATTTAATATACAACACTATTAATTTTCTAATAAAAAAGTGATATTTAAATAAAAAAGCTTTTAGTATTCAGAATTTAAATAACGATTTGAGGTCAATAAAGTTCTAGTGAAATTTAAGCACGGGAAGAACAATTTACTATTCTTAATTTCTAAGCCCCATTATCTCAATGACCCATTAGCCACTAATTGGGACTTGAACTGACTTATTTTTTGTTGTTTCCCATATAAAATATAAATTTAACTGGAGGGTAAATTTAAACGGGACGTTGAGTAATTTGGTCTAAATCATATTTTATAATGCTGAATCTATCCAACCAAACAGTTCGGCCAAAAACAATATTTGGTCGGTTTTTTCTTAAACTTTGCACTCAAAGTCGAATCAAATCGGCTCAACAAACATTTTTGTTAGCAATGTGGCACTTGGTGTTGAATACGTGGCCACTCCTGGCATAATCTCTCAAAATTTGTATAAAATTCTCTAGGAAAGACTAATAAGAATTTCACCAAAAGCAAAAAAGGCGGAAAGCAATGTAAGTGCTCCGAAGATTGCCGAATCTTTGAATACACTCCACACATGATTAAAGGAAGCAATGGTTTACAAATCACAGATAAATTACACATGTCAAAAATATATTTCAAAATATTTTCACTAAAATTATTTTGTAACATATCTTTTTTGTGTCCTTTTTCATTTTATCTTGGGAGCACTATCAGACAAATTAATTTCAAACAAAAGGTGTTGAACGTGTTTGTTAACTCGATATAAATTTACCTTAAATACTTACAGCCGTATGCATAGACATTTTGTTACTTTTTATAATAAATCAAATTAACATGCAAAACAGCAAAACATTTTCTTTATAGGACCAACTAAATGTCTATGCATACGGCTATACGAGAGCAATTCTAAAAAAGGAATTAAAATTTTATCCAAAACAATTAATTACAAAGCTTTCTTAAAAGCAAACGTAAACATTTGTGAGCGTTGGGAATTAATGGACCCAAAAGAATTCAATAAACCGCTTAAAAACAAAAATATAAAAAAATACTTTTTAGCTGCAAAATTTGTCAGATAAACAAATGCAAAATTTTTAAAGAATACTTCACATCTATTATATTTTTTTATTACATTTACAAAATATTGTAAAAATAGATTGTAAATAAAATGTTAAAAAAATATTTTATTTTATATTAATTATAAAATTACAAATTATATCCTAATACCCTAACCGAGCACTAGCAACAAAGCCTATCAGCTCGTTGTAGCGAAAACAGACCAGAGCCTCTGGTGGGAATTGATCTCACGACCCTCGCACACTACTAACTATCCTATCGGGGCGCTCACTTCACATCTAATTTCCGTTTGTTATTCATATTTTTCTTTTTGGGAGTAAACTTTTTCTTACTCTCTGTAATTTTGTAACTGAGTAATTTCTAGAAAACTGTACTGGAAAAGTACACAAACGAACCTATTATTGCAAATTCATTCAATCATTAATGAAGTGATCTGTCATATTCATTGACTAAAAAAAACACACTATAACAAAAACATGAACAATTGTGTTATGCATAAATGCTATAGTTTTTGAGTTTTAAAATCGACAGAAGTGTTCTAAGTTAATTAAAATAAAAAATTGTTTAAATATGTACATGACATGGAAATGATGAATGAATTGATTCACTGTAGTAGTAAAACAAATTCGGGTGCTAGAGAACTAAATATTTATATTTATTAAGAGAGTAAAGTTTATACCATAGAGTAAGAATACTATAGAGATTGCAACGCCGGCAGCGGCTAAATAAGATTTTATACAGACTACAAAGGTTCGAAAGCTGAGAGAAAACAGAGGAAAATTGATTTCTACAAAAATTTGATCAAATTTCCCTATTTTTTCAACCTTTTTTCAAATCCTATTGGGAAATCTGCTAAAAATTAATTGGATTTGTAAAGAAAATCAATAGGAATCGTAAAGAAATTTAAAAAAGATGCCGAACCTTTGTAATCTGCCCATATAAAACCAAGAACGTTTTTTACTATGTGAGCGGTATCGTCATGGTGTGTTCGTACTAAAAACATTTGTAAAATAGTAATAAGGACTGCGTTCAAAAATATAGTGCATACATTATGACTTGTAAAATAATATCTATTTGTTTTTTTAAAAATTTTATAATGTACATTAGCTTTGCAATTTTGCAAGTATATGAGAATATTTAATCTCAAATAAATTGTTTAAGTACTTCGTTCGAAAATAGCTTACAGGTGTAAAAATTATTAAAAAGCTGGGTAGTGAAAGATAAAGTGAAAGTGCTGACCATAACATGACTAAGAAAATTGTGTGTCTATTTAAAAAAAAAAAAAATAGAACTTATATAGCAGAAAAATGGATGAGGAAAGCAACTGTTTGGAATTTTTATAAGAAATTTTAAGAGGTTTTCCTTTTGAAAGTTCTTAAGATGTACAAATTTTAGAAGGTTCTTGACAAAGAACTGAAACTGCTGATTGCAAAACGTTCCTACGCAATCAAGTTGCTGATTTTAAATCAATCAAACCACATGCTTCTTGTTGCGTTTTTGATTTAATCATCGGTCGTTTTCATACCATTCATTTCATTCATATTAGTTCGGTTCAACAATGATTATTTTGATGTAGAATACATCAGAAAAAGCTTAAACGAGCGCGTATGAGTTTATTTATGATTAAAACCAAATTAAAGCAAAATAATTTCATTACAATAAAGAGGGGGTGTAACCACCTTCACTTTTTTTGGAAATACATTTTATAAATTGTATAGTACATTCCCATTATAATATATTTTTTATTAAATTTTTTTTTATTTAACAAAAAAAAAACATAAATAAAGAAAAAAATTGCAATTCATATTTCATTGTAAGTATATTCATAAATAAATATAGACTAACTTATGCTTTGATTTGTACATGAAATGTATAAATATAAAGCATTGCCATATATATTATTCAACGAACGGTTTCTCAAAAATTTGAAGTTCAAATGTTCGATCAGCGATTAAATGTTAATAATCGATCAATGATTAAATGTTAGTAATACATGTTCGACAGACGATTCAAACTGATCCGAATTACCCCTTCAGTAACGTGATGCTGATTTTATTCAACAGTAAGTTTCGTTGAGTGATTTAATTTCCGTTGTACTACGGAGGATGTAACCTACGAGCTAGCCCAATTTGCAGGTCAGAAATTTTATGCTGAGATGTTAGAGATAATATGGATGAAATGTTCAGAACACAAAAAAGGATAAACATTCGAAAAATTAAGTGTGTTTTTTTACGGTTGGGTTTTGAAAGTTGAAAAAAAAAAAACAGTGAATTAAATATTTATTTGGGGCGATAAATGAATGATTGCCATTTACTCTTTAAAGTTTAATGTTGCCTATCTGTGAGCTCCAATTTTGACATACTTTTTCCAGCATTTCGGCCGGTATCTCATCAATGGCAGCGGTAATGTTGTCTTCCAGGGCTGGAATTGTGGCTGGTTTGTCCCTGTACACGAGAGACTTCACTTATCTCCACAAAAAATACTCTAATGGAGTCAAATCGTATGAGCTTCGTCGCTGAAGATAATTTTTCTATTTTCGATTTTTCTTACACAGCATGAATTTTGATAATAAAATTCAATGATTTGCAAGTGTTGTTCGTTTGTTAGTCTATTCATGGTAAAATAGCAAATCTTACTGAACATTTTTGGCGTTGCCACATATCACGAATCTTTTTTACACTGAAAAATCAAATTCCAAAAAATTACCCTTTATACATATTTTGTATGGCAAGCTGCAAATCAGCGGCAGAAAGAGAAGCAGTACTTTTATAACAAAAGGTACTCTAAACACGGATATATCGGTTCAACAATGCTTATAAGTAGAAGCGACTGCTGTTATTTGTAAGACAAAATAGTATCTCTACATTATTCTGACTTGACTTTTTTCGTGTCATTACAGTAAATTGGCAGTTAAGTGGTATAAAAAGTATAGTCGTTTATGTGGTACTGGGCTCTGGTCAAAATAATAATCAATGGTTTAAAGCAAGCTGTTAGTAAGAAGACATTTTATGAAAACTTTAATAATTAAAATAAGTATTATAAGTATTTGAAAAAGTGAAATTTTTTCATGTTTGGAAATAGAAAATAATCTGAGTGATAAAGCGAATAATGTAAGTGATAAAGCAATTCGAAGTTTAATTCATTGATATTGGGAAATTTTTTACATGTATACAAATTCACTTATATCGTTTATTTTTGATGGCTCCCAAAAAAATACTAAGCAACGTGGCGCTTTGAAACTTAAAACATATGTTTTATAAGGTTGCCACCTTTCACCAAAGTACTGCGGCCATCTATACGTCAGGTCGGTTAATTTTGGGACCACCCTCGTAGTATTCTACTGGAAATTTGTTAAATTTGCAACAGTATCGGTTCTTCCCGATGACATGCATATGTTAAATACATAACAACTGTTACAAAAACATCGAAAACAGGCGAAAAGATTGAAGTCCCATTTCCGAACTAAATTTAATTTTATAGTGAGATCATGGCCTTAACGAATATGATATGATATGTCTGGCCTTAACGAATATGATTGAAAATCGAACATGTGGTTGAGGAAAACTTTTTATCTTTTGATAATGATGACAGCCGTGAATTCCTGAGTTATTTATTATGATCTCAATTGAAAAAGATGCCATTCAAGTTGTTTTTAGTTACGTTAGCAGAGACATTGATCCAGAAAGGCCTTAAAACTACAACCGTTTGTCGATCAATAAAACCAGGCCCAGCACCACAAACTGCCAATCGCAAGCCGATACATCTTCCTGTTGAAGGAACTTCCCGACGTCGTTGTACCAACTGCAGCGCTCAAAAGAAACAGAGACGCAGTAAGACATTCTGCAAGGAACGCCAAGTAACCTTTCTATACTATTCTTTTTCAATACATAAAAAATCAATAAAATATGATATACATATTATTTGCTCAACTTTTTTTTGATTTAGTTTGTTTTAACGGACGGTTGGTACTTATTTGTACCACTTAACATCCCCGATGATGCAATGGTTTACCACCACTCCTCCAGCCCCCCAATTATTGTTTTTCAGATTTTCATTCACCGATACCTTATTTATCACTTAAATAACATACTGCCACCAAAAATTTTATTGCAGCATTGCTATTCGAATGTCGGTTCGAAAGGGTTAATCATACACTAAAATTCTTGTTCAAATTTAATCACTCAACAAAATTCAGTGTGGTATATTCAACATAATATTGTTGAACGCGTAGTTCGGATCAGTTTCAGTCGTCTGTCGAACATGTTTTATTCACATTTAATCACTCAACAAAAACTCAGCTTTGAATAAATCAGAAAAAACAACAAACAACGCGTATGTGTGTATTCATAATTAAAACAAAATAGTTTCATATCAAAAAAAAGGTGGTTTTGTAGAAACACATTTCATAAATAGTATAGTGTACATTAGATTGGGCCTAAAATCTGCTTCTTTAGAATTTTTATTAGCAATAAAGGCTGGTTAAATTTTGAGGGCCGATGTTGAATGTGAACCACACCTTAACGTCAAGTTTTTTCTGCATTTCATTTGAAATTTCTCAATTTCACACTAACTCAATTTGAACATGGAAAGATACACAATCGAGCAACGCGTTAAAGTTATTCAGGCTTATTATGAAAATGGGGGTTTAAATCAAAATGCATATCGTGCACTTCGTGATTTTTTCGGTCAATTTAATCGTCCAAATGTGCGTACAATCGGAAAAATCGTGCAAAAATTTGAACAAACTGGGTCTGTAGGAGATGTGAAAACACCAGTGCAGCCTCTTGACCATTCCAAACGTCGTCAATGGTCAGAAGGGTGGCAAGAAATGACGACAGTGGATGATCAATTTTCGAAGAAAATCATCTTCAGTGATGAGGCACATTTTCACCTCAGTGGATTCGTCAATAAGCAGAATTGCCGCATTTAGGCGAATGATAATCCAAGAGTGATTGTCGAAAAACCAATGCACCCACAAAGAGTGACTGTTTGGTGCGGTTTATGAGCTGGCGGCAACATCGGGCCGTATTTTTCCAAAATGAGGTCGGTTAGGCAGTTACTGTGAATGGTGTTCGCTATCGTGAGATGATAACGAACTTTTTATGGCCCGAATCGGAAGATATGGATCTGCACGATATGTGGTTTCAACAGGACGGTGCCACTTGCCACACAGCTAACGAAACAATGGCTCTTTTGCGGGACAAATTCAATGGCCTTGTTATCTCACGTGGTGGCAATGTCAATTGGCCGCCAAGATCATGTGATTTGACACCGTTGGACTTCTTTCTTTGGGGTTATTTGAAAGAAAAGGTGTACGTCGATAAGCCAGCAACAATTCAAGAGCTAAAGGATGAGATAATTCGGCCCATTAACGGCATAGAACCTCAATTATGCCTCAGCGTCATCGAAAATTTGGACCATCGGATGGAGGTGTGCCGCCAAGGTCGCGGCGGCCATTTGGCCGATATTTTATTCCATACATAATTGAACCATACTGTATTATCATAATAAAAAGAAATGACAATAATTTCCTAAATAATTTGTGTATTATTCAAAATCAACATTGGCCCTTAAAATTTACCCACCCTTTACAATACCAAAAATATTGTTCTTTGCGAAAAAAATTTTTTTTTGGAAACAAAATTTAGGTCGATATCAGGCTCGCCCAATCCGGTTAAAGTTAAATATTGTATAAATTTTTATATTTATCTATTTTGATTGGATGTTTAATTCTCTAAAAATTGTTGACCCGAACGAACAAGAATAAAATGACCGATGATTAAATCAGAGACACAACAAGTTGCACGCGGTTTGATTGATTTAAAATCAACGAATGTGTATTGGAGTATATTCAGCGTTTGAACGCAAACACATATTAATTATTGTGTTGGTCGTTTTGCAATCAGCAGTTGCAGTTCTTTGATGTGCATCAGAGAACTGCAAAATCAACTTTTTTCTTGATTTAATCATACACAAAAATTCTTGTTCACTTTTAATAATTCAACAAAATTCACTGTAGAATAAAATCAGCATCATGTTACTGAACACTGTTAAATGATTATATTTGCATAAAACATAAACGACAGATGATTCACACTGATTCCAATTACGCGTTCAGTAACATGATGCTGATTTTATTATTATTTATTTGTTGCCAACCGAATTTTGGTAGTTACATGTGCTATCATATTATTTGGTTGCATCTATCGACATTTTCAGTTATTTCTGCTATATAAGGATAATATAAAATAGTTGGCCCAATCGAATTCTGTAGACACGACCGAATTAAATAAAACACCGCTCCCAATTTTATATATAACATACATATGTATTTGAAACATAATCAATAATACTGAAACACGACAAAAATGTATATTTATTGAAGAACAAACACGGAAAACTCCTTTAAATCTGATGGTTATTCTACTGGTAAGAAATCTTCTGAATTTTAGGTCTTTTTGATAGGAAAATAGGAAGGATTTTTCTATTGCTGAAAGTTCTCAGATTCTGAGGGGTTTCTACAAGAAAATGTGTTTAGAATCTCAAGTAGAAAATACTTTGTTTTCTATTTAAAAAAACTCTTAAGATTCTGAAGATTGTTAGTAGAAAAACAGCGTCTAAATTTCTGGATTTTTCTAAAGAAAATGAGGATTTTTTCAAGCTGACAGCATTATATTGGCATATTACGTCAGAATTATAAAGACAACAACATTTTCAATTTAATACTTTCTTAAATCAGTCCATCATCAGCAATGCTGTTGAATGATCCTCAAATTCCGTGAATTTTTCACAAACAAAAAATTACTTTTCGGCCAATGTAACTAACATTAATTTGGTTCGTTGTTTTCTAATTTTATATCCATATCTATCTACGCATAATTTATTTATTAGCTTTTGTTGGTTTTAATATTTTATCAAATTAAAAATTCAAAAATTTCAAACATTTTTACAACAAATATTTTTATTTACATTTAAAAGAGAAAATACAATAATTTGTAAGACTTGGGAGCATTTTTATGCATTCTTAATTTTAAATAGCTGTGTCCAAAACTACTTATCAAGTCTATATCTACATAAATTTGTAGGAAATATTTATATAAAATTCAAAAAAAAAAAACAAACCTGTAGTAAAACATTAGTGAAAGTCTGTTTTCAACAATTCAGTTATAACAACTAATTTAGTGTGTGCAATGTTTTAGTCTGTTGTTTGATTACCTCTATCGAAGTAGTTTGAACAAATTTAATTTAGGCGAATTACAAATGTTTTGTGTCTAATGAAATGTATTGTTTATTGTAATGAAATGTAATGTTTATTTTAGAATTTTACTCCAGATTCTTTTGTAGTTGTAAAAATTAAAAGACCTGCAATAATTTTCCAACTGTTTCCTTTTCTGTATGTAACAATTTATTTGAGAGTGGGAGAAATTAAATAAGAGTGTTGCCAGAATAAAACTAAAAATTTTCAAACTCGTTTTTCAGGATTATGCATGACATTTTTAAATATAGATTTAATAGAGAAAATGTGTACTTGAACAAATGTATACCTTACCACAAAATTAAAAAATTTTTATGCATCCCACCCATAATATTTATTCCAATAAAAACAAATTTTAAAAATTCAATGGTTTCAAATAACATTTTAATTCATCCTCTCCTAAATTTTAATGGAATTAATTTACCATTCCAATATTTTAATTTGATTTAAATATTTTTTTTTTTAATTTTATTAAAAGGTTTGAGGTTAAGAAGAAGAATAAACGTTTTTCTCTAAAACTTTAATTGTTTTGATTTAAGGAATCAACGCGTTAACCAAACCTCTCCAGTCATATCTCCTATTTTCCAGTATTGTGTATATAAATTCTCAAAAGAAAATTGATAAACATTTGACAATTTGTAGCATCAACACTGGATAATAGTAGATATGTATAGTCGACTTTAAATAGTCCTTTATTTTCAAATATAAATTACTTTAAGAACTTTTCTTTCTTTGATTATATAAATATTTATTGATTGTTGCCAACATTTTATCGTTACATAATTATCATATTTTTATCATAGTCAGAATTTTTGTTACCACAGTATGGTTACAGGCAATCATGATATAAAATAGAAGGTGGCAATCATAAAATAGTAAAATATTTACTAAATAATGATGGTAGCGACCATGTTGATGGTTAGAAAACCAATAACTTGGTTGTGACAACCATACCCGATTTCAGCAAGCACAATATAGTAGCAGTGATCATATTACAACCATGTTTTTTCTCTGCGTGGGAGTATACTTTTTTTAATATTATGCATACGTCTTGTATTTGAAGATTATGTGCATGGTAAATTTTATTTAAAAGTAAAAAACATATATGTAAACTTGACATGGATTCTATTTTATATTATTAAATTTTATACCAAAATGCAACAGAGGAAACGAATTACAACTTTGTGCGTGCAAATGAACAAAAAAAACGTGCTTAATACAGGTTGGTTGAAAAGTTCCTGCGCTCACCAAGACATGGCACTGCTAGCTCCAAACTTTTTTTTCTCAAGTTGGTATAACTGTCCTGAGAACACATGCAAAGTTGCAAGTCATTCTGTCAATTCTTTCTTTGTTTACAAGCCATTTGAAGTTGACGTGTCATTGATTTTTTTTAATATGGAAAAAATTGAATATCGTGCCGTCATTAGATTCTTTGTTTTGAAGGGTTTAAAAGCAAAGGAAATTTATGAACAATTGTTAGAAGTGTATAAGGAGTCCTCACCTTCAAAACGCACCGTTGAATTTTTGGCTGGTGAATTTAAACGTGGTCGTACCAGCCTTGAAGACGATCCACGCAAAGGACGACCAAAAACTGCAACCACAGCAGAAATCATTGAGCAGGTACATAATATGGTTAGTGAAGATCCAAGTTTGACTAAGCGTGAAATTGTTAATGCCATGAAGAATTACGTATGAAAAAACTGTTTGGAAAGTTAGTGCCGCACCACACATTAACAATTCAACAAAAACTGGATCGAAAACAAATTTCTCAGCGTAATTTGGAGAGTTTTAAGCCGAATAAAACCGACTTCTTGCGTCGTTTTATAACTATGGATGAGACTTGGATCTACCACCATGATCCTAAATTGAAACAAGAACGTTTACAGTGGACTGAAGCTGGTTGTTCAGCTCCAAAGCAGGTGAAGTCACAACGATCAGCAAAGAAGGTTATGGCATCAGTTTTTTGGGATGCAAAAGGAATTTTGTTGATTGATTATCTTCAGAAAGGTAAAACAATCAACTCTGAATATTATTGCAGCCTTTTGGATCAGCTGGATAAAAAAATTCGTGAGAAAAGACCTGGTTTAAAGAAGAAAAAGAATCATTTTTCATCAAGACAATGCACCTGCTCACAAAAGTGTTTTGACGATGGCTAAATTTAAAGAATTAAAGTACGAATTGCTTGAACATCCACCGTATTCACCAGATTTGGCTAACAGTGACTACTATCTCTTCAGAAATCTCAAACAATTCCTTCGTGGAAAGCATTTTTCGTCGAATGAAGAGGCAATAGCAGCCGTAGACGGTTATTTTGCAGAGCTTCGTAATAAGGATGGGATAAAATTATTGGAAGATCATTGGAACAAGTGTATTGAGCTTCTAGGAGATTATATTGAATAAAAAATATATTTCGTAACAAAAACAGTATTCTTTCATTTCGAGCGCAGAAACTTTTCAACCAACCTGTATGTGCAAATATATTTTAAATATAAAAATTTTTTTGAGTACATATTGAAGTATAAAATATGAGAATTTTAAAACAAATAAACAATGCTATTAATAACCTAACAACAAATTAAAATAGCAGAATATGATGTTATTAATGTACTTACATATACATATATATAAAGGAATAACACTACTGACAGACTCATTATTGACCAGCCCAAACCGCTCGAGCTAGGAACTTGGAATTTGGTGTAAGGGTTTCTTCTCCAGCGCAGGCCTTCGATAAAGATGTTTGAAAATTTTAAGGGGGAGGGAAGTTGAAATTTAAAACATATGTTCCCTGAAGTATGGGCTAAACTTTTTGTTAAAAAGAGGAGGTAGAATTGTCAAAAGCGGCTTCCGAATTATTCGATAAATCGGTGATTTTCTGTTTTTCAATATTTTTAAACCGTTTTTTGAAAAGCGGGTTTTTTGAATTACTTTACAAACCGATTTTTTCGTGCCGAATATTTCAACATTTTCGAATATTTTTAACGATGGAAATATCAAAACAAAAAATATTTTGCATCGTAATAGATTTTGTTCCTTCTCCATCAGGCCAATTTATGCTACAATAGAGTATTCAAAAAACCGAGTTTCAGAAAAATCACTTTTGACACGGCTTCGGTTAAAAAACAGGTTAACCGGTTTTTTATATTACATTACAAGGGCGTCGAAAAAATGTTTAAACGCCTGTAAAAATTCAAATAACAATATTAAAACAAAAATATTGAAAGATTTGAATATTTTTTAGGAAATACCAACCAGTTGGCTGGATTCATGTAAATCGTATACATCTCGCATCGAAATAGCTTTAGCGATTTTCTCGTCAAATCCAGCGATTTTTTTTATCAAACGTATTTTACTTAGAAGCCGGTTGTATTTTCAGAAATGTTATAAAATTTACAAATTGATATTTTTTGTTATAAAAAACAACCTCTAAAATGATTTTTTCCCACTGTTGAGAATATAACACTCAAAACTAGGATTGATCGTTTGACAGTTAATTCTAAAATTTTGCATTATTCAGTAGCAAATTTCATTAAAATACACAGCCCGATAATGTTTTACTTTTTGCGAGATGCCGCCAAGTTAATGTCTTTTTTCAAAATGTTTTATTTTTAACAACTTTAACAGGCTTAACTTGCAACTAATAATTAACAACTATTACTACTGACTGCAATGCCAATATTTACTTTTACTAAACAAATATGTTGACCCGTTTGGCGACCCTGGTTAAAATAGTTAAAAGTATGTGAAAAAATTAGAAAAATTTATATTTAAATAAAAATCCGGTTACCCGACACCAAAAACCCGGTTTTAAAATAAATACAAAAACGTTTAACTGGTTTTCGGTTTTAAACACTCAATACTACAACGAAAAACTAGTAATTTTTTACTTGTCAAATTCCATAAAAGTTTTTAATTAAAATTTAGAAGCTTTTTCAAAACTACAAGTTTTGGTTGTAGTGTAAATTTCTCTTTTTGTCATTCCTATGACATACGTATGTGATTTTTTTTGGAAAAAAATATCATAAAATATATTTTAAAAATGTTGTAAGCAAAAGGTGAAAAATTTCTAATTTGCGCTTTTATGAAATAATTTTGTTTGCTGACTACAATACAAAATATCGCAAGCACATTTTATACATTACGGCATAATGGCTTTCCTATAATTGACGTTGAACCTATTAAATTTTATATTTATCGAAGTTAGTACCTAGTTTTTCAGTTAATATTAAATTTAAATTTTCTTTTAATTTTACCTTTAAATAAATTTATTTTTTTAAACTCTCGTCAATTTTTTTTAGTGTATATTAAATGTATTGCGATATAACAAGTACAACTTTAAAACTTCAATGGCGATGTGCTACCTCTAAATAAATTTTTTTAATTTCTTTGCAAACCATATTTTTTTCCATAACGACAAATTTGTAGAAATGTGGAGCTCGTGAATTCGAACTTTTTTGGAACACCTTAAACTTGTTGTGATCGAAACTACATTTTTAAGAATACCCAAAAATTGTAGCCCATTAGTCTTGGAACCTTAAAAGAATTCTAAAAGAAATTTTAAAATATTTTTTATGACTTTTTAATCTTTTTGTTTTTAGTTTTTTCATCTAAAAAATTCAGTTTGGTATACACACTGAAATGGTTTACAATTTTGTATTAGGCATAGTTTAAAGAAATATACAAAGTTAACATTTTACTTTTAGTTCCATTTTCTACGATAGGTTGAAGTATTCAAAAAAAGGTCGAATACATGACAATTCTAAGTGGTATTTTTAACGACCCAAACTGCTTTGGATAGAAACCTAAAATTTATAATATGTATTCCGTGGAGTATAGGAAAATGTACTAACTAAGTACTTTTTGTAGTTTTTGCCAGAAACGTGGTAAAAATTCTCAAACCCTATTGGCTATAAATCTAAATTTTGCATATGTGTTTCCTAGTGCATTGGCTAAGACTCCCCTGCGGGAAAAAAGGGGTCAGTTGGGAATCGGGACCTGTCCCGGGATAGGTGAAAACAGAAAAAACATATCACGAGATAGGTGAAAAGAGCACCGGTTCCTAAATTACCTATCACGTGACAGGTTTAAAAGTCACGACTTGTCCTTTTAGACCAGTCCTGTGACATGTCACAGAGGGAAATTGACCCCTCCTAGGACAAGCCCATGTTAAAGTGATCGGTCCCGTGACCGGTACCTATCACAATAAACCGGTCATGTGACGTGTCCTGGGATAGGTCCTTTTCCCGCAGGGTCATTTTAATGACCTTCCAAGCCTTTTGGCATATGTTTTAGCATATGTTTTCCTTGACGTATCTGTAGGTTAATTCAGTGAAGGATAATTTTTGAAATTTTGAATAATATATTGGTAAAAATAGGAATAAAAAGTACCCCCTTAAACATCCAGGCCAAGCCGCTAAAGTTAGGAACTTAAAACTTGGCATGATCTATGACGGAATTGTTTGGAAGTTTTTAAGTTCAATAGCATAACGTATATATATAAAATGTTTTCGTTTTTAAGTTATTCTGTAATTTTTTTAACTTTTCTGAAAAGTTCCGATACTAAAATTTTTGGCAACCCTGAAACCTTGAATTTTTTTATTTATGGTTGCAGCCAAATTTTTATCTTATGCTTTTTCACTGCGCTCTTATTTTAATTACCGATCCCAATATACCGGATTTGGAGTTGTATAATTTTATATAGCTTAAGAATTGAATGGTGTTTTCATTTTGGATTTTCTCCACATTCTTGATAAACAAATTTAATTAAAGAGGAAAACCTTTTCGAAAAAAAATAATTCGAATATATTGCGATATATAAAACTACCTTATGGTAACCAAGTACTGGGCCTTTAAACTAGTAAATAATAAGCATATAATTAGTTTAATTATAATGAGAGAATAAAATATGTATGTATATATGTATGTGTATAATTTATTAATCTCCAACATTGATAAGCATCGTGTTTATTGACAATTTAATATAATAAATTAGCGTTACTTTAACGTCATAAACCACAGTGGTTTGGTTTCGAATAATATTAACTATTTTGAATTTTTAATATAACGGTAAATTTGGAATTATATTTTAAAAATACAAATGCTTATGATATTTCGAGGTACTGGTCATTTTTAAAAATTACCATAGCGAGGTTCGGTAAATATCCTAAGGGATACATTTTTTGATACCCCACAGGGCAAGCACCTTTTTTTAATTATTTATTAATTGAATCTTCACCTACTTTTGTGAACTTAAAATCTTGAAACTAAATCTTAATATTAAGTCCAGCCAGTGCCAGACGAATTTTTATTTGTTCATTAATTTATATTCATAGATATGTATGGCATCTGAAAATTCATATGTTCATATGTTTGATAGGTCTGCAGTGTCCCTCCATCTAAGTCGCATATTCCCATCATTATTCAAAAGATTCCGTGCTAGAACATTGGGATGAGTTTCCAGTTTCTTCAAGTAGTTGTTGCTATATCTAGTGATTTCGTTACTAACTAAGGGTTGAGATCTTTATGAATGTTGTCATTCCTAACATACCAGGGGGCGTTTGTAATAATTTTCAAGAGCTTGTTTTGCCTTCTCTGAATTTTTATAATATTAGATGGTGAGGCAGTACCCCAGAGCTGAATTCCATAGCACCATATGGGTTTTATAATAGAGTAGTATAATAATAGTTTACAATCCAAGGCAAGTTTAGAGTTTCTACCGATTAACCAAGAGAGTTGAATAGCCTTTAACTTTATTTCGGTAAGTTTCGCTTCTATATGACTTTTCCAAGTGAGACGACGGTCAATATGGATACCAAGATACTTTACACATGTATCTTGTGGTATGTTTCTCTTCTCAAAGTAAAAGTCATATGAATACATTTCTGCTCGTTAACCTTAATTCTCCATCTATCTAGCCAGTACTCCAAAACTGTTATGTGGTTCTGAAGCAATCTAGATACTATTAGCGGATCATTATAAACGCTAAGTATTGCTGTATCATCAGTGAATGTTGATGCGTGAGTGTTTTCATTCAATGGCATGTCCGAGGTGTATAAAATATACAACAGTGGACCCAATATACTACCTTGTGGGACTCCCGCTTGTATATCCTGGGGGGAGCTGATAAAACTTTTTTCCGAGAGGCTAAATTTTCTGTTTTTATATAGCTTTCTAACAGCTTATGTGTATTTGGGGGTAACATAAGTTTCTTTTTTTTTAAAACCGATCGGTTTCGAATATTTTGTAAATTCGAAGAAAACCGAAAACCGGTCTTTTTTGTCCGGTTAACCGGTTTTTTTAATTGCATCACCAACTGGGTTACTTGGTCTATTTTATTTTTTCCGAACACTTTTATAATCGTTTCTTTGGTTATGAAGATTTAGATGTTAGTGTTAGATTCCGATGAAGACTTAACTTTGGATATTCCAAATTCAAATAGTTTAATTTCTGATCTAAATAACACAATAAACAGTGTTCAAAAAAGAGACTGTACAAAATCATTCATCGTTATATGTGGCCTTCTCCGAGAAAAGGGACCTAGTGTGTGAAATTGAAGTTTTGAGAAAAACGCATTTTAAGTTTCATAACGTTCACAGTGAGAACACACTTTCAGTTGGGAGATGCGATTTGGTATGGTTAGTTATAATTGGGTGCCGACTTTGGTGACGTCTTTCCTATATGGTGACGTATTTTTTTTCGCTTTTAGAGTGACAATTTAAAAACAATTTAAAATAAAAAAAAATTAAAATTATAATGTTTTTCTCATTTTTATCGATTTTTCCAAGTTCGTTTTGTACGTTTTTATGGGGTAAATAATTTTTTATCAGAAATCTAACTCATTTCATCTTATTTTATATCCTTTTAGGTATCAGAATCCACTCTTAAGTCCAAACTAGGTCGATTTTCTCGCAGAAGGTCACATATGATGATTCCATATATCTTGATAAATGCGACAAAAGAACTGAAAAGTTGAAAAATTTATATAATTGTCTTTTGACTATTTGTCCAACATCTACTTTTAGTGAAAGAGTATTTTCCACTTCTAGCTTTATCAAAAGCAAACAAAAAAATCGTCTCAAAACGAAACATTTAAATTGCATATTATTTCTAAAATATTATTTAAGAAGTAAAAAATAGATTTTCTCCTTACATATTTAAAATGTGATATTAAAAAAATTTATTTAATGCCAAACGTTTTAAACGTTCAAATTACTAACGTACCTAATTTTACCCAATTTACAAACTTAATGATCTCTATTCATTTGATATGAATATAGTTTTATAATATTAATTTTTAAAATATTATATTAAAAAATATTAAAACCAATAAATAATATGTTGAAATGAAATAAAAAAATTAAATTTAAATGAATGTATTTTTTTGTTTTTATTACTTCATATATTAAATTTCTTTTTGTTTGTAATGAAAACAATTAACAAATTACATAAGCTTTTTATTTAAATTAAAAAAAAAAAACCAAAAAAACCGGTTGACCGGTTTTTTCTGCAAAAACCGAAACCGGTTTTTTTAAAATTCGATTTTTCGAAGAAAACCGAAACCGGTTTTTTCAAAAGGCCGGTTTTTTGAATACTCTAGTTTAATTTAAAGATCGCCTTTTTGACCTCCCGAATCTCAAACGATAATGGGGGTAATCTGCTATGTGCTGGGGTACAAATGGTGGCAACTCTTCTATAGAATATGGTATATTTGGCGTGAATACTTTTTTTAAATGTTCTACAAACAGATCTTCTTTCTTGGTATCATTTTGTTCCCAACCTCCGTTTGATTTACGCAAAGGAGGCTTACATACGACAGGTCTTTTAAGATTTTTCGTAGCACGCCATAACGAGTAAATTCGAGGGCAAGCACCTGAAAACATTTTATTTTTTCTTTTAATCAAAAATAAAAAAGAAAACAATTTAAATGAACTTTAAGTCGAAAAACATCTTGAGATTTACATAACAAAGTTAAAAAAAGAAAACGTTTTAAAATCATATTTTACGAGCTTTGGTTCAAGTATATTATATAAAATTATTCATACAAATTATATATTTATTTTAATTTTTCTTTGCCTGCCATGTGGTTGTTTGGTTTGAATACTGTAAAACTATACCTACCACTTGAGTAACGCACTCACTCATTCATCATTCAGTATTGCTGTTTGTTATTTAATATTTATAACAAATGCTTACTTTTGTTTACAAACCGATTTATTTATATTGGATACATCTCCTTAGTATTATTTTGTTGCAAGAATATGCGCGAAAATTAAGCCAAACATTATTATATTTGCTCATTTGTGTTAAATATTTACTCAATGAAGAATATTTAATGGACAACTTTTGTAGATATATTTTTTCTTGCAAATAGACTTTTGGTAATGTTAATGCTAGGATCGCCTTGATCAATTGTACAGTCATACAATCGTTTGACAAATCGCACATTTTTGCACATCGAGGGTTAAGCCCTATTTATGTATATCTAATTAGCCAACCTATTTAAATATATTAAACAAACTGTAAGCTATGATTATTTTTTAATATTTTGTGGGGTAAAACTTTTGTTTAATTACCACCTCCAATCTTCGCGGCACACTTTCAACGAGAGTCTTGATTCTAAACGAAGGAATATAGTTCCAAGCAGTTTGACCAGCTTGCCAAAATTGATACAGATTTATTAGTTGTTTAAAGTGTACACTTGCCTCCACGTCATTTCAAAGATTTTTTATTGAGATCCGAACTATGTGGTGGCCATAGCAGTAAATCTACAGGTTCATTCGGTTCATTGTCATGCACAAAGACCCAAGTTTTCCTCATTAAATGATATTACGTTTTGTTCTAAACTCTGGTTATATTAATGATAATCCATTCTTCTCTTCTCCGCCTTGATAATGCACCCTAAACCATTATAAATCCGCCATGCTTAATGGTTTTTAATGCATTGCCAGAATTGAACTCTTGTTTGGAAGGACGTCATACATTTTTCTTTACATCAGATCCAAAGTCATTAAATTTTGATTCGTCACTTCAAAAAACATTTTTTTCAAAATGAAATCGGATTATTAATATAAACTTTTGCTATGCATCCAATTTTCTTTTCTTTATTTCTCGATATACTTTTCCCTGTAATATTCAATAGCTTCGATAGGCTGTTTATAGTAAGAATTGTCTAGCTGCTTCAAATAGCATTCAAACAGAAATCTTTTACCACCGTGCTATTTTTTTAAGTTTGGAAATATAAAATAACCATAGGGAGCTAAATCTGGCAAATAAGGTGCGTATTGAATCAATTCGAACTTTAATTCATTGATTTTGGCCAATTTTGAGCAATTTAAAAAAAAAGAGTATTAAAAAATGTTTTAAGTTTACCACTTTCACCAAAGTATTTTTTCCAAACTACTTCCGCCCACAAATGTGAACGTTTGTCTGATAAAATCATTAATATGAACAAACCATACATGTAATTGAGATTGCCCAGGTCTGCTTGTGTAAACTCTTTTAATTTGACACATCCACTACAAAAAGATTAAAACAAATTATTCAAAGAGGAAAAAAGAATTTATTTTCTTCTTAATATATTCCGATATTTAAAAATTCCGGTAACGAAGTATCGGTCTCTTAAGCTAGTATAGAATAAATCAGTATCTGTCAAAAGATGTCGTACTGTCAACATCAATCTTGGTTTAAAACAAATCATTTTTACGGCTTGTAAAACTTTCTTTAATATTTGTTCATATGACATTTAATTTTCAAACAATTTATTTGTTTTTGGTCCAAAAGTTATAAAGACGATGTGCTGCAATATTATAAAAAAAGTTTTTGCTTAAAAATTACAATTTTTAATTTTTTTTTCCCTAAATATGCCGAAACATCCTCCAAATAATAAAAGGAATGTGATTTCAAAATACTACTTTTATGTATTTGATTCAAATATGAAAAGTCATTTTGTATCTTCTTGGTAACCAAATTTCGACATTGTTAATGTAACGACATGTTTGGATGTAAAGTAAGGTTACTCGATTTAAATTTACCTAACATGACGCGACGTTACGCTACGTAGAGCTACACAACGCAACTTAAAAAGGAATGATTTAAAAAAATATAACTGCGAGAGGGGTATGCATCAACATCCTGTTAAGTTGAGTATTTCAGTATTATGAATTAAAAAAAAAAAAACATAAGTGAATTGATCAATTTTATACCGAAATTATAAATATGACAAAAAATGAATATGACGAAAAATATAAATAGTAACAATTTAAATATAACAATGTCCTATTTGCAGCCACATTTTATATATTATTTCTCAGTAACTGCAAGAATTGCATTCTCTTTATTTTTTTTACCAAACTGCTTATAATATCAGCAAATAATTTAGCCAAAGCTAGCAACAATATAGCAGGAGTATTAAGTAGAAATACATCGATATATCAACTTCACAGTTTAGTAATGTTTTTTTCGATGATGATGTTAATGCTTCACAGTGGAATAGAAGGTATGAAAAAAGTCTTTAATTGTTTACTTTTTACAATTATTTTTTTTTGTGGTAAATTAAACGACTTAAAATTGGCAGATCTTTTACCTCCTAAATCCCCAAAATGACGTAAAATACGAAACACGTTTGTCTCAAATTTGTTCTTTCTTTAACATATTAAAATTTTACCATTTAAGCTTGAAATAACTTTCCATTTAGAATATTTACACTATTTCTTAAAAAAAATAGAAAATTCGAAAAAATAACTCAGCTTGGTTAAGCCTCAAAACTCTGATTAACTAGCTAAACTACTGTAAAAAGTAATCAAATTTGTGTGAATTATTTCGTTTTGACTGACTCTCAATTAATGAACAATTATTAGAGATGAATGGGATAAAAAAAATTTTAATATTTGTATCACACAGAGAGTCAAGTCAAAAGGCAGCAGAATCTAACAAACAAAACAATTTATTATGGTTAATACGATCCAACTGGTGGTTTTTGCATCTCAACCGCTAACTAGACAATCAGTTTGTAACGAACACGACGCTGGTTAAGACGTAAAGCTCTGAAAAAATCATATTGAAATTATTTATTTACAACAAAATTACAAAACGTGAAACTAAATAAAAGTGGAATTTAGTTTAGAAAAAACAAAAACTGTATTTGATTTATTAAATATTTACAAAAGGTACAAGATCACAAAAAATGATCAGTTTCAAAATAAGTTTTAAATTATTAAATAAAGCTTTAAGCTTTTTTAACTTGTTTTAAAAAAATAAAATAAGCAGAGTAGAAATAGTATTTCGTGTGTGTGTGAATGAATTTAGTGGAGGAAAGCTTTTTTACGAGTAGATGCCAATAAGCGACCTTCAATCTAAAAAAAGCGAATGTTAAAATAAAAATAAAACTAAATTGAATTTTAAAAACAAATATAAAAATAAAGAAAATGTCAAAATCAAATTAAACGATACGGCAAAACTTTTGAATAAAACGAACGAAACAATAGGTTGACATTAAGTTAAATGTGCACGAAAACATTTTTACAAAATTAAAAATAATATAAAAAATTTATAAATTAATAAATATTAAAAAACCTAATTTGTGGTTTCGTTCGAAAGAGATGTTTTATAAAAGACACATTGCTAAAATGTGTTAACTATTGTATATTTAGAAACTTAAAGAAATGTAATAAATAAGGCAAGGAATTTCAAGCAATTAATAATCGCAAATATGCTCTACATAATGCGTCTCAAAAAGAAGAATATAAATTAAAAACATAAAAAGATATGCACCATAAACAATTTTTTTCAAAAAATAAGTTACTTTATATTATAATATACAAAAATATGTTCTATGATTGTTATTTTACCAATAGACACAGAATTAGAAGTGAAGCTTCGACAACATCGACAAGATTTTTGAGAATGTTTATTCTTCAAAATAATAAAAATATATTGTGTTTGAATCAAAATAGGAAAGTGTAAACACTTTTTACACTTTTAGTAAATAAAAAAATGCTATTTAAAACGAAAAATATGCACAGAGTTGTATCAAAAAGCACAAAATACGCATTAAAAAGCCGTTAAATATGCATTTGAAGTCAAGAAATGCAAAAACACAAATTTTGTTCTAAATATGACGACTCCTGCATAGAAAAACAATTGTCCGATGACGCAGATTTTGCCTATTAATAATTTAAGATTTCGAATTTCTTAAAAATCTAATAAATTCTCGAATTTTTTTTGTCAGAAATCTATTTTCCTTATTATTTAAATAATTATAAATCCTAAATTACATTTTATTTAATAAAAAACTATATTTTTTAAGACTTATATTTTAATCTGTAAAATGTTAAGAAAATTTAAAAAATTTAAACTTTTTCCAGTTATAATTTATTTAAATTGAGCAAAAAACTAATAAAATAAATTGTAAAAGTCTGTAAAAATGTTTGCTAAGGTTACTAAAAATTAGTACAAACGAGCTCTGCGGAAAACTTGCTGAAATGAGCAGATTTTTTTTTGCTTAAAAAAATGAAAACAGCAAAAATAAAACTGTTAATAGTTGAATAGTTGAAATTGACAATTTACCTTGCTGAAATCTGCTAAAAATATTGCTAAGTATTAGTAGAATAAATAATAAAAAATTGAATTAAATGGACACGTGAACATTAAAGTGAATCTTCATATTTCTACTAAAGGATAAAAAAAGTGGTAATGTGAATCAAAACCATGGACTACGGTTCAATGTAAAAATACTTTATGCGAATAGGCAATCTTGTCGGAAAGACCTCCCCTCTTTTTCAGAAGTTTGACAAATCGTACAATTCCATGTGTATCGAAATGGAAGACAACCGTTGAAAGTAGTGCATTACACTGCAAGAAGATTATGTTGAAGAGTTAAAATGATCCAAAACTTGTTTTTCATTGTAAGGCCTAACATGTAGAAGTCCCTAGAGCGTATTATTATTATTATTCACCTATATATTTTAAAACAGTCATACGCACTGATGTTTTTTCACTGAAGTTTTTTTTTCTTCTTATTAAATCAAGAATAAAGGTATTTTACGACAATTATAATAATTAAATATTAAAATATTTTATATTTTATTTAACTCTTTAAATTTTTTGATAATTATGAAAAATGAATGATATTTTGTTGGAGTTTAGATTATATAATCATACGTATTATTTTTATAAATTATTTAAATGCCGTTTTTTTTGTAATAATGGAGAATACCGGAAAAAATATTTCACATAACATTTATACAGATCAACAATAATAAAAAAAACTTAACTTATCTTATTAGCTAACTAAACTTTACTTATTAAAACTTTTTTCGTTTACAACCTTTAGTTAATTTTACCTCAATTTTGTTTTTAAAATATCTATCATTTGCTTTATTTTAAACATATTCGTAGTACGTCCATTTATTTATACATGAGTACAGGAAAAAATTCTGAAATAAGTTAGCGAAATATTATTAAATAACAAAACAAAATATTAGTTGATTTTTGTTAATAAATCGCGAAGCAGTTTTGTTGTATATAAATGTGGAAAAACGTAAAAAGTAAATGATGTCATCAATTAAATAATAATACAAAAAATAATATAAATAATATAAATTAATTATACAATAAAATATAAAGTGATACTAATCGGCATCTTAAATTTTATAGGTTAAAAGCGTAAAAAACTAACGTACTTAAACTGAAAAAAAAACATACACACAAAAGAAACATAAAAATAAGACAAAAGTCTCAACTGTTACAACCACCACCCAGTTAACTTTACGCAACTGTAGAATAAAAGAGTCTGATTATAAATTTTTATACAAAGCATTAAAACAAAATGGATGCAACAAAATCATATCTTGTGGAAAAATATCAAGACTTATGCAACATTATGGAACGTGAAACATTGGGTACAGAAGTTTTAATATATGGCACATCTGGTCTAATGCTATTGTTAGCTTATGCTAAACGTAAACCGGCATATTTAGTGCGACCCTTTAAGAAACCCTCTCACATACCGGAACGTTTAATCAATGAACGGGTAATGCATACAGGTCAAATACGTGATATACAACAAAATGGACCCGACACTTTACTGCTCATTAGCCATCGCCCATTAATACCATTCTTTATGAGTAACAAACGTTTATTGCCCATCAAATTACCTGGGGTTCAAGTTAATGGCAATGGTATATCATGGTTACAAAATTGTCTAGTTGGTCGTGAAGCCACCTTTATACCACTGAACAATCGTGTTTCGGATAAATATGTTGTTTCCCAACTGTGTTTGGTGCATCCACCAAAAGGCAATCGTTTGTTTGATGTTTCAGAGACGTTATTAAAACTACGCTTTGCTCGTTTTGCTGAAGATCCCAATGGTAGTGTTAAGAAAAATGCTAAATATTATAAACATTTGGCTAATGTTGAGGCTACAACACAATCACGAGAAGCTATGTTGGTTAAAGCTTCTCATTATCCATGGATTTGGAAAGCTTTACATGATTTTAAGGCTTCGATATTGCCGAAAGAAAAACTTTTACCAGAATTAGTGCGTTAGAAAAACAAAACGAAACAAAATATGTTGAACAAAAATCGAAATTTTCGTAAGAGTTCTGCAACTCAAAATGTTATGAAATTAATTTAAAATTCATGTTTCAAATATTTTAGGAAGCAAATCACTAGGGTTTGGGGAAATAAAAGTTCAACAAAAATTCCCGGGAAATTTTAAAAAATAAGTTACTTACATTTTTTACAGGAAAACAACAAATTTTTAAAATATATTTTTTTTAACGAGATTGAATTAAACATTTTTTTATATTTTCAAACTTTTTATTAATTAAATTAAAAATTTCTATGAAAAGTCTAAAATAGAGTGATAATTTATTTTTTAGTAATACATCTTTTAAAAGAGAGATATTATTATAGTATACTTTGAGGTAAAAAATTCCCCAGAATTTTAAGGTTTTTAAATGAGAAGTTTTCATATCTTATTTAAACATTTTTTTAAAATCTAATATTCTTTATAAAGATGTCTTTTTATGATGATGTTATTAAAAAAAAATAAGCTAAATATATAAAACATTATCAACTCCTAGGCGAAATTATATGACAAAATATTTTAGAAGTACCTTTACATTTCTACTCATAACTTTTTAACCACTGTACTATGGGTAATTTAGCCACTTTTTAGGACAACACTAATTACAGCCAACGTATTGGACCGATATGGCTGAAATTTGGAATATAAGAGTGAGCACGCACAGCTGGGATTTTTGATTTTTGTAATAGCAGAAATTTTTAGGGCTACCATCGTATGAAAATTAAAAAATTAAAAGACTGAATATCTCGAAAACGAACAGATCAAATCTTTTGAAACTCTACGATAACAATAAAATCATAAATAGCATTAGTTTTTTTCTATTTTTTCTTCTCACAAATTCAAACAATAAAAAGTTTACTATATTAGAAGTTAAGGCTGTCTAGAAGAAAATTATATTTCTCAAACACCGAAAAAACCTCAACGTAAAATTTAAAAAATAAATTCAATATTCTTTTTTTTTAACTTTTCCACAAGGTAGAATACAGCCAAACACGGACAAAGTTTTAAAAGCTTACCTAAAGTTTATATTTAAGAAAAAAGTCATTAATTTGAGGTTTAGTTAGAATCCAACGTTTTGTAAACAAGAATAATAACGTGCACCAAAATATTTTTCTTTTTTTAGTTAAGTACTTACTTTTCTCCATATTATGTACGATTTTCTTTTCGTTCGTTAAAAGTACACTTTTTATGCTGCACTGAGCAAGTTGCTCGCAAATGCCAACTTCGAATGGCCGCAAATCAGCTAGGATTTGTTGTTACAAAAACAAAATAAGCAGTCGCTTGCTTTGATATTTTCTTTATCGAACGGCATTAACAAAAACATTAAATTAAATAGCTTGAAGTCTACCCAGGTAGATTTCACAAATAAAAATATTGATTACAAACCAATTTACATAGACCAAGAAATAATTCCATTTGCTAATACAGCGAAGTACCTTGGAATGACACTCGATGCAAAATTACATTGGAAAGAGCATGTGAAGAAGAAAAACGAAGAACTTGAAATAAAATATAGAAAATATAGATGGCTTATTGACAGAAAATCGCTTTTATCGTTACATAATAAGATTATGATATATAAACAAATCATTAAACCAGTTTGGACCTATGGGATTCAGATCTGGGGATGTGCGAAGAATAGTGTAATAGAAATCATACAAAGATTTAAAAATAAAGTATTACGAAATTTAGTAAAAGCTCCATGGTAAAAATAGAAACAATTGCTTCTGAAATACAAATCAAAGCAGAATCACATGCAATTAAACTTTTACAACACCAAAATAATGAAATTCCGGCCCTCTTAAATACTTCAGGATTGCCAAGAAGATTAAACCGATACAAACCCCACGACCTTAAATGGCGCTTCAACCAGTAAGAAGTTTTTGTCAAAAACTTCGTCTGCTGTACTTAATTTGATATATAAATAAATAAATATATTTTGTATTATGCTAGTTAGTCAATATTGACTAGTTGTAGTCCTTAAGTAAAAATAAAAAAAAAATTATTTTATTGCAAATGGGAAAATGATTTTTGGCGTAGATTTCTACTCAAATTACCTACTGTGCGTTCATTTTAATTTTTTTTAAATTTCATAGTTGTTCTAAAATGAATTCTGTTTTCTATAAACTTAAAATATGTTTCCTTAAAAAGTTTTTGTCATACTTTTTGCCAGGCTCCTAGAGGTGAATAATACTTTAGATCAGTTGCGTCCAACTCATATGCACAATGTGCAAGCTTTTACAAAAGAGCTTTTTCACCTACAGCGAGCTTCGACGAGACATTTGTTTTTATCACAAAATTTTTTTGTTCACCACAAAATTATTATAAATCTAATTTATGCCTTCACTTGTTTAAAATTCGTTATAATTTTCTGAAACAGTATTTATATTAGAAATTTCTCATATACTTTTTCTGTATTTTTTTTAAACTACTGATACAAACGGAATAAATCAAATTGGAAATTGTAAAGTAAATTTTAATATTCCTAATATTGTAATTATATCACCCTGTTTACTAATTACCCACAATGTTTGAAATGTTTGAAAGATTTTAGAAGGAAGTTTTCTCGGCACCTTTATTTGACAATTGCGTTTAAAAATAATCTTTCAAAATTTAAGTTTTTCATACAAATTTCTTAAAATTTTCAAAAAGATTATAATCAGAACTATGTATGAAATTTTTCTAAATAATATTTGAAACAAAAATTGTGCTAATTGCTGAATATGAAGGTGTATTTACGCGACGCCTACCTCTATCTGCTATTATCCTGTATTGGGGACATGATTAATCAAATTTTTGTAAATTCTCTTTCGAAAATGACATTTCGTATCACCAAGTATTGGGAAATATATATATGGATAAATATAGCCCTCAGACTGACCCATAAACCGGGAAAATAGTTTCGATTAAATTTAGCCATTTCGCACACAAATAAAATCAGATAAAAATCTTAAGTGGCCGTCTTTTTTTAACATACATATTTAATATATAATTATATTTTTACTTAAAAGATAATCAAGGGATGGGATGCTTGAAATTCCTTAAAATTCATGAAATACTTACTACTCCTGCTTATTTATAAATAAGGAAAAAAAAAAATGCAATTACAGTCTTATACATGAACATTTATTTTTTATATTAATATATTCAATAAAAAGAAATATAAAATCAAAATATGTTTTTCAATATTTAATTTTTCAGTTAAAAATATAAATCAAACAAAATGAGTTGTGGCATGGGCATGGTGAAATATATACTATTTTTATTTAATCTTTTATGTTCGGTAAGTAGCTTTAAATATGTTTTAAATATTTATAATTTTTATTTTAACTTTCTATATAAATACAAATTCTTCACATAATAAATTTTTCAATCGTTTATAAAAAGTTTTCATTTCTATTAGTTGCAATATTCTAGTCTCAGGGTTTACAGGCGAAAATAAAAATTTCTAAATAAACTGTGTATATTTTTTCCGAAAACATTTCAATAATTGCCAAGGGTAGCGTACATTTCGTCACTTTGGCAAACATTAAAAAAAATTATAACTCATTGGGATAATTGGAATTAAATTTGAAATTTAAAATAATGGGAAATAATTGATTTGGTAACAACACATTAATCAAGAAAATGCATTAAATTCGGTTTCAACAATTTTTGGTACAAATATATCCCAGCAAAATATTTTATAGCCAGCTACTTAAGTGGTTGTATAGTGAAACTAAATTTTTTTACTGTTTATAATTCGGCATATGTACTAATTATTTCTGTTAGATAAAGTCGTTTTTATAAGAAAAAATCTTACGCGCGACTACATATTTATTTACGATATTGGTAACTACTTAATTTTTAGTTACTAAAAAGTATATGAGTATTATTTACAAACCTGTGATTACTTATGTTTTCCGCCCGATGAAAAAAGTTCCGATATAATTCATATAGTCATGTATATAATTCCACATATATCTTCTTTGATCCGAAAAATGGCATACATAATCTTAGCTCATGCGATCCCGTGACATCTCATCTGATATAATTTGATCCGAAAAATCTTAATCAATTTGTATATAATTTGACACAGTTTGATATTATTTGATCCTTGCTTTAAAGTATCTCAAGTATTGGACTTTTTTAACATGCAAATTTTTCAAATTTGTTTTTTTTTTTATTTTCGTATTTTTTTAATTGCACCTCTTGGCGGCTCAAAGTTTCAGACTTGTAGAGAAGCAAATCATATCTTTTTATATACAGCAATTTTTATTAGGTAATTTCTCCACTAAAACATTATCGGACCAAAACAAATAATATGCCGAACTTATGCAACATGCATGAATTTATTATAAGCCAGATCATAATGTTTAATTTTATATATCCATATACAAAAGTAATAGAATTTTTTTGTTAAATTCTAATATATCCAGCAAAAACATGGTAATGACAGGTCATTACTATATAGATTACTATGAAATTATAGGTAATTACCTTTTGCATTACTTTAAAATACTTTTAAATGTCCACTATTATTTTACTAAGAGTAACTACTTACTTTACCATTGTAAGTCACCACTTATTTCTTCTGGTATCTCATTATTCTCACTTTGTTTGTAAGCGAGAGGGAAATGACCACCCATAAATTTTTGGAAATCGCGAACAAAAGTAATAAAGCGAGTAAATTATTACTTGGTAATATCTGTTTTTGCTGGGCCCAATACTGGGAACTACTAGATGGATCGACACGGCAGGTTATCGTGTAAATCAAGCTTAATTTTGGTTGGGTTTCATTACGCTCGACATCCCGTTTAAACTAGATTTTGAAATCTAATTTGTGTAACTAGAACTATCTGCTCATTTTTGAAACCAAAAACGAATCAAGCCAGTTTCGGATACCCTGTTGTGAAGTGATGCGTATTCCAGTGAGAGCATTCTGGATGGATCGGAAGAGGCAAGGTCTGGACTGTAAGGCGAGGCAAAACTTCCCAAATTTCCTAAATGGTTTTTAACCGGTTTTGAAACTTGCACTTAACCCCACCGAAGTAAGAAAACAAAACATGGTTATAAACTTAAAAAAAAGCTTCAACAATTCCGCCAACTCTTCTTCAGATGACGGCAACAACTGTTCTAAGAATTATCATCTCGGGTCCTTTATCTTTCACCACCTTTTATCTCTTTTTTATTCCCTTCCCAGCAAAACCATGGTATCAACTGCTTACCAGCCTATTTACTCGCTTAATTACTTTTGTTCGCGATGAGCCCAAAAGTAAGGAGTGGTCATTACCTTCTCAATTACAAAATACACAAATTAATGCCTGGCCGTTACCCTCTCGTTTAAGAACAGACAAAAAATAATGAGTACCCATTACCTTTGGGCTCATCGCGAACAAAAGTAATTAAGCGAGTAAATAGGCTGGTAAGTAGTTGATACCATGGTTTTGCTGGGTTTCCTAAGAAAGTAACCAATTATCTATTTAGTAGTAAGAATTTCCTTAGTGTTGCTTCTCCTTACAAAAAAAAAAAAAATGGGTCCAAGGCTACGTTTCCACTTGACGTGTTTTGAACTAAAAGGGCATTTAGTAAATGTTTTTCCCTGTATTTTTTTGGTCCAAAACACTTATAATTGCAACGTAGCACAAGTTTCTGCATTTATATGTATATTAAATATTAAAAAAGATTTACAGCCGAATGCATACAGATCTTATTGCTTTTTATAACACAATATAAGTCAAATTAACTAACATGAGATTGTTATAAGAACCAAATAAATGTTTATTTTCTTTATACGAGTGAATAATATATACATATATTTATGTATGTATGAAAAAATTTAAAAATCATTTTATGACATAACAAATTTTTTTAAAAAAAAATGTATCATTGCTTTATTATAACAAAACTTTAAAGTTTAAATAATAACATATTTGTTGTTGACACACCTTAAAAAGAATAAACAAATTACAATATTTTCCAATTATATTGTTCATTATGTGCTTACCATAATTACATTGCTAGACGCTTGCCCTCAAAACTTCCGTTCTGTAAAATTCAAAACAAACAGATTTAAACTGGTTAATATTTATCCAAATAACAATAATATTTATTTAGGATATTCATAGCATAGTTTAAATTTAAAATATCCAAAAACACTTGCATTCTTAAAAACCTGTTTCCGAAACATTTTTCACTCTGAGCTTGGCAACTCAGAAATGTATATTTATAATTAATTTATAATTAAGCACAGAAGTTGTTTATGTAAAAAAATGTTATATGTTACTCCATATAAAAAATCACGATAATGAGTTTCAGTCGAAAATTTTGTACAATTTGTTTTTCTACGAAAATTTTATATACGTACAAATCATTTTTATATAATAAAAAAAATTTTTAGTTTTGAAATTTAATCTTTGAACCATTTAAGGTTCGAGTGAAATTTTTTCACGGGAAAAACAATTTACTACGGTTTACTTTATAAAATTTCAAAGCAAATAAAATTCAAATTATCACCTTTTGTCGGTATTTCTTGTCATACATATATTTACGATAAAAAATACAGAATAGCTATTTCGGTAACTCAACCGTCAATTATCGTTATTTAACGAAATCGACAAAATCACTTAGAAATTTATAGAATCGCCTACAGGTGGACTATATGAAGAATGGGTAATAATTTTAATATTTTCTTCGTGTTCTATGATTTATTTGATGTTCTTAAAATCACAAAACTTATTTATGTATTTACAAGAAAATATTTAAATTTTATTTTATATTTTTTTATTTTGAAAAAACATTGGAAATTTTATTTCCAAAACAATCAGAAAAAAGTGTTTTCAAAAAATTTTCCATGATTGATTTTAATCATGATAGTTGATTCATAGAAAATGTATTCAACTATATATGCTAGTATGTACTTCTTTCGGTGTACTCAATACTTTTTATAATCATAAAAAACAGTGTTGTATTCTGATACCAAAAAACAGGGTTACATCATCAAATTATTTTGTATGCCAAAATTACGCGTATAAACGAAAAATACAACTCTAAAGGTATCGATTATTGTGTATTCGAAAAATGGCCAGTCTCGAGTACTTAATACCCAAATATTCAATATTTTTACAACTCTACTGATTATACAGTGGCTCACAGATTATTTCAAGGATAAAATTGGTACATTTTATTCTGTACAAATAAATGAAGCAGTTTGTATATAATTTAGTCTTCAATATAAAACACAAAAAAAAAACACAAATATCAACATTTAATGATTTATTGAAAAAAAAAACATAATTCTAATGTCACAGCTTATTTCGTGTATGGCTATACACGAAATAATTATTTTATGCTTTGTGGGGTAGCCTGCCTTTTTGCTTTATTATAGCTTTTAATCTGGATTGCATAGAGTCAACAATCTTTTTAGTGTATTTTGACGATATTTTTGTCCACTCTTCCTTTAGTAGCGCTTTCAAACTATAGACCTTAGAAGAAATATGATGTTTACGAATACCCAGTTCACACAAATTTTCAATCACATTTAAATCTTAGCCAAGTTTGCACTTTACCGGATTTGTGCTTTGGATGGTTATCTTGGTAAAAGTGGACTGTGTCACGTATGCCCGAGTTTTCAGCACTTTAGGGTAAATTTCGCTTAAGCAGGTTTAGGTATACCTCTTTAGATATAGTGGAACCTATTAATACCAATTTACCGACACCTGATGAAAATATGCACCCCAAAGCGTTACATGTCTGCATCCATGTTTCACTATACCAAGTAAAATTTTTTTTGGAGCTTATTACTTGATTGACGCCACACATATGTATGTATACCTTATTATCTGATGCTGGAATATAAAATTTGATCTCATCAGCAAAACTTACTGTGTTCCAGCATGAAATGTCTTTGTTTTCATGGTCTTTTGCGAAATGTATGCGGACATATCGATTTTGCTTATTAATAAACGACTTGTTTCTTGATTGCTGCGTAGAATTTCTGAGCTTTTTTTCAACATCCTTGGCCACAGCTGTAACACTTAACATGGGATCTTCTTTAATCTTTCGCATAATCTTCCTTTTATCATTACCAATAAAATTCTTTTAGGGGCCTTTCTTCCTTTGTTGTGCACACGATTTTCCGTAGATGGACTTAAATCAACAATTTCAGCAATTTGTTAATGTGTGTTCTCCCTTTGGAAGAGTTTAAAAATTAACTCCCATTTTCTATTGAAGTGCGTCGACCCATCTGCGACCACATTTTTCATCGTACGAGTTGCCGTTTGCTACAAATCTTAAATTTCTATAAATCAGTTTTCCGTGTGAATTTTAATTTTGAAAGCTATGAATACCCTATTGTTCTTATAACAAAAATATTCTGTAAAATATAAAAGCTTTTTTCAAATTAACCATAAGCTGAATTAAACTTTATAAAAAATATACACACAGTGGCACAGTAAAGTTTACATACTCCCTTGAATAACGACGAGGTTGTGAGTGTGATGCGAACAATGCAACATTAAAATAGTATATTTCAAACAACTTCAATGTAACAACAAACAACAAGTTTTTACCAAACACTTTTTTAACAAAAACATTTATTAACAAAAATAAATAAAAGTAATTTTTCAAACACAGAAAAGTCTACATACGACTATGTAGAAAAGTAGATAAAAAGCAACTCTGTACTCAAACACTTCAGGCGTCTTTACTAGATACCGTTAGTTAGAAAGAAGTTTAATTACTTGGCGTTGCGTTTATTTAACCAAAATGGGTAAAGAAATCTGAGTTAAAGTAAGTGAGCTTATTGTAAAGTATCATAAAGAAATCTTTAAAAGAGATTGGACAACTAGTTGGTCATCCAAAATCAAGCATTCAGACAATAATTCAGAAATATAATGAAACAAATAGTGTAGAAAACAAACCAAGAAAAATTCACAGTTTACATGCTAATTATTTTTCGTTTCCTCTGTGACATGTTCACTTACTAGTCACAGTCTAGTGATATGTCTTGAAACTATTCATTCCATACAAGTTATGTGACATAACACACTGCGATTGATATGAAACCTTTTATTAATTACTTGCCTTCAGTCCTGCGATATGTAAATTTAAACCAGTCACGTAATGTTCTATTTTGCACTAGTTCTGATTCACCTCAAGTAAAGTTACTGCTTACTTTCATATAAGAGAGCCAACTCGAGGACCGGTTTCTGCCACAAAGTTCCTGTCATGTGACCAACTCTGTGATTGGTGCATTCCCTGTAGGGACCTTTTTTGTATGTGTCTCTGCGTCAACAAAGGTAAATTGTTTTCTATTGCACGTCTCTGTATTGTACTTTCTTTAAAATTTTGAGATTTAACATCCTCACCAGATGTAGAAAACTAATTTTTTTTTGGAACATGGAATTTCTTTATATTTCGCGTGAAATTTTATGTGATGGTTAAACAAGCTTTCTACCCGAAATATAAAGATGACAAAGTCAAAAATTATTATTAATTTATTAATCAGTGAAAAATTTGTAATCACTTTAAATTAATGAATTTATATTTAATAAAGTTAAATTATGATTTTGTATAATATATATTGATTCAATTTGGATTAGTTAGTTTGTTTTATGACCATTCTTGGTTAAAATGATTTGTTAAAATTAATTGAGCTCGTTTGATTTTAAAAAAATAATCACCAAAATTCTAATTTATTCTTTTGATTCGTTGAGAATTTAATCAGATTTAAATACCAAGAAACTACGTTTTAAAAGGTCTAACAAATATATATATAAATATATCTTTTAAATTAGAACTAAAAATTTTGTTTAAAAACTAGTTTTGCAAAATGTTTGTTATAATACACATACAATTTGGAGGTTAACTTGTTTGTTAGGCTGAAAAAATTAACTGAAAATATGTAATAATAAAACAGTCATATATTACGAAATTTCTACAGTTTTTGTTACAAAAATAAATAAAAACTTCACAATTATTATTAATTTTTCTAAATCATTTCCCCAACATATCTCGTATTGAAAATTAAATAAAAAACGCATTGCTTTTAATAATTATTTGACTTAAAATGTGTATTTACAGTAAAGGTCAATATGAGAGATCAAATGTTTTAATTAAAAAGAAAAAAAACGTACAATAAATAATTTACACATCATCTTTTCATTTGCGCTAGACTTCGGAAGTTTTACTACTACTACTACTACAAAGTCACTTGTATTAATGTAAACTTTTTTATTCGATTCTTTACATATTTACATATTGTACACTCACATACATAATACAATAATATTACATCGTTTTATTTTGGCATAACTTATAATTCGAATTGTTTCAGAAACGGTCTTACGTCATGGGTTTTTTGTTTACAAAAACATGTTTTGTTGTTGTGGTTCATTTCCAGAAAAAACTCTATTGCAATTTACATTTTCAAATAGTTTCACGTTTTGTTTTTAGTTTTATTCTACAAAATTTTAATTTCGTATCAATTTTGTTGTATGTGAATAATCACATTTTGTTTGCGTAGTTGTAATATTAATGTTCATAAAGCGCCTAATGATATATCTATGTAAAATAAAATTGTTTTTTAGCGCCCGCACAAAGCTAAAAACACCCTCCATAAAAATATTATCTTTCACGAATTAACCTCAAAAATCCGTGTCTGTTATGGGTAATTGACAATATTCGATTTTCGATGTGATTTTGCGAACTTCCCGATATGCTTTGCATATCCACAGAAAATAGATTGTTTTCCTAACAAAATATTTACATTAAAGCCAAAAGTTTTGTAAATCCCCTGCGATCAACGCCTCACCTACACCTCACTTTCTAACTCCATCGCGAGTGTAAAAAATTAAATTTTATAAATCACTACGTCATTGTGTTTGATTTTTACGTTATCACTTTAATTGTCAAATTAAAATAATTTCAGTGTTACCTGCATTTATGGCAACATAGCTGATTGAAAATTATTTTATTCTTATGTAAATATTACGACCACCTGAAACCTAAACCTGAAAAAAAATTTTTGGACCAATTTTTAATTTTTTTTTATTTTTAAGACTTTTCAGAGGCAGTTTTACTATTCCCACGACATATCGACCCAAGAACAAAAAAAAAAATTTGATTTTAAATGGTTTAAAAAAATTTCAAACCAACGCTCAAACAATTTAAGTAATGATTTTGACATCTCAAGTGATTAATTTTTTAGCCCTGTGATTTATAAAATTCTAATTTGTATTTATGTACATAATTTCAAATAACGTAATGAACAGCTGTTTCGAGGCGAGCAATCACCTACTTTAATCCATTGATTTACAAAATCGATTTTTAAAAAATGATGTGAAGTGAGGCGTTGTGTTTTATAAAATAGTGCATACAAATTAGCAATCAAAATTAATAAGTGTTTGTAGTGTAGTAGAGGGTAGAGAGGTAGTGCTACGAATTTCCGAGATCAAATTCCGGATAAAGCAAACATCCCAAGAAACATTTCTACGGACTCTCCAACACGTACGGATTCATAAATCCGGTTTCTACTGTACTTTTACGGTCTGTAAATACGTATTCGTCAAAGCTTGTACGTAATCGTAACATTAATGGACTGTATAATTGAATTTTCGAAATCAATATGTTTTGACTCTGTTGCGGCCATAACCGCAGTGATGGATAGAGATGCTAGTAATGCTAGAGATGAATATATCATTTAATTAAATTTGTAAGATTTTTTTTATTTTATTCAATATCTTTAATAATTTATTTAAAGTAAAAATAGTAAAATTTCTTATTCAAAATTAAAAAATTTAGGCATTTACACAAATTAATTATAATTCGGCGTCATTATTATAAGCAGTCAAGCTTTTTATAAACAGACGACCTTACGCGCTACTATTTAGTTTATTATAAAAATAACGTGATATTTGTAACTACTTATTTTTAATTACTAAAAAGTATATGAGTAACCCAGGAAAATTTTTTAGAACCGGTTGCCAACACCATATATTCTAGAACTGGTTCCAAGGTAACAACCCCCAGTTGTCTTATTGCTTTTAAAGAACCGGTTATATTTTACAAAGTTAGAACTTGTTGTAGAATCAGTTCTTTAGAATCTTCTTTGGAACAGAAGTTGTATATATTAAAATTATTACTATTTTTGTTAGCTGAAATTAGAAAAATGTTGTTAATTTTTTTCAGACTAAAAATCATTTCAGTCTATAACAACAATTTTTCTAATGTTAGCAGAAAACATGTTATTTGCATTAAACTAAAATATATACAAAGTTAACAACATTTTTGTCGATTTAGCAGTTTTTATTTGCTGTTTATGGTCCACTAATATTTAGCGAAATTGTTTGCCAATTTTAGCAGGACAATTGTTATTTGGATTTAACTAAAATTAAACTCAATTACTATTAACATTTTGTACATACAACAAATTTTTTTGTTGATTATTTATTATCAAGTTTAGCAAAAATATTCTGCAGTTTTTCTGCATTTTCCATTTTGACTTATTTTTAGTATTTTTTCTGCTATTTCTGCTAAGTTGTTTCTATTGGTATACAACAATTTTACTGCATTATAATATTTTAAATCATATGAATTCCTGAACTTTTAATTAATTTACCTTGTTTTCTTTTTAAAGATGTATTTTGCGTTTTTTAGTAATAAAAATAAATATATTTTAAAAAAATACATAAATTCTTTTGTTGGTTCCCTGGAAGAAATGGTTCAATTAGTTCTTTAAAGCTTTTTCAGAATGCATTCCCAAAGCTATGTTGCACAATACGTTCCTAAATTGATTCCGAAGAACTAGCAAAAAAACTATATAAAAGTAACTAGTAAAACAACTGATTCTTCAACCGATTCCAAAGAAGCGGCACTTGTTCTAGTTTAGCGTAATAGAACCGGTTGCTTTCGTGACAATCTCAAACAAAATTCATCGATGATAGAACCGACAATAGAATGGGTTGCTTAGAAGGGGCACCGATTCTACAATTGGTTCTTTGGAACAGAAAATTTTCCTGGGAAACGTTATTACTTGCAAACCTGTAATCATTAATTTTTTTTGCTGTTTTAAGCTGCCTTTAATTAAAAATTGCGAATAGAAAATAAGTAAAAAAATGGCGACTAGAAAATAAGTAAAGGAAATGTTAAATTTGCAGTGTTACACAGAAAGGGATAGATATAAAATAAAATATATACCACACAATTTATATGGAGTTTATTCTTTCTATCTCATTTTGCAAATCACTGCAATCTGAAAAAACCCATACGGTTCAAGAATTCTTGTTTGACATACGAGGGTGTGTCAATTTCACATTTTGAATGAAACAGTTTTTTTTTGCAAAAAAAAATTATTCTTCAACATAATCTCTATTTAGCTCAATACACTTAGTCCAACATTTCTTCAATTTTTCCTTCCTTCCAAAAAATAGGATTTTTCGCGGTCCATAAAAAAGGCATTTGTTTGATCAATAATTTCACCGTTGAAGCTAAATCTCTTTCCACCGAGCTATTTCTTTAGGTTTGGAAATAGGAAATAGTCACTGGGGGCTAAATCCGGAGAATAAGGTGAATGAGGGGGCAATTCGTAGTCTACTTCATGGATTTCTGCCATGGAATCTAAGCTGTCACACGATTCCGTTGGTGGTCGATTGTGAGCAAACGCTGCGGCCATCTTGCGGAAAGCTTTCTCATACCCAAGTCATCGTCCAAAATTGAAACCACTGAGCCATGTGAGATGCCTATGTCTTCCACAATCTATCGCACATATAATGAATATTTTCAATTGTTTTGGGTGTAGAGATCTCAACTGGGCGTCCAGAACGTTTGGCATCTTCCGTGCTTGTAAGGCCACAACGAAAGTCAATAAACCACTCTTTTACCATTGAAATCGATGGTAAAGAGTCCCCATAGTATTTATCAAGCTTTTCAAAAAATGTTTAATGAACACTCGAAATTCACTCTTTACCATTTAAAAAAAACGAGGTTGTATGTTTTAAACAGCTGTTAAACGCAAAGTAAATGACGGAACTGGCTCGAAAGTTGACAGTCGTCTATTAACAGGTGGGAGCAGTGTTGCATTTCATATAACTACGAGGGAAGTTCGAAAAGTCACGGACTTATTGATCCGCCCTCGTATATCATTGGTAACCTGTCGGTGTAGTCTGTGATATGTACTTTATCTTATCTAGGTATGTAGATTTAATTTCATATAATAAAATTTATTATAAATGGATTAAATATCTTTAATTATATTATTAACGATAGATTGCGGATGTACATTAGTAAGCGTATCAATGTCAAACTTGAAGCAGATGATACTCTATTGCAGGACTGAAAAAACTATAGCACGTGTGCCAGTAGTGGCACGCGAGTAGATTTACTACCGTAACCGCGACTGTTTGTTGAATATTTAAAAAAAAAAATTTAATTTGTTAAAACGCAGCAACAAGAAGTGATAGTATAGAACCAGTTCAAATATACAAGTACTATTTGAACCAGACAACTAGTAGAAGTACTATCGCCTCTCCAAACAAACATACATATGTAGAATATTACATGGAGATGTCATAGGAATAAATTGACCTAAACTACCACTTTGGAGCTAGTTGTAGAACTACTTTGGAAATTACAATTTAAGAACGAAAAATAGGTAGAATATTGGTACTAATGTACATTTGCGGAATTAGTACTGAAGTAACTCTTTGGTATAAGTCTTACTAGTTGGTTAAGACCTGAATTGAAAAGAAGAACAAATAAAAGGTTTCCCTTGATTAAACTAAGGTTGATCCGACCCAGTAGCAAATGGCCGAACTAGTTTAAAAATGTGCTACGTATCGGACTAGTAATTATAAAACTATAGGGTTTTGCAATTGGCGCGGGTTGGCGGCCTATGACCGCCATGTTGTTTTGGTGGCATCTGTCTAATCTGTTGTTTATTATTCAGTTACTGATGCCAAAGCACCAAGTAAAAAAAAATAAAAATCGTCTTTAGGAACGAGGTGCATTTAATAAGCGAATTCACCAGCTGTCAATGCATTTACAAAAAGTTACTGTTTGGTGCGGTTTTTTGCGCCGGCAGTGTCATTGTTCCGTACTTTTCAGAAAAAGACATTGATGAAGCCATCAATGGCGAGCGCTACAGAACGATGATCACCGATTTATTTTGTCCCAAATTAAACGATATGGACGTAGACGACATGTTGTTCCAGAAGTTTTAAAATTCTCATTTTGTTTCTCTATGACACTTCTATGTTAAATTCTACAGTTATTTATATGGAGAGGCGGTAGAACTCGTATTATGATTCGATCCATAATTTTTGGGATCAAATAAGTTTAAATATATATTACAGCAGATATTAAATAATATCAATATGGATATTGCACCGATTCGAAACATCTTATTCTAAGATCCAGATTATTGATAAAGTCTTGTTTTTCACAATAATAATAATAAACATTAGTAACAAAATCCAAAAGTTTCAGAATTAACGTGCTTTTTTAATTTTTCTACAGAGAAATTTGTATGTTAATTTAAGGGAAATGAAATATTAAAATAAATATGTAAGGCTTGCGAAGAAAGCTCCTAGTTGCTACTTTTTATTTCTTAAATTATATAAAAAGAAACCCTTAATTGATCTAAAAATTTCTTTTTATTATTTAGATATGTGGAATATTATTGATTATATTTGGAGCATTGCTCTTCAGCAACATACATACAGTAGAAGATTTTGCGGATGCTCTTAAATCTCAACAGGTTCCGATAACAATGATTGTTTTGGGCGTTGTTATACTGATGATATCATTCTTTGGATGCTGTGGTGCCATCAGAGAAAGTTATTGCATGTCAATGACAGTAAGTACATGAAGTTATGATCCCAAATTTTAATAAATTTGCAATTATTTTTCAGTACTCCATATTGCTATTTGTACTTATGATTGGCCAATTGGTTTTGGTTACATACATGTGGCTGCAAAAGGACAAATATTTAATTATTATGGGTGATGTTGTTGAAAAGGCCTGGCAAAAGAGAACGACTTCTGCTGACTACATGGATGCCATACAACTTAGTGTAAGTTTTACTGAAAATTAGTTGTGATGAACTATTTTAGAAGTATTATTTTGTTTCTTTCAATAGATGGAATGTTGCGGTAGGGTCAGCCCTAATGATTATAGATACAAAGGATTTTTCCCAGCTTCTTGTTGCAAAACTCAAGACTGTCGTTATGAAAACGTTTTCAAACAGGGTTGCAAACAAGCTTTTGTGGAATTCTGGGATAAAAATGCCGATATGATCAAATATTCTGGTTTAGTTATTGCCGCCATAGAGGTTTGTTTTTGCATTGAAAAAATTTAAATTTCTAGTAATTATCTTCATCTTTCTGGACTAGAATGAATTTTGTTAATTCTATCTTGTCACGTTTTTTCGTTAGTCATAATCAGGCTACTAAATTTATGTCTCTGGGGACTGCTAAATTATCTGAAGTTAGACAATGTTTGGTGTTTAACGTCAAACCCTGATTATTTTTTAAATATCCCAGGAAAAGTTAAGTAATAGCAGCTCATTGATTTTTGCATTACCTTGTATACTGCATTACTTTCAAAGTGAAAATAATGTGTTGCTATTAATGGGTTTTAACTACAGGGTGTCCGCCGGGAAGGTATACTACTTTGTTTGCTTATAATTTTTGATTAAATGAAAGAGAATGAATCTTATATTGATAAATGTTTTATTTAATGTCGGCAATTATGTATGGAATACAATATCAGATAAATGTCCGCCTCTGTTAGTCCTACAAATGCGAGCCCTTTTGAGCAGGTTTTTCATTACATTCTCACAAGTTTCACGCGGTATTTCATAATTTCATCACAAATATTTTGTTTGAGTTGCTCAAGCGTTTCTGGTTTGTTTGCATAAACCTTGCTTTTTAGATATCCCCACAAAAAGAAGTCCGGAGCAGTCAAATCAGGCGACCATGGAGGCCAATTAACATCACCATTTCTTGAAATAACTTGTTGTGGAAAGAGGTCTCGCAGTAATTCCATTGTAATCCTGGCTGTATACGATGTGGCACCGTCTTGTTGATCCGCAGGTTAATCAAGCCCAAAGCATGCAGTTGTGGTGTTAAAAAGTTTTCAATCATATCACGATATCGCTCCCCATTCACAGTTACCGTTACGCCGTTTTCATTTTTAAAGAAGTAAGGTCCAATGATTCCTCCTGACCAAATTGCACACAAGACCGTCGCTTTTAATGGATGCAAAGGTGACTGATGAATAATTTGAGGGTTTTCCATTGCGCAGAACCGACTATTCTGTTTATTCACATATCCATTCAAATGAAAATGTGCCTCGTCACTCATTATGATTTTTTCATGAAAATCGGGGTTGTCATGGGCAAGCTGTAACATAATATTGGCATATGTACGGCGGCGTAAATCGTCTTGTGGAAGAAGCTCTTGTGTCAAATGCAAATCCTTGTGCAAAATTGTTGCCAAAGTTGTTCTTTGAAGACCAAGCTCCTGAGCACGGCGTCGAATTGAGGTTGGTGGATTGTTGTGAACACCTTCTTAAGCAGTATTAATGTTTTCAGCCGATCTTACAGTACTTTGTGGTCCATGCTTGGGCCTATCACCTACAGACCCTTTTTCTTCGAAATCATTCACAACACGATAAATAATGCGTTTTGTTGGCACGTTGTTTCTCCCAAAAATATCACGTAACTTTCTTATTGTCATGATCAATAATTCATTTTGATAAAATGTTTTAACGAATAAAGCAAGTTGGTTTATCGAATATTTTTCCATAATAAATTTGCCAAGTGTCTACTTCACGACTGCCAAATATGAACTGTCAAGACTAATGTTTACCAAAATGGCGGCAAAACAAAGTAGTATACCTTCCCGGCGGACACCCTGTGCTTACTTGGCAGTTAAAATTTATTTTTATTTTTGGTTTTGTTTTTTTTTTTTTAAATTGTTAACAAAAATCAGTTTTTATTCAATGAATTGTAACCAGTTATTTTTGCCTTACCAATAACTAGTTATTTTATCCTTAACTAGTTATATATAGCTTGGAGGCAACTAGCTACCTGCAATGCCATCCCTGTGTTAAGATAATGAGCTTATCAGGCAAATTTCAACCAGTTACTGCTCGTTCTAAGGCCCTTTATTTGGTAAATACCTTACCTTTCCTTGGATGTCATCCACTCTCAATATCTAAATTTAATACCACCGGTTGAAATTAATGCGACTCAGTGCCTTCCATATTCAAAGGAAGCAAAACTAATCACTAATATGTTAATATTTAAATAAAAACTAAATTACTACTTATTTACGCCCTGCGCAAGGTGGCTAAATTGACAACACAATTGCAAAGGGGTATAAAATTTCTTAAAAAATTATTTAATTTTTTTTTTTCAATTTCATACAAGTTTTTATTAAATTTTAAAATATTTCAAATAAGAGTTTGTCAATTTGAAACGAAATAAGTAATTCTTAGCTTACATGTATGTATGTATATCGATGCGGCGAATGATCTCCTTAGATCCTGAAGTTTTAGAAAAGCTATAGCAAGCACCCAGCAGAATTTTCATCATAACATAATATTTTATATATCGATATTATATTATGATAAAATGGTTATTTTATTATTATAACATGATAACTAAAGTAGTTCATTTTTTAAAATAGTTAAATTACGTCCTTTGGGGTTCAGTTTGAATGGGATATAGGATACACTTTCGATTTATTTAGAGTAACTACTTACTTTATTATTGTAACCATTTACTTTTTCACCAGGAGTAAACATGAGGGTAACTAACTATTCTCACTTTTTTTGTAAGCAAGAGGGTAATGACCACCCATGCATTTTTGGACATCGCGAACAAAACTAATCAAGCGAGTAAATAGTGAAACCCTTTCTGTGCTACTTACTTGGTGATGTCTGTTTTGGCTGGGATGTTTTGTTTAATAAAATTTAAAAAAAAAATTAAATTTAGCTTTGCAAATAATGCATTAGGTTTTAACGGGTTATGGATATCCCAGAAAGTTAATATTTTTAACTGGGTTGTTATAAATAAACGCTGCATAAAAAATTCTAAAAATAATAAATTTCATATTCATAAGGTTTTACATTCAATATAAAAAAACTTAATGGTGTAAATCTAATTAACAAGTATATTTTTTATTTTCAGTTTGCTGGATTCGTTTTTGCCTGTTGTTTAGCTAATAATATACGCAACTATAAACGTCGTTCGGAATATTAAAGGAAAACATATTTTTATCACAACTAAAACGAGGCATATACAAATAATTTTAAGTTTTGCATTAAATAATCAGGGTTGGCAACCATTTTAAAATAAGAGAATTATGTAGGTAAAATTAGCTATAATTACAGTTAAAAGAGTATACATTGCAAATGCATTTAAGAAATTTTTAATGTGCAAAAATATAAGAATACAAATTACCCTAAAGTTTTCCATAAATTTTCAATATTATTGTCTACTGTACCGGTCTTTATTACGAAAAATTTTGCAATATTATTTGAATTCTATGGTTGCAAACCTTGAAATTAAACTTTTAGATATTTTAATACATTTAAATTTAATTTCAACAAATCAATTTTATTTATGTCTATGTACTTGAAATTTTGTAATCTCTCTCTATTTTGTTAATTTTTTAAATCGATAATTCTTTATTAATTTGTTTTTATTTTAATAATATTTTTTTTTTTTTGCAAATACAAAATGGCACATTTAATTAATTGAAATTTTCAATAATTCAAAGTTTTTAAAAATTATTACTTATAAAAGAAATTGCGTTTGAAAGAAACTGTCAATGATCTAAAGATAACATTCATAGATTCATACAAAGATGCATTTTCGTAGTCTCACGAGTTTTCTCTCGTGTGTAAATGTGCCTTAACGAAATTTTCAAATTTATTTTATATCTTTAAACTTCTTGTACTAATTTTAAAATGTACAAATTAATAGTAATAAATATTGTATGTATGAATATTTTTTTAATAAAAAACAAATAATATAAAATTTTCCTGACAATATTACATGTTCAGAAGGTAGAGCTGTTGACTGACAATTTTAAATCCGAGTTTCCTACCGACACAAGCACATTTTATTAAAAAAAAATAACAATAAAATTTTATTAATTTTTTTATAAAATGTGGTCGCGCGATTAGAGGTTGCTAAGTCGGTAAAAATTAATTTCTAAGACATAAATATAATATCTGAATACATTTGTAATCAAAAAAAAAAATATTTAAATATATTTATTTGCAATCAGAAAACTACTGTTTTAGTTAATGTGTAGTATATTTACTTTGTGTAACTATGAAAAACTAAATTTTTTTGTTGACAGCTTCAAATACAAAAAGTTTTATGGAATATTACCAAACCATTTTTCCGCGGGTACGTAAGCGTAAAAATAAAATTTTTATTTAAATTTTCTTTTTTATAATACTAGCGGGCTAAAGGCTGGGAGTTCGCGGAGTCCCCAGATAATTACCAGGAGTCCCCAATTTTTACCATATCGCACACTATATGAACAATGAGTTAGCCCACACTTAAGGCAACACATATTTCAAATTTCATTTTTTTCCCTTTGAACCCCTATTTTTACCATGTACCTGGATAAATTCTAAAATGTAGCTGATCAATGAGTTAGCCCATACTCAACAGATATTTAAAATTTCGGGTTTCTAGATAAATCGGTGCGGTAAACCCGTTAAGGGGAGACTTTTCACCTTTTCAAAATCCGACCTAGGTGAATGCAAATTTGAACTTCCCAGCTGCAGCGGAGAATTTTCCCCTTTTCTGCCCCTTCTAAAATTAACGTCTTAACTGCTGCATACTAAATTTCAACTTCCTTGTTCCAAAAACCCTAAAATGTACCTCATCAATTAATTTCAAGTTTCTAGCCACGATAAAGGGGCGAACCGTGAATGGGGAGTTATTCCCCATCTTGTCTAAGCGATTGTCTACGCCGGAGGGGGAACCCACAAACCAAATTTCAGCATCCTGTCTTCTGCGGTTTGCGCTGGGCAATGTTGAATGAAATAAGTAAATATTTACATATCTACATATTTACAGATTTTCACAAGTACACATATACATACCTATTTGCATATTTGCACTTTTGTATGCTATTTACATTACCATTTTCCAAAAGTTACGTCTTATCCGTTATCTACAAGGAACTTGCATACCAAAGTTCAACTTTCAATTCTCAGCGGTTTGGCAGGCCGTTCAGCCTTTTGCTCGTCCCAGCAGAACCTTCCGAAAATCCCACTTGGGTGGATATCTACGCCGGAGGGGGAGAATTTTCCCCTTTTTTGCCCCTCCCCGTTGAATTTTCCAAATATCCTGTCTTAACTGTTGTCTACAATGGAGAAGGAATCTGTTTACCAAATATCAACTTCTTAGGTCCAGCGGCTTGTGCAGGCCGTTAAGGGAGAGACTTTTCGCCCTTTTAAGCCCCATTTTTACCAAGTCCATGACCAAAATTCTTTTCCCCTTTTGCCCCTCTCCGCAGGAATTTCCAAATATCCCACCTGGGTGGATCTCTTCACCGGAGGAGTACCCAATATAAAAAATTTAAACTTTCCAGCTCCAGCGGTTTTGGCAAGCCGTCAAGGGGGAGAATTTTACAATTTTCTGCCTCTCCCCATTGGATTTTTCATAACTCACATATTAGCTGTTATCTACACTGGATAAGGAGCCTGCATACCAAAATTCAACTTCCTATGTCAAACTGCTTTGGTAGGCCTAAAGGGGAGACTTTTCAGGCTTCAAACTACCATTTTTACCATTTCTCTGACAAAAATTCTGAAATGTTGCTTATCAATGAGTTAATACATACTCCAAGGAAAGCACATTTCAAATTTGTAGCTTAAAGGGTTTGGACAGGCCGTTAAAGGGAAGATTTTCCCTCTTTTTGCCCAACCCCTAAGAAATTTTCAAAAAGCCCAGGTGTGTGGATGTCTGCACCGAAGGAGGAATCAATATACCAAATTTTAAATTCTCCGGTCTAGCGGTTTTGGCAGGCCGTCAGGGGGGAATTTTACCCTCTTTTGCCCGACCCCATTGGATTTTCCAAAAATCACGTCTTAGCTGTTATCTACACTGGATAAGGAGCCTGTATACCGAATTTGAACTTCCTATGTCTAACTGTTTCGGAAGGCCTTTAAGAGGGAGACTTTTCAGCTTTAAAACCACTATTTTCACCGCGTCACTGGTCAATATTCCGAAATGTAGCTTATCAATAAGTTATCACATACTCCTTGAAAAGCATATTTCAAATTTGAGATTTCTAGCTAAAGGGGCTTGGGCAGGCCCTTAGGCGCCTTCCCGTTGGGTTTTCTAAAAATTTTGAGTCGATATCTCGTCATTTAAGGATTTGGCCAGAAAATTCTGCCTACAATTGTGAAATTAGCTTATGCTTGCATTTGTGGAATCAGCTTATGCCTACAATTGTAGAATTTTTTTATGCTTGCAAATAAGAAATTCACATTTTATTGTATTTTGTTTTTATACCCTCCACCATATATGGTGAGGGTATATATCAGTTTGTCATTCCGTTTGTAATATGTCGAAATATAGGTTTAAGACCCCATAAAGTATATATATTCGTGATTCTTATGCAATTTTAAGTCGATTTAGCGACGTCCGTCTGTCTGTCCGTCTGTCTGTCTGTCTGTCTGTTGAAATGGCGATCACGACGCGAAGACGCAAGCGGGGGTGCCTATTTTTACTCAGATTATTGAACATCCTCCCGAGCAGTTTGGTATTTAAAATGAGCAAAATCGGTTAAGCAGTTCAAAAGTTATGAGTGAAAATGTGAAGGTTCCTCTAAATTTTCCATACAAATTTGTACAATTTTTCTGTATCTATTTTTTTTTCTGTTAAGTAAGTAAAAATGTTATTAAGTCTTCTTATTGTTCGATTACATTTATTGTCTTACATAGAGAATAATAACATTCTTAGAGCTATATGTGTGTTACTCTGATAACTATGTTAACGTAAAAACAAGTAAGAGCGGCTAAATTCGGCTATGCCGAATCTTATATACCCTTCACCATGGTTGGGAAAAAACTGAAGTTTATATATGGACATATATGAAATGGACAGATTTATATACGGACGCCTTTAAGAGGAAATTAACCATTTAGTTTGGAGATAAAACTTGGACTCGGGAAGATTTATGGTTCCAGAAAATATGTATTTTAAAAAAATGTATGTTTTGGGCATAACTTTTTTGTATCTGAACCGATATTTCCGAGTTTTTCAGCAAATATGTTATACTAAAGATTTTCGATCTTTTGCTATATAAGACGTATCCATAGGTCATAATACAGCTCTAGAATAGTGTTTGTTGTTTGTGTATAAAAGGTTAAGAGGTGAAAGAAAAGAATTTCAACAAATCGTTAAAAGAAATCACTAGAACTGCATGTGTTTTATTTCTACAAAATAGTTTGATTTAGCTGGCAAATTTGCATTTAGGATTTTATTTCGCTTTTTTATTAGAAATATTTGTAATTTTTTTAGCTTAATTTTAAAAATTTGAAGGAAAATAGTTTATAATTTTTTTTATAAATTATTATAAGTTATGACCTAAAATAGTTTCACTCAAAGGTAAATTATGTATAAAATTTTCTTAATATGTGAGAAATAAAATGGTTTAAAAATCTTTTTATAAATTCTTTTAAATCGGAGCAAAAAATAGAAATAAAACCGTTTGTATTTTGTTAGTATCAGAGGGTTTTTATACAAATTTTGATGTTTTTAGCCTATTTATGGATTATTTAATTATTAATATAAAATTTTATTTAAATTAATTATTAAATGTAAAAAAAAAACAAAAAATAAACAAAAAAAAAATCTTAACGAACCCGCGACCCTTTCACCTGTGGTGAAAGGTATAAAAACGTTTGTATTTTGTTTGTATCAGAGGGTTTTTATAAAAATGTTGATGTTTTTAGCCTATTTATGGATTATTTAATTATTAATATAAAATTTTATATAAATTAATTATTAAATGTTAAAAAAAACCAAAAATAAGCAAAAAAAAAAAAAGTCTTAAGAAAATAATAAAAAAAAATGTACAAAAAAAGTGAATTGACCTCATCGAGATTTGAACCTCAAACTCCGCGTGCTTAGAGAAAAAAAGTATTTGTGACATGGCGTCTAGACAACTGAGCTATTGAAGCTCACACAAAATCATCGTCAATAGATGTACATATATAAAAGTCTTCGTTTATTAGGGATTTGTTTAGTTTTTATTTAAATGACAAATCTTTGTATGTGTGTTGTTTGTGTATAAAAGGTGGAGATGAAAGAAAATAATTTTAATTATTAATATAAAATTTTATATAAATTAATTATTAAATGTTAAAAAAAAAACCAAAAATAAGCAAAAAAAAAAAAATATTAAGAAAATAATAAAAAAAAATGTACAAAAAAAAAGTGAATTGACCTTACCGAGATTTGAACCTAGAACTCCGCGGGCTTAGAGAAAAAAAGTATTTGTGACATGGCGTCTAGACAACTGAGCTATTGAAGCTTACACAAAATCATCGTCAATAGATGTACATATATAAAAGTCTTCGTCATTAGGGATTTGTTTATTTTTATTTAAATGACAAATCTTTGTATGTGTGTTGTTTGTGTATAAATGGTGGAGATGAAAGAAAAAAAACAACAAAGTTAGTAAAAAAAAAAAAAAATTTTAACACATGGATGTGTTGTTATGCTCAAAATTCTACATACATATTAAACAAAGGGATTTTACTGGAAAAATTAGAGGTGGTCCTGGTTTTTTGCTAATATCTCAGCCATTTATTAACCGATCTGTCTGATTTTTAATAGCAAACAGAAATGGATCACATGTAACAGAAATAAAAAAGAATCAAGTCCTCATCACGTCTGGGTTCTTCGGAAAACCCATTTCAACACACAGACGGACAGACGGACAGACGGACATCGTTAAATCAACTTCGCTCTTCATAAGGACCCAGAATATATATACTTTATAGGGTCTAAGATCAATATTGTAGAAATTACAAACGGAATGACAAACTTATATATACCCTTCCACCTGTGGTGAAGGGTATAATTAACAATGTTAAAGTCGCTAACAGAGCAGACCTCTGTAAATAACATTGCTAAAACTAAATAAATAACATTACTAAACTAAATAACAAAAGTTCGTTACATAAATTGACAAAACATATTCATATTACAGTTCATGCAAAATTTAGTATATACGTATATCATCTTCAGCCCCTATGGTGGAGGGTATTCAAAGATTCGGCATAGCCGAATTTAGCCCTCTTTTACTTGTTGTTAATTCACTTTGATTAAAATTAAAAAATTCTTTAACAAAATACAAAATGGGAAAAAAATCAAAAATTAAACAAAATACCAAAAAAAAAAAAAAAATAAAAAATACAGAAATATCAAAAATTAAATGTTACAAAACAAACTAGGGGAAAAATAGGTGAGTTCAGGAAAAAAATTTGTGGCGGCGGCCTATATTTTCAGGGTATATGCGTATATGAGAATATGAACTTACAGTAAAATTAACGAGATTTTCTGAAACAAGACAACAAAGAGCTTAGAAATTGTTGTCAGCAATAAGTCCTTTATAATCATAGTTATAATGCTGCTGAGAAAATGCAAAATATGACAAATATGTTTAATATATATTTATTGTAAATAATAGTTTTTTAAATATAAAAGAAACGGAGAAGTGGCGAAGAAGATTAAAGAAATTTGTTTATCAAACATACTTGAGAAACTGTTATGATTTTTGATGATATTAATCTTTTTAGAAGTATGTTAAAAAAATTTTAAGAAGGAGGATAGTTTCTCAAACAAGATTGAGAAACTCTTAAAATTTTTACAATTAGTAGGCCTTTTAAATACTCTGTTTAAAAACATATCGTAAAGGATAATAGTTTCTCCAACATGATTTATAAAGACTGTTAAAAAAAGCTACTTTTGAAGAACTATTATACTTTACTTATATTTTGGTCTATTGGGGCTCTATGTGAGTTGCCATTGCCGGCAATTGATTAACATTTTAGGGCTGGCATATGTGAGTTTCTGTTTCTACGAGTAAAGGGAAATGGATGAATATAATTTCCGTAACAATATTTATATATATATTGTTCTATAGTATTCTTAGAAAATTTTCGTTGGCATTGAATTTTAATTGACATTACTCAAAACTAATGTGAATTGTAAAAAAAAATTACCATTTAATACCAATTGTATTTATTTTTAATTGGGATTGTACAAAGTAATTGCAATGAAATCAAATCAATGCCTAAAATAGTAGGTACAATTAAGTAAAATGTTAAAAACGTATAAGGTATTTTTTTTAGTTTTAGAAAATTTTGTACATATTATAAATAAAAAACATGCATTTATGTATACAAATTATACATATTTATATTTTTATACCCTCCACCATATATGGTGAGGGTATATATCAGTTTGTCATTCCGTTTGTAATATGTCGAAATATAGGTTTGAGACCCCATAAAGTATATATATTCGTGATCCTTATGCAATTTTAAGTCGATTTAGCGATGTCCGTCTGTCTGTCTGTTGAAATGGCGATCACGACGCGAAGACGCAAGCGGGGTTGCCCATTTTTACCCAGATTATTAAACATCCTCCCGAGCAGTTTGGTATTTAAAATGAGCAAAATCGGTCAAGCGGTTCAAAAGTTATGAGTGAAAATGTGAAGATACCTCTAAATTTTCCATACAAATTGGTAAAATTTTTCTGTATCTATTTTTTTTTCTGTTAAGGAAGTAGAAATGTTAGAGTCGCTAACAGAGCAGACCTCTGTAAATGACATTACTAAAACTAAATAACAAAAGTTCTGTTACATAAATCAAAGACATTAACAGCTGTATTCATAAAAAAGTCTTATTGTCAGTTTACATAGTACAATTGCTATTAAAGACTTTTTGTCTTATATATCACTCATAAAAATTGGTATTCATAAAGAAACAATAACAGCTGCATAACTATTGAACGTTTGTAGTAATTTTTTTGTTTATGTATGGCAACTCTCTTGTTATTCACTTGTCATTTAGTTGTTAGTGACGCTATAAAGCACTGGTTTATAAACCCGGTAATCAAATATACGTAAATTTGTCCATAATTTTTCTTGAACATTTTACTTAAAAAGTATCTTTTAATATTAAAAAAAAAAAAAATGAGTTCCGGACAAAATTTAAACAAAAATATTGCAGAAACTGTTTAGATTTTTCTATTTTAGTAGTATACGGTAACAAAGATAATCGAATAACGAGTTTGTTTACATCTGATTTACATCACTACCATATTTTGTCACATTTTTTGTTTTATTTCTGTGATTTTTATTAGAAGGGAGTGATTTGTGCCAAAATTATTTATAGGAAAATGGATTTTAATAATAAAAAACAAGAAAACTCACAAAATGAAATTGAAAACAAGGTATGTGTGTTAATAAATACTATGAATGGACATAACATAATTTTTAATGTATATTTTCTATTTTTTGAAGGAAACAAAAACAAAACGGCAAAGGTCTGAAAACTGGAACGAAGAGGACAAGGTATGAGTTTCGCTAGTCCAAAAAGATCATTTACTATATTTAAAAATGTTTATTGTACATATAATTTTTGTTTATTTTATAATTTTTTATAGGAGCTGTTAAAGGAATTGATAAAAAAAAGAGTTAAGGAGATCGAAAACAAAAACACTGACACAAACACCAACCACTTAAAAAAAAAAGCTTGGATGGATCTCGAGAAAGAGTAAGTTAACAAGGTTTGTTAGTAGATTTTTTAAAGGGACTATCTTTTTGCATATGTAGCTTTAACAGTTTGTGTTCCGGGAAAAAGAGGTTAATCGGTCAGTTAAAGTCCCAATGGACCACCATAAAAATGAATTCCAAAAAAGAAGTGGCAGAATTCCGTGCTAAAAGCAAGCAAACTGGAGGAGGGCAGCCGCCGCCAGAAGTCCAATTAACAGGAAATGATATATCCATATGGCTTCCGAACGAATTTGTGGTGGATACAAATGAGTACGACTGCGACTTTTCCAAAGATTGTGCATATGTAAGTATTTTATTTTTATTGCAAGTCACTTACAGAATTGAGTTTACGTTTTTTTCTAGGAAGAAGAAAAAATATCAGAAATTTCTGTTGGTCTTCAAGAGCCTCCCTTAGAAAATGAAAAATTACCAGCAACGGAAGTTCAAGCAAACGTCAAATGCAACGAAAAAGTTACTCTTTGCAAAAAAAAGGTTTGTATAAAAGTAAATTTCTTTTATTCCCTAATAAAATATGTTAAATATTTTCTACTATTTTTACATAGACTGCTTCTCAGAAAAACAGTGCGCCGGAAGAAAGCATTTATAAAATAACTAAAAACGAGTTAGAATGCCGGCACGAACTCCATCTTCTGCAAATGGAAGTAGAGAAGATGAGAATAACAAACCTCAAAGTAGAATTTGAAATTCTACAAACAAAACTACTATTTCATAAAAAAAAGTTAGCTAGTTCTAATGATATTTAACATGCATATGTATGTATTACTATTAAAATTAATATTTTATGTTATTTTTTGTTAGTTTTTTGTTAAGTTTTTTGTAAAGTTTTTTGTGAATTGTTTATGTTTAAAGTTTTTTAGTTATGCCTTTTATATACATAATTTGGCATGTATTCGTACCTGGGACAAGTTGAAAAGAAAATGAATAAATTGTCTTTTTTAATTGTTACTATTGCTATTATTATGTTATTTGAATGAATAGTTTAATGCGATTATATGTAAGTATATAAATACTATGCCAAAAACATATGTACATATGTATTATACATATCTATGAAAAGAAAGAAATATTTTAAAATAGAGATTGTACACAATGTAATTTGTACAGAATAGTATTTATTAAAAATTATTTTGGATGAATGTTTTTAAAATAATTTTTGCTCTTCCTTCTGACGCTGAGGGGTAGTTTGGATTTTGAATCGCTTCCATTGGAAACTGTGCATTTTCATCTAGGTCACCTGAAAAATGTTTATAAAACTAACTGAAAACTGTTTTTAATTTATTGCATTTATCAGGTAAGAATAGAAATTTAATGATCTTGAATATTAGATAGATAGACAGATAGATAGATAGATGCATATAGTCATAAGAAAAGGGTATTGTAAAATTCGATCACAAACCTGAATTTTACTATACTAGATTCTTACCCGGAGCTGAATCATTTTCTTCAATTGCAATGTTGTGGAGTACGGCGAGAGCAACAATTACAATTTTTGCATTTTTAAGACTTACAGTCATACCGCGTAATAAACAACGAAATCGTTGCTTCCATACTCCAAAACATCGTTCCACCGAATTTCGAGTGGCGATGTGGGCAGCATTATATGTTATCTCCTTTTCATTTTGAGGTTGGTGTAAAGGTGTAAATAGATAACTCGTTAATTTGTAGCCCGAGTCACCAAGTAATCTACCTTTAAATTTGCCTTCTTCAAATCGCCGTTTAATAGTGGACTCGTTAAAAATCCTACAGTCGTGGGTACTTCCTCTCCATCTTGCCACAATGTCTCGTATTTTTAAGGTTGCATCACATATTACCTGCGTAAAAGCAAGATATAGAAATAAAAATAAGTTTTTACATTTTTTGATTTAAAAAATAGTTCTTACTTGCACATTAAGGGAGTAATATCCTTTCCTATTGATGTAATATTGAGCAAGGTCACCCCCTGTCTTCCTTATTTTTATATGGGTACCATCGATGGCCCCAATTACTCCTGGAAAGTTACGGATTCCTTTAAAATCTCTCATTAACATCGCCTCCTCCTCCAAAGACGTTGGCATTTTTATTTTATTTCGGCCATAACAAGCCAAAGCACGAGCAACTCTTTCACAAATTCGTGACACTGTTGCTTGTGTTAGACCATGAAGGTCGGCAGCATCGTCTTGGTACTAAGAAATATATACATAGTTACATTCTTAAAAATTATTTTAATACTATTGTGGTATTATTATATATATATATATATATATATATTACCTCTCCGCGCCCCCAACAACGCAAGGCAATCATTACCTGCAGCTCGGCAGACGTTCCACAACCTCTGTTATCCATTGTAATATTTCCTTTAACTAGATCCACAATTTTTAGCACAGTGGCTTTTTTAAAACGATACTTAACTTTAAATTGCTCATCCGGAATGGAAAATGGATTCACTCTTTCCTTGTAAACTTTTCGTTGGCGATAATTTGGCATCTGGGACAAAATTTCTAAAAAATTTGAAATTTTTAATTTAAATTTATGTTTTCTTTTCAAATTTCACTTACCTATTTGACGGATTGCGTTTATCGAATGCATACTAATGATTTAAACACTTTTCCTTACTATTTTTCAAAAATATTCTGCAGAAATATTTTTATAAAATGTAAACAAAAGAAATGTAAGTTTAAATAAAATGTCTAAATGCAAAATGTCACCTTTTTTTTGGTTTATAGAAGGGTAAATCCAACAATAAATTTTCTTACTTTATGATTGGTTTATTAAAGGTTTAATAGACTATTTATCGTTTATGAATACAACAATAGCACATTTTGCTTAAAAACGGTTAATAAATCAAAAATAAATTTTTATGAATACAGCTGTAAATTGTTAAAGAAAGAACATTAGTTGAAACTATTTCCCAATAGGTGGCGCATCTGTTAGGCATATTCTGCTACAATACACAACAGGGTATTATTGATTTTCTATTTATTAACATAAAAAAATGTTTGCCAAAAGCTATGCAAAATATATGTTTTATGTGTATATTATACTTTAATTTTCTAAATCAATATTCATTTAGATGTTCAAGAGCACAGTATTGCAATTTTTCGTATGTGTATTTATTTTTTAGAAAGAAAGAATTAACATAAATATGGATTTTCCAATGCCTCAATACTTCAAAATTATACAAATTTAACGAAAAAATACCATTTTGATCGATGAAAATTTGTTTTTTTTTTACAGAAAATGTGAAACAAATGCTTTTATCACGTCGAACATTTCAAAAATTGACTTTAGTATTTTGAAATAAGTCTGCTAGTGACAGCTTAAATATGTATTAAATCTCATATCTGTGGTTACTAAAAAAACTGAAAGCCAAATACAGAGCCATGCGACCTAGGCATGGATTTAGGATATTGGTGGAGGGTATTCAAAGATTCGGCACGGCCCTTTTTTACTTGTTTTTTTATAAAGGCACATTTGCATTAGTTTTTTTCGCGTGTAAATGTGCCTTAAGAGCGTTTGCAAAGTTTTAAACCTTAAAAATGGGACATAGGTATTTGCTTTTAGGCAGTTAGAGTGAGTTATCTAGTTAGTGTGAGTTATCTAATAATGCCAATGATTTGTTTCCATTGAGGCGTTAATGCTAATGGAAGGCATTAATGGTAATAATTTGGCAATCTTCTAAAAAAAACATTGTCATTGACAAAAACAATTATAATGCCAAACAATTAATTCAATGCCAACGAAATCGTCAATTAATTGGTGTATTCAATTAACGAGTCCCAAGTACATATGTTTTATACGATTGCAAAAGTTTCAGGTATTGCAAAGGTATTTCAGCGTATATCCTTATCAGTTAAGTAGCTTTTAGGATATTCACGGAAACAATTTTAATTTCCAACCGAAAGTTTCTTTTGTCCTAATTATTATTCCACTTTATCCTAATTATTAATTCACTTATTCAATTTAAAAGATCAAAAAAGAAACTTTTTAGATTTTAATTCTTACTCCAAATTTTCGCGACATTTTACCAAATATGAAATGTTTTTAGTTTTTTCTTTTAATATCACAAATTTTCTATATATTTTTTTAAATTTTTTCAATTTTGATATAATACTTTTCATGTTAAACAGTTAACAGAGCAAGGTTAAATGAAGAGTGAATGAAAATTCTGGATTAAAAAAATATATTAAAAACAAAAATGTATAAGACAGAAAGAGAACAAATTTCATTTGCTGCAGCATGTAGTACTTCACAGATGTGAACGCACCTTTAAAATTAAATTTACTTAAAAGGTTTGTTTTTCGAATTTTATATCATCATATCATATAAGGACTTGGCCGGAACGCAAGCAATTAAATTGTGTGCCCTGCTGTACATTTTCTAATAAACACATAATTCATTTGTTAGCTTTTGTTGTTTTTAATATTTTATTAAATTAAAAATATAAAACTTTTTCTGAAAAATATTTTTGATTATAATCGAAAGAAAGATTTTCCAAGACTTAGCAGGATTTTTATAAATTCTTTTAATGTTTAAGTAGCTATATCTATAGCAACTTAGCAATTCTATATCCACTTAAAATTGTATGAAATATTTATAAAAAAATTCGATAAAAGCAATCTTTTTATTTTTTTTGCGAAAAAATAACCGTCAGTCATATCAAGGAAGAGCTTGGTAAATACTATGGGGACTCTGCACAAGTACAAATGACGCTGAACGTTCTGGGCGGCCAATACACCCGAAAATGTCGAAAAAATCCACCATATGGTGTTGGCCGATCGAAGACTAAAAGTGCGTGAGATTGTTGATGCCATAGAAATTTCATATGGCAGTGTGGTTTCGATTTTAAATGATTAGTTGGATTTAAAAAAGCTGTCTGCAAGATGTGTGCCGCGTTTACTTTCAATTGACCATAATGCACGGGTACACACTTGTGTAGTCTCAATGGCAAAATTCAATGAATTTGTGCTACGAATTGGTACCACATCTGCCATATTCTCCGGATTTAGCCCCCAGTGACTATTTCATATTTCATATTTCGGTGGAAAGAGATTTAGCCCCAACGATAAAATTATTGATCAAACAGATGCCTATTTTATGGACCTCGAAAAATCCTATTTTCTTGGAAGTGATACAAAAATTGGAGAAAGTTGGACTAAGTGTATTGAGCTAAAAGGAGATTATGTTAAAAAATATTATTTTTTTGCAAAAAAAACTATGTTTCATTCAAAAAGTCACTGACTTATTGATCCGTCCTCGTAACTCGCTCGAATAAGGATACACAATCTAATTCCAGAGCTTTACAGGAGAAGAGAAACACTTGGTATAAAGAATGGTATAAATTACCAGTAGCAAATCTCATTCAAATACAAGGTGGCGCAAAAGTAATCCTACTATCAGAAAATGCTATAAATTTTGCGATTGGCCCTTTATGTCAGTTCTGTTTTGACATTTGTGTAGTAAACACATGCGAAATACACGTTAATAAACAATGTTACGCTACACTGCTCCAGAACGCGGAATATTGGTGACTATTTATTTGAGCAATAATGAAGATGATTTTTCATCAAAAATAATCATGATGAGGCCCATTTCCATCTTAGCGGGTACGTAAATAAGCAAAATTTTCGCTTCTGGGGCACTGAAAATCCGCGTGTAACCCACGAAGAGCCATTACACCCGCTCAAAGTCACTGTATGGTGTGCTGTTTTCGCTGGAGGAGTCATCGGACCTTTTTTCTTCGAAGACGTCGCGGGCCAAACGGTTACTGTGAATGGTGAGCGCTACAGAGCAATGATCAACGAGTTCTTTTTGCCGCAACTTGATGAATTGGGATTGGAAAATATGTGGTTCCAACAGGACGGTGCAACGCCACACACTGCACGTGCCACAACCGATATGCTGAAGGATGCATTTCTCGGGCGCCTAATCTCCCGTTTTGGCGATTTGCACTGGCCAGCAAGATCGCCTGATTTGACCGCTCCAGACTTCTTTTTGTGGGGCTTTTTGAAGTCGCGGGTTTTTGTCAACAAGCCTCAGACTCTTGCAGCTCTTAAAGACAATATCCGTCAAGAATGTGAGGACCTATCGCCGGAAGTTTTGGCCAAAGTGATGGAAAATGCCATAAAAAGAGCTCAAATGACAATCAACTGTGGCGGCGGCCATTTACATGACATCATATTCTCGACTTGATGTAAAAAAAAATTAAAAGACCAAAAAAAATAATCCACAAGAAGAATCAAAGTTTTTCATTTTTTTTTTTTTAATTACAGCCAAAAAACATCGGAAGGTTATTTTTGCGCCACCCTGTAGTGTACGCAAAAGAATTTTATGTTTAAATGTAAAAAGATTGGGTGTTTAAAATAATATTACGATGTTTCAGTTTAATTTGTTTCGTGATACGCAAAAATCCAATTTTACACAATTTTAGCAATATTTGCTTACAGGTGAATTTAGTCAAAAAGTTGTCGCTTATATCCTTATTCAAGCGAGATATTAGTCTGGTTTTAACATCCTGAGATTTATACAGAACGTCAATAAAAACTTTGTGATCAGTAAAAAATTTATACTTTTTAAAATTTTCAACGAGTAATTTAATGGAATTTGAAATAATCTAAAGTATCTGGTTATTTGAGTAGTGTTCTAAGGTTTTTAATTTTTTTTAGTTCTGCATTTTGAGAATAATTTAAAACTCAATATATCGAAAAAACCGCTAAAATATTTTTTTTTTTAATTATAAAAAAATTTTGGTGTGTTATTTGACTTTATTTTGAAGAATATTAATGGAATATTAGACAATATTAAACGAATATTTTGCCCACACAAAACCGAGTAATACGCAAAACCTTTCTGCATTGGTAGAAAAAGATCTGAGCGTTGTTTAAAAATAAAAAAATAAAGTTTAGCCCGATTGTTAGGTAAATTAAAATATCTATTCAGAAATAGATTTGAATTAAAAAAGCAATTGCATTTTTTCATTAAACTATAAATTAATTAACATAATATTCTCAAAATATCGCTTATTCGTCCATTTTAGGAAAAACCCGGAGTCTGATTTGAGTACATACAGTGAAATTTTTGAAATACAAACTTTTTTAAAATCTTTAATTTTTCGACGTATTTATATTCATCGAATACTAAATACAATTGACAAATATACAAAATATATTTTCTTATATTTTAATTTAAGTTAATGAAACAGTAAACAAAATATTCAAAATTAAATATAAATCACCACACAACTTTATGAGTCATGGATATTATGGATGCTATATGTAGGTCTAGTAAGTATCTGACTCAAATGGAAATACAATTTATTTATAGCAAAATAATAATTCTTATCTTTCTTAATTACTTTATGCCTTCTTTTTACAAAGATACAAAAGTATTCAATAAGATTTAAAATGATATACGTATAAATAATTAAACGTTTCTTTCATCACATATGGAATACAACAGGTATAAATGAAATAGAAAAGTAAACTACGTATGTTATTTGTTTAATTTCAAAATAAAAAAAAGACTATATTCAGATAAGATATGAAAAGTTATCTATACTTATTAATCACAACTCTGAGTACATTCCCATTAAAAAGGCTTTGTTGCCAAAACCATTTTAACTATTCGAACAATTGTTATCGACGTGTTTAGTTTTATTCTAGCGCGAATTAAATCGACATTTCTAAAAACAAACAAATATTTTTTTTTGTTAAAAATTTCACAGTTTTAATAAATTTTTCTTGCATTTATTCTAACACATATTTTTTTTAATTTACTTATTACCTCTTAAAAACAAATAAACAAAATGAATTGCTTAGCACATATTATAAAATACATTATATATGTTTTTAATTTAATTTTCGTGGTAAGTAAAAGGTTTGTTAATGGAAATAATATATTTTGGAAAAACGTAAAAGTGATTTTAAAATTTCTTATTTAGATATGAAATTTGAGCAAAAAAAAAATTATAATTTTTTTTTTAAAAAGATCAAAAATGTAAAAATATATAGTAAAATTAGGCTTTTACTTAAGTGCAGAACACCCATCTATCATATAACGGCCCTATGCTAAAGCTGGTTTTACACAATATGTATTTTACAGTGTGCTTGCCAATTGTGTGATGCGTGTTGTGTTTGTTTGTGCACCATCTGCTGTAGTGATGCTTTTTCGAACATCTGACATTTGCAGTGATGCCAACTTATGCTTTTACGAACGCGATGCGCATCAGATGCAGCGCAGTAATGCATTTCCGAACAGGCCCAAATACACAATACAGCAGATACAACGATACAATACCCGTTGTGAATTAATATAAAAGTAGTATTTTCATGTAAAAAAAGCTGTAGCATTTTCATAGTGTTTTTCATAGCAAAAAGAGAGATAAAAAAAGGTCGGTATTGAGTACTCAAAACTCAAATAAATTGTCAATAGTTTTGCACCTCTAAAGCCAAAGGAACACTAGGTCTAAATATGAAACGCTTCCAGCCAAAATAAACAATTCCATCATCTTTATATTTACGGCTTATAGCGTGTGAACATAATTACATGGGACAGACATAGCACTGTGTAAAGATTTTGCCAAATGGGATGGACAAAATAAGGTTTTATGAATTTAAATGTTATTAAACATTTAATCAAATATGAAAGTTAGAGTATTCAAAAACCGAAACCGAAAACCGGTCAACCGGTTTCTTTTTTTTAAAAACCGATCGGTTTCGAATATTCTGTAAATTCGAAGAAAACCGAAAACCGGTATTTTTTGTTCGGTTAACCGGTTTTTTTAAATACATCACCAACTGGATTGCTTGGTCTCTTTTCCTTTTTCCGAACACTTTCATAATAGTTTGTTTGGTTATGAAGATTTAGATGTAAGTCTGATTGATTCCGATGAAGACTTAACTTTGAATATTCCAAATTCAAATAGTTTAATTTCTGATCTAAATAACACAATAAACAGTATTCAAAATCCTAAAAAAGAGACTGTACAAAATCATTCATCATTATATGATGATTTCATATATCTTGATAAATGCGACAAAAGAACTGAAAAGTTGGAAAATTTATACAATTGTCTTTTGACTATTTGTCCAACATCTACTATTAGTGAAAGAGTATTTTCCACTTCTAGCTTTATCAAAAGCAAACAAAAAAATCGACTTAAAACGAAACATTTAAATTGCATATTATTTCTAAAATATTATTTTAGAAGTGAAAAATAGATTTTCTTTTTACATATTTAAAATGTAATATTAAAAAAAACTTATTTAATGTCAAACGTTTTAAACGTTCAAATTACTAACGTACTTATTTTACCCAATTTACAAACTTAATGATCTCTATTAATTTGTTATGAATATAGTTTTATAATATTTATTTTTAAGATATTATATTAAAAAATATTAAAACCAATAAATAAAATGTTGAAATGAAATACAAAAAAAAAATATTATAAAATATTTTTTTTTCAAAGAATGTATTTATTTTTTTATTTTTATTACTTTATATATTAAATTTCTTTTTTTTTGTTTGAATTTAAAACAATTAACAAATTATATAAGCTTTTTATTCAAATTAAAAAAAAAAACCGGTTGACCGGTTTTTTCTGCAAAAACCGAAACCGAAACCGATTTTTTTAAAATTCGATTTTTCGAAGAAAACCGAAACCGGGTTTTCTACAAGGCCGGTTTTTTTAATACTCTAATGAAAGTAGTCTTCTTTTGAAATAGGAAAATGAAGAAAAGTTTAACAAATTTGTCAACCTTAACAGTATAACGCCACTTTGAACTTGAAATCCATCACATATCCGAAACCATTGAGATACTCTTTTTGTTAGGTCAGTGTTCGAATGTATGTTTTAAGCTGAATAACTTCCTTTATGTAATATATCATTCTTAATATTTTATATTAAATATGTTGAATAACTTGCAATTCTTCAAATAGTTAATCATAAATTTTCTTAAACTCTAATAATTTTTGTTTTCAGATATGTGGCATACTATTAATCGTATTAGGTTCGCTTATGATTTCAAATATTGGCAATTTTTCATCATTTTCGGAAGCCGTTAGTGCAGATACGATACCAATATTGATAATTATCTTGGGTTGTATAGTCTTTGTGGTTTCATTCTTTGGTTGTTGTGGTGCCATACGAGAAAGTGTTTGTTGTACAACAACTGTAAGTTTTTGTTTTGCTTGGAATATATTTAAGAAATTTTTGTAAAATTCTAATCGTTCTACAATTTATTTAAATTTTAGTATGCAGTCTTTATGTTTATACTTTTTGTCTTACAAATTGCTTTAGTAGTTTGGATTTTTGTGCAACGTGATAAATTCATTAATACAATGGGTGAAGCTGTTGACAAGGCTTGGGAAAAAAATAACGAAGCTAATGGTTATCCCATGAATGCTTTGCAAATTGGCGTAAGTTAAATTTGTATAACATAGTTACATTACTCTTTTTGTTTATTGAACATACAATAAATTTACTTTCTTATACTTTCAGTTCAAATGTTGTGGTCGTTTCAGTTCTGCTGATTATACTACTTTGGGTAAAGATGTTCCAAGTTCATGTTGTGGTACCATGACAGGTACCTGTCCTGAAAACGTATATATCAACAAACCTGGTTGCCGTGAAGAATTTGTTCATTTTTGGTCTTCCAATACTAATATTATTCGTTATGGTGGAATTGGTGTGGCTCTAGTAGAACTTCTTGCCTTTACGTTCGCTTGTTGTCTTGCCAGTAGCATACGCAAATCTAGCCATAATATCTAAAACATTAGAATAAGCATTTACATTTTCATTATAAACATTAAAACTAAGTTTTTCTACAAAGACAATTGCAATTCATCTTATTTTAAATACATTTATATTTATTGAATTAAACAATGCAGTGTATTAAAACTTGATATCGTATTTGAATAGAATATTTTTTAGAGGAACTCACCAAAATTCTCCAATTTAGGAAACTAATATTTTTTCCTTGTTTTTAAGATTATATTTTATTTAAAAATATTTTAAGGTATATTTTTGTGTTTGAAAATCTTGGCTAACTTTAATAAAATTTTCGCTTAATTTTAGGAATTTTTATTATGATAATGCATTTTTCATTCACTTAATGAAAATTTTTGATTATACCAATGCATGTAATTTAATTAAATCGATTCATTAATATAATGAATTTTCAAAAAATGATTACGATAAAAAACTTTTCATTCGTATAACGCAAATTGTCCCTAAAATCAATAAATGTAATTAATTGAAATCGATTCATTAATAAGTAGGAATAAAAAGTTCTGTCAGTGTAGTTATATATTTCAAAAATTTCATATTACTTTTACGTATTTTTTAAAATCAAATATTCTAATAAAATCTTTTAATTATAATTGGAAAAAAGATAAATGTTAGTCTATAATGATAAATGTTAGTCTATAATTTGTTTTATTTTATACAGTTTTTCAAAAATAAATATTTAAGCTCAGTATATTGTTTTTCACGTTTGAAAAATTTCGCTCGAACTTTAAAGGCCTCAAATCGTAATTTAAATAGTAAAAATTAATTACTTTAACAGTTTTTTATTTTTTAGTTTGTACATACATCTAAGTTTTTTGTTTATTATTACTGTTAGTTTATGACGAGCTTTCAACTTCCGTATATACACAAAAACTAAGGAAATTAACGATTTTTAGCTAGGCTGATACATGTTTTCTAAGTCGGCAAAAAAAAAACGCGTCAGGACCCAAAGTTTTTGACAAGCTAAAGATAAAACAGATACAACGGTAAAATACCCGTTGTGAATTTAACATATAAATTTATAAAAAAAACGTTCTTCTTCTTCTTTACTATTTGACGATTTACAACATGAAAATACAACTGACTGTTCACAACAAAATATTTGTATAGTGTATATACAACTTATAAAATACAATACCGGTTGTGAATTGTCCAAATATTTCTAAAAAATATTTCCAATTTTTTTTTTAAAAAATAGGGTTAAAACCATCTATTTGTATTAAGTTTAAATTATTGCTATTCAGAGTTTTATAACACCAACTACAAGGACTATATTCTGAAAATTTGGTTAAAATCAAACCACACCAAAGGCCAAATGACAAGGTCATATTTTTTGAAGGGCAAATTTTTTGAAATTATAAATTTTAAAGAAATTGGTAACGAAAATATTGTTTTTCTATTAAATTTTCTTAATATTTTCTTAAAAATCAATTTTATTTTTTTTTGTAAAAATTGATAATTTCTTTATACTTTACCACGCCTATAATGCCCACCATTTGACGAAATAAATGTTACAATAAATACGCGCAATTACATTTGTTAAATATATTTATATATTTACCACGCCTATAATGCCCACCATTTGACGAAATAAATGTTACAATAAATACGCGCAATTACATTTGTTAAATATATTTATATATTATTTAAATTTTCAATTATAGTACAAAAAATGAAATTTGAACTAACTTTTTAAAACCCTTTGGAAGTTTTGTTTGATTAATGGTATACTTTCATTTGCCATAGAAACCAAAGAGGCTGATTTTTCTTGTTGCACTGTGTAATCAGCTGTGTTTTTTTTTAATTGGCCCGCTCAAGTTTTTAATGTTCAAGCATTAAACTAAATGTCGTTATTGTTTATAATTACCAGAAGCGTAAAAAAACAATGATAAGAAATATCAGTTTTTAACACTTCGCAGTGATAAAACCATTCAAAATCGGTACCTCATTTAATTATTTCAGCGTATCGATTCTGTATGGTATCATTTTTTTTTCAATGTTTACAAATTCTCTGAGATTGTTAATTTTTAATGGCTCAAAAAAAATTCTGATCTGAAGAGTGGTTAAATTTTAAGAGCCGATGTTGATTTTGAATAAAACACAAATTGTTTAGGAAATTATTGTCATTTTTTTATTATGATAATATGGTATGATTCAATTATGTATGGAACAAAATATCGGCCAAATGGCCGCTGCAACCTCGTCGGCACACCTCCATCTGATAGTCCAAATTTTCGATGACGCTGAGGCATAATTGAGGTTCTATGCCGTTAATGTGCCGAATTATCTAATCATTTAGCTCTTGAATTGTTGCTGGCTTATCGACGTACACCTTTTCTTTCAAATAACCCCAAAGAAAGAAGTCCAACGGTGTCAAATCACATGATATTTGCGGCCAATTGACATCGCCACCACGTGAGATACCACGGCCATTGAATTTGTCGCGCAAAAGAGCCATTGTTTCTTTAACTGTGTGGCACCGTCCTGTTGAAACCACATATCGTGCACATCCATATCCTCAATTTCTGGCTTCAAGAATTCCCTTATGATCTCGCGATAGCGACCACCGACGGCGAGTCGAGGTTGACGGCTATTCTGCCACACTATCGCGAACAACAGCAATGTTTTCCGCAGAACGAACTCGGCGAGCATGCACAGGTGTTTTCTCATTTCCTACAGACCCGATTTACAGAAATATGTGTAAAATTATCCGATTGCGGACACATTTGGTCGATTATGCTGACCAAAAAAATCATAAAGTGCATTTTGATTTGAACGCCCATTTTCATAATAAGCCTGAATAACTTTAACGCGTTGCTCGATTGTGTATCTTTCCATGGTTCAAATTGAGTTAGTCTGAAATTGAGAAATGTCAAATTAAATGCAGAAAAAGCTTGACGTTTAGGTGTGGTTCACATTCAACATCGGCCCTTAAAATTTAACCACCCGTTACATGTTTTATTAGGTTAACACTTTTCACCAATTTTTTTTTTCAAACTACTGCCACCATCCATACATCAGTTCGGCTAGTTTTGGCCTTATACCTGGAAATTACAAGCCAGTATCAATAGAAATTGGTCCATTTAATTTGTTTGCATTTTTTTCTTCTTTTGACAACGGCTGTACTTTGCCTATAAATGTTAGCCAACCAAATCATTCATTACCAAGTAAGTGGTTATATAATGGAATTAAAATTGTGTATGCTTATAATTCGATGTCAGTCGTAGTAATTTTTGTTAGACGAAGTCGTTTCTATGATTCTCGAATACTTGGTAACTACTTACTTTTAAAATACTAAAAACTATGTGAGTAAGCCTTTTTATTTACAAACTTGTAAAAATTACACGTTTGAAGTGATATATATAAATTGATTATATATAATTCATTAAGATGAACAATCCAGAAAGGACCGATCAGTAATAATGTATTACATGATTTAAAAAATTAGTAATATTTAAAGTATTTTTGAAAATTTTTAGACTCATTACTTTGTCTTTTTTGTAAGCACATTACTTTTCCCATCCTCGTAACCATACAAGTAACCACTTACTTTATAAACTCTAAAGTAATGGGTCCATGAGGCTTATCGCCTGTAAAATTTATCATATTTGGTAAAGCGTGGTTTTGCTGAGAATTAAATAACTTACTTTTCAAACGCGGAATCTTGAATTTCAAAACAAAACTAACGCTTTCCCGGGAATTTAAATACCCAGCAAAATCATTGTATCAACCCCAAGAGTAATGAGTGCTCATTACCTTCTCACTTACAAAAAACACAAAGTAATGGGTGGTCACTACCCTTCGCTTACGAACAGCCAAAAAATAATGAGTACCCATTACTTTTTGGGCATCACGAACAAAAGTAATTAAGCGCGTAAATAGGCTGGTAAGTAGTCGATACCATGTTTTTGCTGGGTAGTTTGTGATTTCGCATTCACTAGTAGTAATGCGTGTATAACATTCAATTATATCCTTTATTTAGATCCCTTATGAATTTTTCAACGAAAATTGGTGAGAACTTACTCTTGTACAAAAGCGAAATCGGAAACCTGTTTCTTCATTTTAAAAAACCGACCGGTTTCGGTTGCAAAATTTGCAACAGCAGCAAAACCTTTAAATCCTGTGACGTGTTTGTTTAAGTGATAGTGGAAGGTAAGAAAGTAAACTGAATGTTTATTTGTTTGATAAATAGGATAAATTCTATAAATTCTTATTGAGCTTGTTAAAAATATTTCTAGAAATTTTAAAATGTCGTCATAACGAATGTCAAAACAACTACGATTTTACCATTATTTACATCCCAGACTGTAGCTGATAAGTAGGGCTAGGAAGTTCATCGTGTTTTACGTACTTAAGATATGAAAGGAGTTCACCAGGTGTACAAAGTGTTGTATGTTCTGTGTTGTCTTATTAAACAATGTTGTTCCCAGGAAAAATTTAGCACACTCAGAAAAAAAAAGTTTGTAGAAAAATTTGTAAACGGTTTTCAATGCCACTTTACTATTTTAGTACTGATTTTTAGTAAAAAAATTATTATTTAGCAAATCTTTTTGCTATTTACATTTTACAAATTAAAGAATTTTCACAGAATATTTACAATTTTTTTTTTATTAATTTCAGAAAACATTTTACAAATTTTAAAAATCAACTTTAAAAAATTTGTAAATTTGCTAAAATTAGCAAAAAAAAAAAAATACTAATTCTAAAAAGGGGATAACACCTACAAACTTAAATTGCCTTAAAATGTTACATAGATTAAAAAAAAGGGATCGGAAGTGAAGATATCCAAAAATAGGAAATCCACTTAAAATAGCAGAAATTTTTTTTTAGTTCTAAAAATCAGCCCTAAAACAGTTTTTCAAAATAAAAATTACAAAGTTAAAACAATTTTTAAGCCTTTGATTTTTTTTTAATTTTATCTAAAATACTTTTTGAAAAAAATAAATAAAATAAAAAAATGTTGATGCTCGGTAAAAAAATAAGTTTGAAATCTTGTACTAATATTAATAATATTAAGTTATTTTTTTTGCTGATTTTAGCAAACATATTTGAAATTCAACTTTATAAAAAGTTTACTAAAATTTAGTAGCGGCAGCTAATTTATTCTACAAATTTCATTGAACTACACGTCAGCAGACATGTTTTGTTAAGATTTGCAACAAATACTAAAATTAGCAAAATTTTCTTGTAATAACAGAAAAATTTTCAGTTGCCATTACAGACTTTTTTAGGTGAGTGTAATAGCAGCTCATTGTTTTTTGCATTACCAATAATGACCTACCACTGCCCACTGCATTACTTCTTAAACGAAAATAATGAGTTACAAATAATGTGTTATACAGCCATTGATATTCCATGTTCCTTGAATACTACATTAGATTCAATGTAAAAATAATGAGTTACTAATAATGTGTTTAACTACTTATTTTTGGCAGTTAAAATATGTTTTTGGTTTTGTTATTTAAATTTTTTTCTCAAATAGTTATCAAAAATCAATTCAAATTAAAAGCAACTAAAAAATTAATAAAAAAAGATTGAAATATAACAAAAAATAGTTTTTTAATTTTAAATATTTTTGTTTTTTAATGATTTTGATTTGAAAATAGGATTTTTCCAATACCATTTTGAATTGGAATTTTGAAAGAATTAATCTAAAAGTTATTTTTTTTTTGTGAATTTAATAAAATATATGTACATATGTTGTATTTTAGTTTTTTTTTATAATTGTGAATATAAAATAAATTTTCTAAAAATATATATAATATATTAGGTTTGTTTGTTTTTGAATTTTATATAAATATTGCATACAAATTTAAGTAGATATAGGCTTGTTAAGTAATTATAGATATAGCTACTTAAAAATTAAGAATGTATAAAAATACTGCCAAGTCTTATTGGCTTTTCTTTTTTAAACGTAAACAAAAATATTTGTAACAAAAATATTTAAAATTTTTGCAATTTTCATTTCATAAAATATTAAAAATAACAAAAGCTTACAAATAAATTATTTGTTTGTAAGAAAAAGTATAACTGGGCAAAAAATACAATTGCTCATATAGACATGAAATTCAAAAAAAAAACAAACCTATTATTTCTGTATACACCATTACACCATTTCCAATTTAATATCAGAAATTATTAATTATTGCAGAAATTATCAATTTAGTTATAGAAAATAACAATTTTAAAATTTTCAATTTAATTTCAGATTCATCAGTTAAATTCAGAAGGTATTAATTTCAATTTAGATGCTATCAATTTAATTTCACATATATTAATTTAATTTAAGTTATTATTATATTAGTTTCTGAAATAAAATTCTTAGGCCCAATATTATAACTTGCCTTTAAGGTGCGTGTTAGTTAAAGGTAACTTTAGCTAAAGTGAGGAATAAAGTCCCCTTTAACTTTTTTTGGTTATTACAACTTCCTTATAAAATAAAATTAAGTTTTTTAAAAATATGGCATTACTAGAGCAAAAACCGATTACTTTTGACAAATTAAAATGGCTCTTTTATATACGTAGTGGCAACGACGTACTTTTATTTATTTATTTACTTACAACAAACAAAAAATACAAACGAAAAACAAAATTTCTTCGAATTGTGTAAAATATCAAAATGTTTGTTATATAAAATTTACATTGTCGACGGTGAACACAGAAAAAAACCAAACAGCAAAAAAACTACACGGCAACTACACTGCAGAGCAGAAAATGTGGCAACTTCAAATGCTTAAACCTTACGTTAAAAGTTAAAGGTAAGATGAACTTACCTTTAGCTTATCGGTCACTTTTAGGTTAAAGTATACTTATAATAACGAAAAACTAATAATCTGTCCGTTAACATCCTAACTTTAGCTATCGGCAAGTTATAATAATGGGCCTTAATAACTGAAATAAATACATAGTTTATGTAAACAGTTGGTACTTTCTGAAATTTAATGGGAAATAGTGGTAGTAGGTCAGCTCCTTCCTTGTTATCAGTTCTGTAACGACTTATAAACTCCCCAGCAAAAATAAATGGAAGTGATTCTTAAGGAATCAATTTTTCATTGATTCCAAAGTATAATTTAGTTCTAATTTTCCCATTCTAAGGCAGTTCTTTTTCACAACTTCCAAAAATGTGATTTTTAATGAAATTTTTGTCTTTTTAAATCTACGACGCGTAACTTATTTTAAAAATAATAAAAGTTAAACGTTAAAAATAGATATTTTAATATAAAATTGATATTCATAACTATGGTTAAGTGCTAAGCTTTGCTTAATTTGAAACAGGTTATCAGGTATCAATTTTTAACTTTGAGTTTCGAATAAAATAATTAAAAAAATAAGGCTCTATTACTGAATGGGGATTAATAAAAGCTTTGTAAACTGCCGAAATGGACTTTTTGTACACTTTTATTTGTAAATATAGTTAGTTGAACCCCGATGGTCATATCAAACAGTTTTACTTAAGAAAAAGATCGCAAATGACTTTTATAAGATGGAAAAATTGTTAGTATACTTAACTTAATTTGTGATTTTGTTGTCTGTTACGAATTGTTAACTTATGACCATTGATATAGACAATTTTTTATTAATACTAAAAAACTGTTTCTATATGCGTTAAAATTTAAATAAAAAATTCAAAATTTATTTGGGAACATCAAAAGATCTCATTTTTCACTAAACCATAAGATGAGCTTTAGATGCAATGAAAAAGGATCATAGAAACACCCCATGACACCCCTATGCAAAAATCATTGGTTCCGATCAAATTTTTCACAATACCGGAATCAAAATCACTGCTTCTTTTTCTCTTCTTTTACTACATTTTTGTTTGCGTTATTTGCACCCCTTATGTTATGTATTATTATGCTCTTTCTAAGCAACCAGTTATTAACTACCTTCAAGCCACCAGTTTTTATTATATGAATTGCAGCTAGTTAATTTTGCGTTATCTATAACTAGTTATTTTAACCTTACCATTAACTAGTTCTTTTACTCCCTACTCGTAAGGTTGTAGGTAACTAGCTCTATGTTAAAATAATGAGCTTAGCAGGCAAACTTCAACCAGTTACTGCTCGTTCTACTACCCATTATTTGACAAGGTCTTTTTTGCTGGGTTAAAACATTTATTTAACTTTACAAAAGATTTTCTGTTGGGTTTTCTTGCTTACAAACACACTTAAACACAAGAGATAGGTACAAATGTGGTATCGTGCTACGATCTAATTTTGCCAACTCTTTAATAGAACAATACATACAACACTTAGCACAGCACTTGTGAATAACATAATATATATTTAAAACAAAAAAATATAATTTCAAATTTTACAAATATGCATTTATTATTAATCTTTTTTCAATATTGACAATTTAACTTAAATTTTAGTATTTTCTGCTTTTAAAAGTGGTTTGAACATTAAAAATTATCGCGAATCATCGTCAGAAAGCTTGTACACTCAGAATATTATATAGTTTACTGTTTGTAGTTTAATAAAATAATTTTCCGTTCCATTTAAAATTAAAGGAACATACAATTATTTTTCGAAGAAATATCTATATTAAAATGTTTATATATTTATTCAAAATAATTTACTATCATTTACCTATTTTTTCAGTTTCATTTATTTTTTTCATTTGTTTAAAATAAATAAAAAATTACCCACAAAACAGAAATTTGTGGTTTATTTGTGTCCGTGAAATTTTGTTTGCTGTTTCAAAAAAAAAAAATATTAAAAAAATTGAAATTTGTTTTTTTATTTAAATTGGTTGTATACTATATACAAAATTTTTCAATTCAAAGTACAAGAACTTTATAAACACACATACATACACAAACACATTCATATAAAAAGTGTCTATAGCTATGCATACAAACGTTTTGTATTAACAAAAAAAAAAAACAAAAAGGGAAACAATTTCAAAAAATGATAAAAACATTTATTTTTTAAGGAATTGGTAGGTAAAATTTTGACATTTATTTTAACTGATTATATCATTTGTTTCTTACGGATGTGTCAGTTTATTAATCAACATTTAAAAATAAATAACAAAGGGCATTTAATTTAAATGAAAATTAAGTAGACCGGGTTTTAAATGAAATATCATTTCTTGTAAATGAAATTTTTTGTTATTTTAACTTACAAACAATTTTAAGTGTAGTATTTACTGAATTAACTGAAAATTTTGTATTACAAAAAATTTATATTTTCTGCAAAAAAAAAAAAACGTGAAATACTTATTTTGTTAAAAAATAGATTCAATACCGATACGATGGTTTTGGAATACCGGTATTTTTGATTTCAGAAGTTTCGGTATTTGTATCGATTATGAGTTTGAAAGGGTATTGAAATGGATAACGGTATTAAAAATGTATCGTCTGCCAACCTTGTTTATAGCAAAAAATGCAAATTAGGTGATTCGCAAAGGTATTTAGTTAATGTTTGGTTATCTAGCCAACGGCAACAAAAATGTTTTTACATGAACTTCCTAGCCCTACTGATAAGAACAAAACTGAAATGGGAAACGTAACAGAAATTAAAATTGAAAGCAGTTAGTAGTACATAAAATTTCCACAACTAACGACACGAAATACGTAGTTGATAAAAATTAATAATAAGTATTTAAAATCGAATAAAATGGATTGTGGTGGAGTTTTTGTTAAATATGTTCTCTTTATATTCAACATACTTTTTGTGGTGAGAAAAAAAGAATATAGTATCTTTAATATACTGAAGTATGATTATGACGAAAAAAAATGGATCATAATTTGTATATGATTTTATAAGATTATTCCAGAAGGAATAAAATCTTCTCCACAAAATTCCACAATCAAATATTGTGAGCTTAAACTTTACCGGAAATAGAAGTTCGTTATATCAGAAAATCTCCTTTAACAGAGTTTTGTAATAATTTAATTTAACTGTATATAGTTTTTTTATATAAGCAGTAACGATAGAAATAAACTACACAAATTATATTAATTAAGGCGTAAAAAACAAATTGCGATTACAAATTTTAAAAAGATTATTAAAACAAAGTTTTATTTCATAAAATCACCAAAAAAAAAAAAAATATGCATTTACTTTGTTATTTTTAACACTGTGAGTAATTTTTAACATAAATTTTCCAACAAATTTTCGGGTGTTGTCATAATTTTTATCGTTAAAAAACTCATGTAATTATCTTATCAAATGCCAAAACAGCACAAATCTCCTCAATTCAATTGTAGTTATTCATACCAAAAACTAATTATATTTTATCTTATCTTTGGCTAATATTCAAACAGTATCAACATATTTGTTGTATAAAAGTTAATAGAGGTATTCATTTTAAACCGTACTAAATACTTAAAACGAACTTAAATGAACGTGCTTTGTACTAAATTTTGATTGTTTTTTTTTTTAATTTAAAAATAAAATTTATAAAAAGAAGCAAAAAAACAAATAAATTTCATATTTGACAATATGAAAATGTGTTAAGAAATACGAAAAAGTTTACACAAAATATATTTGTGTAATAAGTAACAAACTGTTGAACATAAGATGGAAAATTAGCGTCTTTTACCAAATTTGTTTAAAATATTTACGTAATATGGTAGATATTTAACCTCAAAAGTGGACCATAAACGAAAGTGGACCATAAAAGTCTTATGGAATATGGGCTCAGGTTTACACAATATATAAGGAAGGTATGGCGTTAAATGAAAACCCCTAATATTTAGAGTAAACAATGTCATATGTTTATACGAGCGTTTATTTTACTAACCCTCGAAGTTTATTGTTACTATTATTAATTTGAGATGTTAAGCAATATTGATGACTAATTATTAGTGTTTACAATTATTCGACCCTGCCGGTTAATCGGTAAGGTTATTATTCGAAAACTGAATAAAATTGATAAATCGGTTATTCAGTCCGATTAATCAGAAAAATTGGCGATTAATCGTTTAATGAAAAATAAATAAATGTATTTCTTTCATCAATAAGAACACAAAAAGTTGCTTTTTGCTGAAATATCAAGTTAAGTCTATTGCATTGGTTTCTAAAGTGTTTGTTTAGGACAATTCAGAGCATCCTGAGATTTTTCAAAGAATCATTCATTATAATTTTGGTTTTTTTTTTACAGAAATCTAACGACTTTTAAAAAGAAAATGCAGTGTATATAGTGTTTTACCGAAGTGGGACATTTTGTAGATAAAGTTGGTCTTTATTTTCTTTATTTGACACTGTCCAGAATAAAAAAAAAATAAAAATTCCTAAATAAACAAGAACTGCATTCAAAAAAATTCACAAACAAATTCTTAAAAATATGGTATTCATAATTTTTGCGAAATTCACAAACAAAGTTTGATTGAACTGTCACTGTTCCCTGAATTTTTCACTACCTGGTTTAAGTTTTAGAGTTAAAGAGGTGTTATCTATTAGAAAAGATAGAAGAATCACCTACAGTCTTCACCGATATGAATAAGCGAATTCTTAAATATTTCTTTATTATACTGAAGTTCTTAATTCATCAACATTTGTTGATAAATTGATTAGAAACAAAATGTTGTGTTTTAGTTTTTATAATTTTTTTCATAGAATTTTAAATGACAATTAAAGCAATTTTATATGATTATTTTATAACAGGTTTGTTTTTTTCGAATTTTATATCTATATATATATATTATATATCTACTTGTAAATAAAATGACTACTACTTACCTGACATTTCTTTATTTTTTGTATACAAATATAAGTTGAACATTTGGGGCCGCCTTTGTACGAAAGCTGTTTTTGCATATGGACTTCGACGCAACGAGAAATAGAGCAATTTTATTGTGTGCCCTGCTCTTCCTTTATTTACAAACACATAATTCATTTATTAGCTTTTGTTGTTTTTGATATTTTATCAAATTAAAAATACAAAAATTTCAAATATTTTTATGACAAATATTTTTGTTTACAATTTAATGAGAAAAGCCAATCATTTCTTAGGCTTGGCAACATTTATACACATTCTTAATTTTTAAGTAGCTGTATCTATTACTACTTCGCAAGTCTATATCTACCTTAATTTGTATGAAATATTTATATAAAATTCGAGAAAAACAAACCTAACATGAGTAACGTCATAGTGCTTGTTAGAAATATACCTAGTCACGTGTTTCATTGATAAGGAAACAAATATACACTCTAATAGGGTTTTCGTTAAAGCTTTGCTTAGAGGCTCTAGCTTTTCTAAAACTTCAGGTTCTGATGATATCTTTTGTCAGCTCGAAATACAGGTATGCGGAGGTTGAAATCTCTATTACAATTTTTCGGACATGAAAATATAATTTAATATTATTTAAATTTTATTTTTTAAAGAAATTGAAACAAAAATAAAAATATATATTTCCTAAATATATTTGCTTTGATTCGGTCGATTTGAAAAGAATTTGATTGTAAAGGGTGTCCCAAGAAGAACGCAATTTTTAAATTTTAAATAAAACACAGATATTTAAAAAAAAATCGTGAAACTTTATTATATCGTAAAGTAGACAGAATGAGGTTATGTATGGAACAATATATCGTGCAGATGGCGGCCGCGGCTTTGCTGGCATGCACGCGATCTTTTAATGAAATTTTCAATGACCGTTTTTCATGAATGCTGCGGTATTTCATTAATGCAGCGTCCAATTTCCTCTTTTAAGGCTTGAGTCGTCGTTGGTTTATTCGCGTAAACGATCGACTTCAAAAAACCCCAAAGAAAAAAATCTAATGGTGTTAAATCGCACGATCTAGGCGGCCAATTCTGATCTCCAAAACGCGAAATAACACGACCGGGAAATGACTGATGCAGCAATTGAATTGTTTCTCTGGCTGTATGACATGTGGCGCCGTCTTGTTGGAACCACATGCCCTCCACATTCATTTCTTCAATTCTAGGCAAGAAAAAACTGGTTATCATTTCACGATACCGAACACCATTGACTGTTTGCGCTTGACCTGCCTCATTTTCATAAAAGAAAGGTCCAATTCCCCCAGCCCAAAAACCACACCACACAGTGACACGTTGAGGATGCATTTGCTTCTCGTGAATCACTCGAGGATTTTCCTCGCCCCAAATGCGACAATTCTGCCTATTGAAGAAGCCATCAAGATGAAAATGGGCCTCGTCACTGAAGATGATTTAATCGGCAAAATCAGCATTTTCATGTTGTCTCTCCAATACCCAATTAACGAACTCCCTTCGCTGTCCATGGTCGGCTGGCTTCAGTTCCTGAGTCAATTGAACTTTGTATTCATGAAGATGCAAATCTTTCGTAAAAATTCGCTGCAAAGTGGATTTCGAGACACCAATTTGCTGAGCTCGGTGTCGAATTGAGGTGGATGAAGTTTGAGCGACATCATCACGTACAGCTGCGACATTTTCGGTCGATCGACCTGGTCGATGGTGCGTTGTTGTCTTTACATCACTAACAGACCCAGTTTCGGCAAATTTATCCATTAATCTCTTTACAGTTGACTCTTTTGGAGCATTATTGTGACCCCAAATTGATCGCAATTTGCGAACTGTAGCCGCAAAACTTTCACCATTTTGGTAAAACAATTTCACAATGAGAATGCGTTGTTCATTCGTGTAGCGCTCCATTTTTACTAACCTCGTACCTTCTACTAGCAAACAATAACAATTGTTCAAATGTCAAACAATGACACTTCGAATGTTGCCAGATTTAAAAATTGCGTTCTTCTTGGGACACCCTTTATTTTAGTTGATGTTTTTTTCTACGATTTGCTTGCGAAAGTTAGGAAAATTAGGAAGTTTTAAGAAAAATAACAGAAAAATTAATATTAAAAATTTAACCGGTCAATTGATATATTTTAATAGATTATTCGGATCGAATAATTATTTGAATTTTAAATAATTTGTTTCAACATTAACCGAAACTGAGACGATTAATCGAGGAATCGGTTAATCGATTAACCGAATTGGAAACAATAGTTAAACGTTAACTTCAGATATTTTTATACATATTTGTATATTGTTTTTTTTTTAACTAATTTTGATTAGTCATATAAAATCATTCAATTTATTCGTTACTCGAATTTTGGGCATTTTAAATTATTCGCACAATTGTTTGACAAAATTGTTCGATTAATGGGAAAACCAACCAAGAGGCAACTGCCTCTTAGGAAATAAACTTCGAATATTTGTGTGTTCACATCCAGGGAAAATATTGGTTGGAATTGGATCAAAACCATTAAAATGTATTTGTTAGGACGTTATTTTATTTAGAATTAAATATAATCGATAAAGAATCGATTAAGAATTAAATAGACGGAAAAGAAATTAAACAACAATCATATTTTCCAATTATTGGTATATCCATCCAACTTTAAAAATAAAATTCGTTTAGTAATTGTTTACCGTAGAATCAACTAGTTATTTAGTGAATGGACTAGAAAATTAGTACAATCTATAAAATTTATTAAAAAATTGTCAAAAGTGGTAACTACATATACGGTAATCATGATCAAATATACCATTTAATTAGAGTATCAGTAGAACCAACCGATCTGAGGATTGTATTGATTAATAGACGTCACTTATTGTTGGTATTGGTAAACTAATTCTATTCTATATTTCTTTTCCTAACAAATTATTTAAATTCTAAATAAGCCATAAAATTGTATAAGTGTTTGTGTTGTAGTAAGTAGAGAGGTAGCCTAGTACTCCGAATTTTTGGGCTCAAATCCCAGTTAAGGCAAACATTTAAAAATAATTTTTTTAATTAAAATAATATATTAAAATGTTTATATATCAAATAAAGCTAGAAATAGCTGTGATACAGTGAGTAAGAGTGTGAACTAAATATCAATCTGAATGCCCTTGTTATAAACTAGTAAAATTCCATCTAGTATTCCATCTAGACCCGGAGGTATCGAGAAAAACTTGCAATTACCCAATCAATTCACAATCTAAAAATGTGACTGCTTCCTTTTCAGAACTCGTAAACTTTCAGATACATTTTTTGAAATCACCATTAAAGACCTTAAAGGGGTTAAAAGGATTTTGAAATCTATGGGCTGCGGAGAAGCAAATAAGGAATAAGTCCCACCTAAGTGTGCTGAACAATCCCCTTCTGTTAGAAATCTGAAATTCAATTTTTTTTCCTCTGTATGGGCTATATCAGTATTAATATGCCTTTTGGACTATCCAACAAGAACGTGACAAAAATGGAAATAAGTAGGAAAAAAAAAAAATGAAACTAAGACTTCCAGCCCAACTGCTGGAACGAGAAACTTGAAATTTGAAATAGAATTTGCCATGTTTGGCGTAAATATCTTCTGAGATGGGATTTTTGGAAATTTTAGTGGGTAGGTCCAAAAATGTCTTAGATTATCGGCTAGATATCTGACATTTAAAACATGTTTTTCAAAAGATATACTTTTTCAAATTTCCAATTAAGGTGTGGTAAAAAAATTAGGTTTAAAAGGTGAAAAGTGCCTCTTAAATTCAAACCCTTTAAGTTAGAAATATAAACCTTGAATTTCGAACATCCACTACAAAAATTTTAAACAAATTTATTTGTAGAGAAAAACCTGTTATCTTCTTAATATATTCCGATATCCAAAATTGAGGGAACATTGCATTAATAAGAATTTTAATGAAATAAATTTCCTTGTTCATTTTGCTTTTGTTATTATCAATGTTCGCAACCGAAACAAAAACCGGTATTGGTATTGATTATTTGATGGTTCCGGTTTTGGTATCGGTAACGGTATTTTATTTGTATCAATATTTAAAAGGATGAAGTTATAAGAATAATTTTAATGATTTTTGCATTAAATCAATGACATTTCAATAGAATTTCTGCATTGAAACTTCTTATTTAAATAATACAGTTTTTCATAAAATAAAGAAACAGTTATGAAAATTAAATTATTAAAAATTTCATACAATAATTAACTAATTTCGGTTTTTGCTAAAAATGTTAATAAAATTTTGACGAATTTTCTTTGACATTTTTTTTTGTTTTAAGAATTTGATTTCTTCATTTTAACGAAAGTTTGACTTTACATACTTCTGGCTCGAAAATCATTAGCTGTACAAACGACGCTGTACAAACGACGTATTACAATTATTTCGACGTATTACAATTGCTTTAATACAAAATGGATAATTACGAGGGCGGATCAATAAGTCAGTGACTTTTTAAATGAAACACAGTTTTTTTGCAAAATAGAAAACATTTTTCAACATAATCTTCTTTTAGCTTAATACACTTATATCCAACGTTTCTCTAATTTTTGTATCCCTTCCAAAAAATAGGATTTTTCGAGGTCCATAAAATAGGCATTTGTTTCATAAATAAATTCATCGTTAGAATTTCTTGGAATTTTGCCATTGAGACTACGATTACGTTTATGGTCAATTGAGAGCAAAGGCGGCTCCCATCTTGCAGACAGCTTTCTTAAATCCAATTTATCATTTAAAATCGAAACCACACTGCCATATGAAATGCCTATGGCATCAACAATCTAACGCATTTTTACCCTTCGATCAGCCAACACCATATCGTGGATTTTTTCGAAATTTTCGGGTGTATTGACCTCAATTGGCCGCCCAGAACGTTCAGCGTCATTTATACTTGTGCGACCACAACGAAAGTCAGTAAACCACTTTTTTACCATTGAAATCGATGGTGCAGAGTCCCCATAGTATTTATCAAGCTTTTCCTTGGTTTGATTGACGGTTTTTTTTCGCAAAAAAATAATGTTTAATGAGCACTCGAAATTCACTTTTTTACATTTTCAAAAAAATCCACGAGGTTGTATGTTTTGAACAGCTGTTAAACGCAAAGTAAATGACGGAACTTGCTCAAAATTTGACAGTGGTCTATTAACAGGTGGTACTTGATGGGAGCAATGTTGAATTTCATATAACTATGAGGGAAGTTTGAAAAGTCACGGATTTATTGATCCGCCCTAGTAGCTAAAACAACAATGCGTTTTGCATTAGAAGGGTAAAAATTGACAATCGTAGGTAAAGTTAGAAATAAGATTTGTTAACAAAAATCGAAAAAATTAAATTAATTACCACTCTTAGATATTTTATATTAAAAATTAATTTTTTTTTCTTTTGCTAAAAACGTAAAAAACTGATTTTTTTAAAAACCGATTCAATATCGATACGATGCTGGTATTAAAGGAAATGTTTTTGGAATACCGGTATTTTGTGAAATAAAGAGTTTTGGTATTATTGTCGGTGATCAGTTTGCAAGAATTACGGGTTACGGTACTAAAAAGGTGTTGGTTGTCGACATTGGTTATTATTGATAAATTCTCGTTTGAAAATATGTTTATTATTACATCTTGCTTTGAATTTAGCGTCAGGGATCAAAATCACTTAAATACAAAGTTAAGTTTTTTTGGAACTTTTTTTTTTTTGATACTAATTTTGTGGAAAAATTTTAATTTTTGTTAAACTTTATTTTTCCCGTACTCAGCACATCGTGTGAGTGTTATTACATTTTTTAACGGGACAGCCAAATGAATAGGTATGCATTTTTTATACAAAAATTATAATTTTCTTTTGTGTAATTTTATATGGATTTGTATAATTTTTGACCTTTGATCAACAATTTTTTGTTTTATTGCTGGCAACACTGTTGGGTTTAAATATATTTATATCAAACTAATTGTTTATTTAATACGTGTGCAATTAAAAATGGTTCAAGGTATACCAAAGTATATAATTTACATTAAAAAATTTTTCTGACACACAATAAAATACTTTTTAAAGACCCAACTTAACACTCATAGTGAAGTTTTATTGTTGAACTATATCTTCTTTGTTCGGTTTTAGATCATGAAAACTGTTCTTTTCCAAATAAATAGAAAAATTATATTTTTTTTAATAGTGGAGAATACACAGAAAAAGTTATAAGACACTAGCCGAATGGAACGCTAGTAACTTAAAACTTTAAACACAAAAGCTAATGAACCTAATCCCAAGTTATCTTATTGAGTTAAGATGAAATTTACTTACGAACTGCCTGTTTTTAATAATCTTCATTAATTGCTTACAGTGTACGGCAAAAGCAATGGTCCCCCTGTAAAACAAAAATCTCCCAAAATTTCTCTATAAAATTTTATTGCAAAACTGTTGGCATCCCTTAGACTTTTGTTGATTAAGGGAATCAAACGAAACGGTACATTCCAAATTTCCAAGAAACATTTGTTTATGACAAGAAGTGAAGTCAAGTAATTTTTTAAAATGTCGAGAAAAGAATTAGCAATAAAAGAGAGAAAAATAATAATTAATAATCACAAAATCGGCGCAAAGAGTTAAATATCTATTTCAATGATGAAAAAGAATTGAAAATAAGCCACGAACAAGTCGTCCACTAAAGTTCAATAATTAAGATAAACGAAACATTTAAGCCATTATTAAAAAAGACCATTGGGGAAACAGTTTCTGCAGACACGGTACGTGGGTGCATTCTGTAGGCCAGTTACAATGCTCGCACTGCTCGCAAGAAGTTGCACATTTGCGTAATAAATAGAAAAAGCTTATGGATTTTCAACGGAATATAAAATTAAAGCAAACGACTCTTGGTACACTCAGAAAAAAAAAGTTAGTAAAAAAATTTGTAAACGGTTTTCAATCCCAATTTACTATTTTTGTACTGATTTTTAGTAAAAAAATTATTATTTAGCAAATCTTTTTGGTATTTACATTTTACAAATTACAGAGTATTTACAGAATATCTACAAATTTTCGTTGCTAATTTCAGAAATCATTTTACAAATTTTTGAAAACCGATTTGCTAAAATTAGCAAAAAAAAATTACTGATTTTAAAAAAGTCGATATTGATGGAAATGTTATTTCTATTAATTTAAACTTATACATACAAACTTAAATTGCCCTAAAATGTTACATAGGATTAAAAAAGGGATCGGAAGTGAAGATGCCGACTCATGTCTAAAAATAGGACATCCACTTAAAATAGCACTAAAAAGTTTTTTTATTTCTAAAAATCAGCCCTAATAACAATTTAAATTTCACCTTAAAAGTAAAAAAAAATTGACTAAAATATTTTTCAAAACAGAAATTACCAAATTAAAACAAAATGATAAATTCGTTTGTGTTTTAAGAATTTTTAAGATTTTTAAGCCTTTGATTTTTTTTCATTTTGTATAAAACATCTTTTAAAAAATATAATTAAAATTTTTGATGGTCGATAAAAGAAATAAATCTAAAACTTTGTACTAATATTAATAGTATTTAGCAATTTTTTTTGCTGATTTTAGCAAACGGATTTTAAATTCCACTTTACAAAAAGTCTACTAAAATTTAGTAGCGGCTACTAATTTTTCTACTAATTTCATTGTACTACACGTCAGCAGACATGTGTTGCTAAGATTAGCAAAAAATACCGCTAGGCTCAAATCAGCAGAATTTCCCGTAATAACAGCAAAATTTTCAGTTGCCATTACAGACTTTTTTTGGTGAGTGTAAACAGTAATTTTCGCGGACAAATCAAAATTTTACATTTTTGAATCGAACGGACGTGAATTGAAGTGGCGCAAAAAGTGCGACGAGCTAAATACAAAGAATCTTATATGGAGAGTATGGAGTAATGGTATGGGGTTGCATGTCAGCAGCCGGTGTTGGTAGTTTAGTGATCATTGAGGAGACAATGGACAAAACGGTTTACATGAACATTCTGATAGAAAATCTTGTGGGATAATTAAGAAAAACGCATACGAAATCACACTATTTCTAGTAAAGCCTAGCTAAAGAAAATAATTTTGACTGAATGGGGTCAAATATACGAAAACTACTCAAAAAAGCTTGTACCCTCAATGTCGACATGGTTGGTTGAAGTTCTACGACTAAAGGCATATCCTACTTACTATTCGGTAAAGCAATCCAGTTCAAAAATCACAAGTTTTAATAAAGTTTTGTTATTTTTTTCAGGGTACCATGACTTTGGCTGTGCAAAAATATGAAGTTGCCATTATCTTTTTTTTCTTTTTATTATTTAGATAAATAAGTGATATATTATTTTGATGTGTTATAAGTACATAAGTATACACATTAAATAAAAAAAAGTGTCATATCTGTTGTTACGTATTTGTTTTAGAAATTACGAAAGATTTTTTATTATAGAAAACAAATAAAAAATATTAAAGGTTCTAATTCATAATAAATATGATAATTTTTAAAAACTCAACTTTTACTCCACATAGCTTCACTTATAATTTGTTAAGATTCTAAATTCTCGCACAGTGATTGCAAACCAAATAAAAAATGGAAACAAATAAACAACTAGAGCGATTTGAACATATCATATCTATAACTTGAGGTGAGGAGTAGGGAATTCATTAACTTGCTTTTAGACTCACCTTGTTGCAACATAAAGTGAGATACAGGGTGTCAAAGTTGATTACACCGAGAGTAAAAGTATTTTGTTTGACTTCTCGTAATCTACTAGAATCTAAATTTTAATTTTTTGGTCCCTACAGTTATATTATTATTCGCACCTATGAACTTTTTCATTTTCTTTAAATTTAAAATTATTTCTTTAAGAAATGTTTTCCTTAAAGAAAAAAATTTATATTAAGGACTTTTTCAAGAAAACTTCTTTGACATTTTTTTTAAGAAAAATACTTCAAAATTTTATTTATATTCTTAGGATTTTTTAATAAAAAAATATTGATTCTATGGAATTTTTCTAATATAAAAATTCTTAGATTCTAAGGGCAATTTTAAGATATTTTAAGAGAAGTAGTATTCAGAGTCGCAGAATTTTTCTTTCAGAAAAATTCCTTGGAAACTAAGAATATTTCTACTAGAAAAAGTTGTTAGAATCAATTTTAATGATGAAAAATCTGTTAATCTAATCTAATATATTAATTTTCATATAAGAAATAGTTTGCAGAACCTGAGAACCTAAAAATGTATTTTTTATAAGAAACCTTTTTGTACAAAACAACTCTTGGGTTCTACAGACTTTTTCTTATAAGGAATTATTTTATTAATACACTAAGTATTTTTTCCACAAGAAAGTCGTTATTTTACAAGTATTGAATAAATAAATATATTTAAACAAAAATATTATTGTTTTTATTGAAAACAATTAAAAAATATAAATCTTTATATAGAATCTTTTTGACAATGAATTGATCAGTGTAAATTAAAATGTTATATGTATCAGGCATTTTCGAACATAAAACCCCACAGGTGATTGAACTGTACAATTATTTTTATATAAACAAGACCAAATGTCAGTCATGTATTTTTTTTTATTTATAATTATTTATTGATTGTTGCCAGCATTTTATAGTTCCATAATTATCATATTTCTTTCAGTCAGAAATAATAAAATATTTATTATAATAATGATGGTAGCGACGATATTGATGTTTAGAACCTATTTATAAACCAATAACTTGATTGTGACAACCATATCCGAATGCAGCAAGCTAAGATAGACCATGTTTTTCTCTGCGTGAATGTAGCAACTCAAGAAAAACATGTCACATTTCGAAATTACCTTTCTTTGGGAGCGATTTTTAATTATGATCCAAATTAAATATAATTAAATTTTTGCTTCAAAAAGTTTTTTTCGTGTGAAAACTTTACTAATATGCGCGATTTCGTATATTTGGTTGTTGTTCTATAATGTTGGTCTACGCATTTTGAAAATGCTATATAAAAAAAAAAACTACTAAATATTTTCTCAAATTTCTTTTTTTATTTGAAAGTACAATCCTTCCGGTTAATAATGGAAAATAATTTCATTCAAATGGCTACCTCCGCTGGCCGTTACAGTCAATGGCGATCGTTATCGGGCCATGTTGAACGAATTTTTGTTCACAAAAATTGAATAGGAGGATATTGGCAGCAATTTGGTTTCAACAGGACGCACAGTGCTTTGTCCCATAGGCAAAAATCAAAAATTAAGCATGAGCTCAAATTGTTCTTAAAAGTACATTTTTTGAAAGACAAGAAGTTAACTGAAATAAATATGCAAAAAAACATTTAGTCTGATTGCTTTCGCCGTCAGTAGAGGGCGCCAAAGTTTGAAAATATTAAGCAAAAATTACTGAACAAAAAATATTGTTTTCTGTTGTTTCACGAAAATAATTCTCAAAAATATATTTTTTTAAATACTGATTTAAAGTTTTATTTTTTGAATACTTAGATATATTTGTAGTAAACCTTTAATACACTATTTAATATATATTTGAAAACAAATATTTTTTACAACTCCAAAAAATAGGTTTTTTTTTGGTGAAAATTCGAAAATTTCTTAAGTTTGATGGAGTATAAAAAAAAAATTATATAAAATTAAATAATTTTTTATTTCGGTTTTTGTAAGTCTATAATATTATCTAACATATTATTAAAAAAAGTGCCGGTTTTTCACAAAAAATCAAAATATTGGCTTTTGTAAAAATGGCTTAATTTGTGATTTTTACCGCATTTTTTTGACTTATATGATTGAATATTGACCAATTTTCAGCAAATTGGATATATGTACAAATATCAGTAAAAAGAATTAGTCACAATCATCATGTACCAAATTTCATTCGAATCGGATGAAAATTTTGAATAGTCTACTTACAAACTATTCTTTTAGCTCCCAATGAATTAGAAGAACATACTAGGAATATGGAAAAATTTATTATCTTTGATTGCGTATAAAAAAAAATTATATAAAATTAAATAATTTTTTATTTCGGTTTTTGTAAGTCTATAATATTATCTAACATATTATTAAAAAAAAAGTGCCGGTTTTTCACAAAAAATCAAAATATTGGCTTTTGTAAAAATGGCTAAATTTGTAATTTTTACCGCATTTGTTTGAAAAAATGTATTATCTTTGATTGAGTATAATAAAAAAAAATTATATAAAATTAAATAATTTTTTATTTCGGTTTTTGTAAGTCTATAATATTATCTAACATATTATTAAAAAAAAGTGCCGGTTTTTCACAAAAAATCAAAATATTGGCTTTTGTAAAAATGGCTAAATTTGTGATTTTTACCGCATTTGTTTGAAAAAATTTATTATCTTTGATTGAGTATAAAAAAAAATTATATAAAATTATACAACTTTTTATTTCGGCTTTTCTAAGTCTATAATTTGGAAATTTTTTCCGAATCGGATAAAATCTCTTGTACCTAGTTTTATCCGAATTGGATAAAAAATTTTGCATATCCACCGTACAAATTATTCTTCTAGTTCCCGATTACCTAGTATTCTTATGGAAAATTTTACTATTTTTGATAGAGCATAAAAAATTATATAAAATTATACAAGTTTTGTTAGATTTTTTAAATCGGATAAAAACTCGTGTACCTAATTTTATGCGAATCGAATAAAAATTATAATTATTATTATTTAAATTAGAATTAGTTATAGTGTTTGTACTTGAAAATATTTTACTTAAAAAAAAATATACATAATCAATTAGCCATCACTGTATATATACATAATGAAGCCATTTTGTAAAATTTATTTTATAATTGTAAAGTTATATTTTTCGATAATGGTAAATTGTATTTAAAATTGTGTATAGTTGCTTTTTGGATATCTGTGTAAAAAAATAAAATCCCAGAAGTATATATCTGTATTAATAAATGGCAAAATTGGGAAAAACTTAGTTTTTGAGAAAAAGGACATGTGGGAGAAAGTCAAGTACTTGTACCGAATAAAAAAAAATCTCCAGAGATCTAAAAAGTATCTTTTCAAAACTTATTATCCGTTTTTAGTACATTCTGATCATTAATGTAGCTAAAATTCAGTTTTTGAGGAAAAGGATATATGGGAGGTAGTAATGTCCTTGCACCGAATGAAACGAAAATTGTCACAGAGCAAAAAAGTATAATTTCATAAACATTCCGAATTCTTACTGTATTCTTATCATTAATGTAGCCAAAATGTAGATCTTAAGAAAAAGGATATATGGGAGGTTGTTATGTCCTTGCTCCGAATGAAACAAAATTAAGCACTCAGCTAAATGACATAATTTAACAGAGATTTACCAATTTTTGCTTCATTCTGCTCATAATAGTAGCTGGAATTAAACTTTTAAATTTAAGGATGTATCGGAAGTAGGCGTGTCCTTGGGCCGATTTTTTCGAAACTTCAAATTTTTCTTAATTTAGATATTCTGAGCCAGCATACCAAATTTCAAGTTTCTGCGACAACTCCTCTAATTTTGCCGATTCACTATATGGGGACAAAGCACTGTGGGACGGCGCTACGTGCCTGTTTTTGAAGATCGCATCATCAGCCGCAGAGCTGATGTCGTTTGGCCACCTCGGAGCTGCTATTTGACACCGTTGGACTATTATTTGTGGGGTGCCGTCAAAGATAAGTGTTACGCCGACAAGCCAGAGACAATTGACAATATTCGTGAAGCCATTGGTGAAATACAGCTGCACACAATCGATAATGTGCTTAAAAATTGTACCGATCGTGTAGGCTACTGCATGGCCAGCCGAGGCAGCCATTTGAATGAAATTTTTCCATTATTAACCGGAAGGATTGTACTTTCAAATAAAAAAAGAAATTTGAGAAAATATTCAGTAGTTTTTTTTTATAGCATTTTCAAAAAAAAAAAAAAGTTATTTGGCGGACCCTATATTTGGCAGTTAGAAGCATCAGCACAAACATAAGTAACCTTCCTTATACAAAGGCCATTCTGGAAGATGATGATGAAGAAGAATTTTTGATAGACAAAAGTGTGAAATTCATACATCTGCCGCTCATTTTCTTATGTTGAATAATTTTTTTTCTGTTTATTTTCTGCAATATCAGCTTGCTAGTGATGGCACAAAGAAATTGATTTTTTGTAATTTTTTTAGTGATGACACTTAAAATAACGCAAGAGTAAGATGGAACAAAATGAGAAAGGATCATCTTTTGTAGATGTAGAAAGATGTAGAATTTTTATTATGTATAATTCTTATGGGAAGATGTTAACATTTTTGCAAATTGATGAAAGATAAAAGATGTAGCTCAGTGGAAAAAGGCTATAATGATGTTATAAGATGACTTTTTGCCTCTTTTTTCAAGTATTTTTTAGAACTGTATAATGAAATAGATAAACTTGAATAAAAGAAAACAAAATGTTGTAACGTTGAAAACTGACAGTCTTTTATTTATATTTTCTTATAAATACAATAACACAAGCACACAAATAAAAGAAAATAGTTTTAAAAAAAATTATAACATGCAATTTGGTAGTTAAAAAATTTAAACAAATTTGAAAAAGAAATTTTACTTTTTGCAATTATTCTGTTGTGTTATAAAGAAAATAGTTTGATCATTATTTTTTGTTTGTAAACTTGTGCATAAAGATTTCGAAATCTACCACTAGTTTATGGAACTCTCTATACAGTATCATATGATCGAAATCCAGTTTAAACAAGATTTCAAGCGTAATGTTTTAAATGCAACCGTTGTATATATTTGAACTGATTTATTTTTTCTTCACAGGTATGTGGTATACTTCTTATCGTATTTGGATCGATTATGGTCTCACATATTGGCGGTATAACAAATTCTACCCAAAGTTTCGAAGCGAATAGTGTTCCAATTGCTATATTGGTTCTGGGTTGTATAATTTTTATTGTTGCATTTTTAGGATGTTGTGGTGCCATAAGAGAAAATTCCTGTTGTACCATGACCGTAAGAATTGAATGCGATAAATTAAACATTGTTACAAAAAGATTCACGTATTAAATTATTTTTCGTACATTTGCAGTATTCCGTCATTATGTTGGTCTTATTTATGTGTCAAATGGCATTGATCCTTTTTATTTGGGTACAACGTGCACAATTTTTAGAATCTATGAATAACGTGATAAAAACAATTTGGAATCAACATAAAACTGATCAATCAGTCATGGATACTTTACAAATAACTGTAAGCATAATGATCCTTCAGTTATTATAAATGCAATTAATAATTTTTTCAATTTATTACAGTTTAAGTGCTGTGGTAATTCTAGTTTCATGGATTATATTTTGGCTGGTGAGAATATTCCTAATTCATGCTGTGGCTCCTTGGCCTCTAGCTGTAGTAAAGTGGATGCCATGACCAATCCCGGTTGTTCTCGTGCATTTGGCAAATTTTGGGAAAAGAATATCGATATAATTCGTTATGCCGGTTTAGGTGTGGCTGGAGTTGAGGTGAGTTAGAACATTTTCCTATTCCCCAATTAGTTGAAATTAATATTATTCAAATTTCTTTTGTAACAGTTGGTGGCATTTATTTTCGGTTGCTGTTTGGCCAATCAAGTACGTAACAGTCTTCGCAGATCCAATTATTAATAAGTGCATGTGTGAAAGTTTTTAATTACTTTTTATTTTAAAAAATTAAAAATTTATGTGTCCACGAAAAAAAATTATATATTTAATTTGAAATGTGATTGTCGGTAATTTAACAATTGATTTTATACCATGGTTAAGGGATATACTAGCATTAATCACTGGAAAACATATTTGTTTAGGCCCGTTAATTTATCTTATTTATACCCTAGTTAAGGGATATACTAACATTAGCCACTGGTAAACATATTTGTTTAGGCCCGTTAACTTATTTCATTTTATACCCTAGTTAAGGCCTATACTAACATTATAGCCACTAGTAAACATATTTTTTAATAACTTAAAGAATTTCTTCTAACCAATGCTAAAATTTAATCATATTTGCTATGGTGAAGATTATTAACCAAGGCTAGTTTAAAAATATTCACCCCACAGAATATATTTTAACTAGAGTATTCAAAAAACCGGCCTTTTGAAAAAACCGGTTTCGGTTTTCTTCGAGAAATCGAATTTTAAAGAAACCGGTTTCGGTTTCGGTTTTTGCACAAGTTACTATGAAGACATTTTGTTACTTTGGGGACTGTCCACAAACTTTTCATTATTCTACTGTTTACACTGAAGACATTTTACTGTATACAGCTCATATTACGGGGTCTTTTTTGGCTGTATATACATCTGTCTTCAAAGTATGTGAAATGCATATATATATATATATATATATATATATATATATAAAATTAATATCTTAAAAATTAATATTTTAAAACTATATCCATATCATATGAATAGAGATCATTAAATTTTCCAACTTTTCACTTCTTTTGTCGCATTTATCAATATATATGAAATCATCATATAATGGTGAATGATTTTGTACAGTCTCTTTTTTAGGATTTTGAATACTGTTTATTGTGTTATTTAGATCAGAAACTAAACTATTTGAATTTGGAATATCTAAAGTTAAGTCTTCATCGGAATCTATCAGACTTACATCTAAATCTTCATAACCAAACAAACGATTATAAAAGTGTTCGGAAAAAATAAAAGAGACCAAGTAACCCAGTTGGTGATGTAATTAAAAAAACCGGTTTTCTTCGAATTTACAAAATATTCGAAACCGATCGGTTAAAAAAAAAAGAAACCGGTTGACCGGTATTCGGTTTCGGCTTTTGAATACTCTAATTTTAACACATTAAACTGGTAATGATGATTATTAAAAATATTTTCGCATTGACTGGCCATCATTTTCCCTATTTAATCAAACAAACGAAAAGTGTTTCACTACTTAAAATGGTGTAAACATTTTTGTTTTTGGGATTTAGGTTTCTGCGGTACTTACCGAAATTGTCCTCATAAAAATTTGAATTAAAATGTTCCTTACCAAAATCATCCTAGTAAAACCCCAAAGCTCTATGGTCAATACAAGAACAATTAGACAAGATTTCTTATGAGATTTATAAAATTTTAGTACTAGTAAAATAAAAAAAAAAAAACTTTTGAATACAGTCAAAGCCCGGTGTAGCGTATACTGGCTATAACAAAAACGCGATATAACAAGAGACCAAATTATTTGCATTGACTACCATGTATAACAAATATTTAACGTGAGTAATTTCAATTTTTACTCACGCTCACAAAACACTCACGATTTGAAAATTGAATGAAGTGTTACCATAAATACATAAAGAAAAAAAAAAACAGTTTTGCTATATTACATGTAAAAAAATTAAAAAAAAAATCAAAAAGAATCAAAAAATAAAAAAAAACGAATAAAAGGAATAATTACGAAAAATCACGATAAAAAAATCGACTCACGCATGCTCACGCACGATCACGTCAATAATTTAAAATTTGGCTCACTCTCACGCATGATTCTTCTGAATCACAAAACTTCGTGTCACGATTATAATGAATATGTAGTTGGTACAAAAAAATATAAAAAAAGTTTAAAAAAATATAAAAAAATAAATAAGAAAGGATTTGGAGAAATATTTGTTAATAAACCTTTCTATTTAAAAATTCAGAATTTATAGAAATCTTTAAAGTGAAATAAAATTAGTACAAAATTTTGTTACAATATAACGAATATTTCGATAAAACGAATGATATACTGTCAGGCCCATTCGTTGTACCGAAATATTCCATATATTGCAACAAGTTTTTGTACTAATTTTACTGCACATTTAACATTTCTGAAATATCCGAGTTTGTTTAAAATGGAAAAGCTTTATTTATTTATTTATTAATTAATTTATTTATTTTGATTTCCTATGCAGCAAGACTTATAATCTTATAATTAGAGTATAGGAGGAGTAATGTGAAATGAGCAATAATGTTTAAATATTTTAGAATATAATTAACTTTAAACAGTATAAAAAAAAAACAATTTAAATAAAATATAAATTGAAATATGGTTATAAAACAATTAAAATGTAAAAAAGAGAAAAAAAAGAAAGAAATAACATTTATTTTAAAATATTTATGAAAAACTAAAAAAGTCAAAAAGGTATCTTTTAAAATTCATGGCATTGCTTATAAATTGTATATTTGAAGGTAGAAAGTTCTAAAGACCTATTGAATGGATGTAAAAATGACATTCAGATTTTGGAGTTTGATGTCTAATTGGAGTCAAATTATAATTTCTAAGTGATTGGGAAAACATAAGCCTGTCATAAAGATATGGAGGTTCATGCGTATATATAACTTTGTGGAGTAGAATTAGAGTTCGAATCTGTAACAAATCAGCCAACATACACGGTACAGGTTTTTCGCGACTAATGACACACGGTCGTATTTCCCCAATCCATAAACATATTTTACGACAGCATTGTAGGCAACATTTAGCTTACTATAGCTTGTAGTATCCGTTTTAGCAAAAATTTCGCATCCGTATAAGAGTGTTGGCTTTAAATAAGTTTTTGCTAAAAGTAAGCGAATTTTAAGTGGCGTAAAATATTGTGTTTTCCATAAGGTTCGCAACATAGAGTAGATTTTTCCAGCAGTAGCATTTCTATGGTCTGACCAGGTAAGAGTATTATTAAATATTATACCAAGATTTTTTGCTGTATTTACGATTTCTATTCTTTGATTGTTGAGAATAATTTCTGGTTTTGAAATTATTTTCATAGATTTCTTTTTTTTTTTTTTTTTTTTTACGTTAGACTAACACTCAGGGGATGTCCCCTACTAATGCAGTGGATTGTGTTAGAATTAGGAAAATATGTTATGAGGAAGGAAAGAGGGAGTAATGTTGAAGAGTACAGACAATATGCAATATATCTGCAAGAGTACAACAACCGGGTACACACTTTGTTGCTGAATTGGTTACTCAGTGATCAGTGCTATGCCTTCATCACTAATTGGCCCAACAACAAAAATAATACAAGGCGGTTATACCGTGCAAAATAGAGAAAAAAATTAAAGAAGGGAGAGGAAAGGGAAGGGAAAAAAATCTAGCAACAATAACACAGGCAAATAGTTTTTTTATTAATTGATTTATTGTAATTATTGGTAATAATTAAGCATTTTGATTTAGATGGATTTAGGCAGAGACCATTTGCATTTGCCCATATGTGAATTCTTTTAAGATCCTCATTAATTTTATAAACACAATCTTCAAATTCCATTTTATCACAACTTATGTAGACTTGAACGTCATCAGCATAGATATGAATATTACAGTATGATAATTGGGCCAAAAATATAGCCTTTTTGTAAAAGATAACGGGCACGATTTCTTATTATTAGCAAATACTGATTGCATGCGATCCGATAAGTATGATGAAATTAAGCGTGTTGATGACGATAAAAAATTAAACATTTTTCTCAATTTCATAGTAAGAACATTGTGGTTAACCGTATCAAATGCCTTAGAGTGATCCAAGAGAACTAGAAACGAAATGTTGCCTTTATCCAAATTTTCACGTAATTCTTCAGACACATCAATAAGAGCAGTTATGCAGCTATGTTTTGGACGAAAGCCTGATTGCCTGCTAGTTAGAAGACCATTATCATTAATATAGCCATATATTTGGTGATGTAATATCTTCTCAAAAACTTTTGACAAGTATGGCAATATAGCGATTGGCCGATATTTATTATTTGCTTTCGGCGTAGGTATTATTTTTGCATATTTCCAGTTTCCAGGGAATATACTCATTGTTAAAATTGTGTTAAATATGAATGTTATATAAGGTAGCATTAACAAAAAATTCTACAATTTTTTTCTTTTTCAACTTTTTTACGCAGTGTTTTTAACAACTGTTTGTTACATAGAGTATACATTTTTAGAATCATTCGTCAATGCAAACAATTTAATCTTTTGCTTTATCGCGTTTTCGTATTACAAAAAGGGCGGAAATTGCTCGCGGATTAATCATTCATGTTTTAAAAATCGAAAATTACGAGAGAAACCGCGAAATTTACAAAAAAAAAGATGTTAAGTATCGTTTTATTTCATAACAACCCGTATTTTTAACTCACTATTACAAAAGGATACATAACTATGCATGTCCGTTAATTTTTTTTTTCTACTTTTTTTTGTGCACTGATGCACTGGTCACATAAATTATTCTAATTTGATATACTATCATAAAATTACAATAAATATATATTTTATTTTTAAAATGTCATACGCGAATTATACCGCGGTTGTCTGACTCAGCAGGAAACAATAAGAAATTGTAAAAATAATCCACTTTTGTAATAAATAAATACTTACCAAATAAATACTTACCAAAAGGCACTATCATTTTATAGCATTTAGTGACCGCAAATCTTAAAAAAACGACGTGGTATTTGTTTTTTATGACCATAAATACCCGGAAATCCGCGCTAAAAACTTTTAATGTTAACATTTAAAAAAAAAAATGTTTTTGTTGTACGAGGGCGGATCAATAAGTCCGTGACTTTTTGAATGAAACACAGTTTTTTTTTCAAAAAAAAATATTTTTCAACATAATCTCCTTTTAGCTCAATACACTTAGTCCAACGTTTCTGCAATTTGTTTCATCAATAATTTCATCGTTGGAGCTAAATCTCTTTCCACCGAGCCATTTCTTTAGGTTTGGAAATAGGAAATAGTCACTCGAGGCTAAATCCAGAGAGGAGCAATTCGTAGCCTAATTCATGGATTTTTGCCATGGAAACTGCACATGTGGTTGTGGTCGATTTTGAGCAGACGCGGCACCCATCTTGCAGACAGCTTTCTTTATTATTTAAAATCGAAACCACACTGCCATATGAAATGGCTATGGCATCAACAATATCACGCACTTTTACTCTTCGATAGGTCAACACCATATGGTGAATTTTTTCGACATTTTCGGGTGTATTGACCTCAATTGGCCGTCCAGAACGTTCAGCGTCATTTGTACTTGTGCGACCACAACGAAACTCAGTAAACCACTTTCATGTAACTACGAGGGAAGTTTGAAAAGTCACGAACTTATAGATCCGCCCTCGTATATTTTTGTTTTCCTTTTGTTTTTTATTTTGACACTTCATACACTTCATTTTAACCGCACAGGTAAATCTATAAGGCTAACTGTCGGTGTGTGGCAAAAAACTGTCCCCCTTAAGGTGGATATAAAAATCGTCGGGATAAAATTGTCGTAAAGACAGAGCATTCTCTTTTCAAAAGCATTAAAACAAGCTAATATTTTGGCACCAGATGTAAAAATACACGGGGCAATCAATCTCCATACGACATTTTTTAGATCTATAGAAAATAATTCTCTCGTGTATTGTACTGACATCCGTGGCTTTGTTTTAACAATGGCGATTATGCATTGATTCGCCAAAAAGTAGCTTAAAAGCAGTTTTGCTACATAGAATTTATAAATGATATATTTCGATAGCGCTAAGCACAAATACTAAAGAGACATACGCACCAATGAAAAAAAAAATAATAGAGTTAATTAAATATGAAAACTTCTTAAATTTTTGATTATTATTATAATTATTATTAATAATAATTTTTATTATTATAATTATTTCCTGAAGATGCTTCAAAATGGAGTAGCAAAATATTGAAAAATAAATAACAAGGTTTTTCACTCTTGGTGGTATATTTACAACCCATGTATATTTACAACGATTTTATACTAATACAAAGCGTGAAAATTAATAAATCAGCTGATTTTTGTTTTTCATGAATTTGAAAACTTAAAATATCAAAAAGAATTTGAAGTTAACAAAAATGCCCATAATTACGGAAAAAGATAAAATTATAAATTTTTTGGAGCAAAATGCAATTAACCAAATAGAATTGGCAGAGATTCTGGGTTTGAAGACACGGTATTAGTTGTAATAATAAAAACCAATAGCTGCTGAGTTTAACTATCTTTTATTACTTATTTTTTTACGCTGGGTTTTAAGTTGGGTTTTTCAATATTTTGATCCATTATTTAAAAAATCAAACAATAGGTTTGGCGGCTAAGCGATCAGCTGTTTTAGTCTATCAAATGTAAAACATGTATTTGCTATACCTTTTGGTCTTGTATTTTAACCACAGCCTAGTAAAGTTTAGTTCTATATATTTTGTTGTTACGGTGTAGTAACTTTTACTATATCTACAACGTCTACAAGGTCTACAAGGGTACTTTACTACCAAGAGTGAAAACCCTTAATATTTTATTAAGGGATTCCCTTTGTGCAAATTTGGCCAAGTTTTGCTATTTAAATAAAAAATAAAAAAATATTTAAATAGAAAAAATTCACTTAATTAGCCCGAAGGGAATCCCATAATAAAAACAATAAACAAGAGAATTGGTCACTGAAAAATAACTAAAAAACTAAATAAAAATTTAATTATAAAAAAACCAACCTTAAGCTTAAAAAAATACAAAAAAAGAATTTAAGAAGTTAAAAATAAAAAAGGGATAGTTTTTGGAACTTGCAGGAGGAAGATGAAAAAATTTCTAAAGAAAACCTTTAACTTTAACCACAAAAATACATGTTTTTAATTTTTGAATAACAAATTAATAATAAATTTTAATTTTTCTTAAATTTCATTTGATTAAATTAAAAAATAAAATTTAAAATAAAGTTGTTCTGAGACTTTAGTACCCAAGTATTTAAATATATTTAGGGCTAAATTTTACAGTGTGAGCTTAGCATTTACTCGGGCTAAGAAATTTTGTATGAAAATTTCTTACTTAATCAAATGCTTATCCAAAGTAAATGCTTAGATCATACTGTAAAATTGGTCCTTAGATTCTAAGTTATAAAATTAACCTTTTTAAACGATAAACTTGAAATGTTTTATTGTTTAATTTCTATTTTTTTTTTAAGATTCGTCTGGTTATTATAAAAACTAAAATTGTTCATCTTGCTAACTTTCTTTTATGAGCTATTCTAGAAAAACGGTTAGCGCCATTGGATTCAGCGTAGTTGATTTAGTATTACCCACCGGGTGCCTCGCTTGACGATAAAAATAAGTTCTCAATTCTAGCACAGTGTAGTCAATTTAAAAGAATTGAAAAATTAATAAATTATATGCAAAATCTGAAAAATTTAACAAAAGTAATCATAGAATAACCTACTTTCTTCACATTTTTTTAATAGAGTTAACAAAAATGTCATTTAGCCATACGTAACGTGACATATATCCATATGGTTGTCTCGTTTTTACTCATTCATTTACGTATAGCTAATTATAGCTTTACAATAAGCAGTTTTGCCTTCTTGTTCTTGTTTAATCTAGACGAGTGGTTTGGTGGGATTTTTGCTTCATTGCACTACCTTTTGGGATGCTACATTAGACTACAGTGGAACTAACTAACGTGAGTTAGTTATTTAAAACTTTCAAAGTAGAAAAACACAAAAACTTTTTTCTGAAATTGTCAATTTAAGAGAGGGTGTCGAGTGTTTAAGAGAAGGTGTCGATAAATTGGTATACATAAAATCCACTATGACTTAAAAGGTATACATATATACCTTGCTGAAGCGAAATTTACCCCAAAGTACCGAAGACTTTGGCATACGTGACACATTCCGTTTCTACCAAGGTAAAGATCCCAAGCACAAATTAATGTTGATATTTGTTTACATTTGTTTGGTGTTTTATATTGAAGACTTAATTATTTACAAAACTGCATCATTTATTTGTAGAGTTCAGAATAAAATATACCATTTATATGCTTGGTTTTTCAAAAATGTTTCTTGCATGAAAGTAGTATTTACTTGATTTTTTGTTATATGAAAACCGTTAAATTTAACTTAGCTTGCCTTAAAATAAATAATTTATTTAAATTTTGCTACAACCATAATTAGGTTCATTTATTTTTGTTTGAAATTTTTTTCAAGCGACCTAAGGTCATTTTGCGAAGTGGCTAAATAACTTCTTGACTGAGTAACAAATTGACAGATAGGTTTCAAATTTACTTGAAACATTTGAAAATTTTTTCAAATTTGTAAACTTAAATTTAGCCAGTTCGCTTCCACCCAAAATGTCAACACAATTTATTTGTTTTTATTTCAAAAGATTTTAAGAAGTTTACTTTACAATACATGTTTCCGAAATACCTTCCAGCAGATAAAAAGAAGATATTGCCAAAATACTACTACAATGAGGGACTACTCCACGCTGCAGAGTGAAGTGTACTAAAATAGAGATGGCATGATAAACAAATTTGTAAGTTTAAAGGAGAAGAGGACAAAATCCACACCGCAGTGTAAAATACTCTATAATTGTGAATGGGGCTTTAGCATCAGTAAATTAAGATGCAGGGTGTAGAAATTTGATTTATTTTCCTTCTAAACCCAGCTAACAATCATTATTTCTTTAAAAAATTGCATTTATGTTTAAGTTTACTTAAAATTTTTTTATAAATGATTACTGAAAAATATTGCATGATCGGCATTTCAATAGACATATATACATAATAAGAACTTTCTTAAACGAGTTTTAATGAAAATTTTCAGGAAACCAAATAAAAAATTTGTTAAATTAATAAAAGGACTTATTATTTTTAGGAAACTAGTTTAAATTAAACTTCCTTCTTAACCCTCTATCACTCATGAGCTGCGATTTATTTGATTTTTTGAATTGGGGATGATAACAAAAAATGAAATTCACGTATTTTTTTATTTTTTCTTTTTTTTTTTAATATTTGAAAAGAAAATTACATAAATAAGGAATGTTGCTTATAGGCACTGAGGTAAATGATCAAAACTTATATTACTGTAGCACATGTTACGAAAGATGGAAGTTTCTAAAGCAATTTTTGGTTTTTGTGTAGCATTAAGCTACATCGCATTTCTCACATACATTATGGGTGAATCCCACACACTTCGGAAACTTGCATCTGATTTTTTTCAGACCATTGCGGCCAGTGCCCAATTTGGTCTTGCTGAGCAGGTCCTTTGTGCTTTTTGACTTTAATCTCGCTCTGCAACGAACGCCGACTAGATAAATTTGGTTTTAGACCCACTTTGCAAAGGGTCACATCAACCTGCAAACGAAATTCTGCTGATGATAAGCGGTTTGATTGAAAACTTTTGAATTCAGCAACCCTTTTGTAAAGTATCCATGCGTTGGCCATTGTGAAATCCAAATAATGATAAAACAATCGCATGGGCCACCTTTTCCTTCGTAAACGTATTTTATATATACCCATGATGCTGTCAAGGAGATCAACGCCACCCACAATCAGGATTGCTCTTAGGAAGATCTTTGCTATTGTCGTTGAAATGCAAAGTTTGACGAATTTTTTCAAACTAGCTTAACGAAATGGTTTCCTTTATAAGAGGTGTTCCAAGTATTTGACTCTAGTGGTTGGTAACTTAAGGTAATTGGATGAGAGACATTAGATATGCCACACCTATAAATTGCCTACCATCTTCTTCACTTATTCGAAAAGTGCTATTAGGATCCCTCTGCACTTGAAATAGTCTCACAAATTTTATTGGTTAGTTCATTTGGAAATAGATAGAAGAAAAATTGTTCGGGAGTGTCTAGCTCAAGAAGATCTGGACCCAGCACCTTTTTTCCCTTAAATATGAGCTACTCTGCATTCAACTCAAGTTAAATCTTCTTCCAGCGTAAATTTGGCTTCTATTTGGTATATTCTCTTGGGTGCTTTACATAGGAAGTTTGCACAGTGCTCTCGCGTAACGGTGCAGTCTTAAGGGCTAACTATATTATACTTTTGCTAACTTAAGCTACTGTCAAAAATCAACGAAAAGTCTGTCAAATGCTTAATCAACTTATTGAAGACTTTTTGGTGGCTACAATGTACTTTTTAAACTTAAATACTTACTACACTTAGTTGCAAATATTTGTACTTTTGCAAAAACTGTTTTCTTCTTATATTTACAAAATATATGTTTCTTTTCGAAAAATATTATTTAATGTGTTCAATTTATAAATATTTTACAATTAACGAATAAATCTATATTTATTTTAAATAATTTAATGAAACAAATGAAAACATAAATAAAAAAGTACTAAAAAATGCAACAGTGCTTGCATCTTAATCGAAAAACAAATACAAAACCCACCCCTTTTGTTATACATGCACGTTTGTTTTTTAACATTTTCAATTAAATTGTCTATAAAAATATTTTCCGCGTACATTGCAGCTTGTTTTTTTTTCATAAACAGTTTTTTTAAAAACACATGATTCCTTAAGTAAAGTGCGGTCAGTTTCGCTGTTTGCTTAAGCAAATGACACTTGACGAAACTTAACGAAAAGTTTGTTAAGTACAATATAGTCATACACATTTGATTACATGTATTCGCATATTTGCTTAAGCTAGCAAAAGTATAATATAGTTAGCTCTTTAGTGCTAGAGGAAGGACTTTCATCAATGTTTTCTAGAGCTTCTATTACGTCATCTAGATCTAAGCCATCTTTACTATCTGCGAGATCATTTCGAGTAGCAATAATTTTTTCGTCACTAAGGGGCCGCTTACGAGACATCCTGACACATAAAAGCAAACAACAATCTGCATAACAGGTGTCAAACTTAATTTCACCCTTTTTGCCTGATGAAGTCTACGGGCAACAATTTTTATTTGTCAACAAAAACAAAACAAAACATGAAAAGTGTTCAAAGATAATTTAAACAATCACCTCTCCAATTTACCAAGATCACATACAAAATACAAAAAATACAATTTTTCATTATTTTTTGAAACAACAGTCAACCAGCGCTTTTCGTAAATACTGACAGTCAAAAAACAAATGTCAATTTACAGAAGTGATGCCACTTATTTTTTTTCTGAACAAGGTGGTCAGATCAGTGTGTAAATCACGTGATACAGTACGCGATTACGTTAAAAAATATTATTTTCATAAATTTTGAGGCATTCGAACGGTATGTTGCCTACAGTCTTCAAGTAAAACAAGTAAGAGCGGCTTAATTCGGCTATGCCGAATCTTCACCCTTCACCATGGTTGGGAAAAAATTGAAGTTTATATATGAACATATATGGAATGGACAGATTTATATACGGACGCCTTTAAGAGGAAATTAACCATTTAGTTTGTGATAAAACTTGGACTCGGGAAGATTTATGGTTCCAGAAAATAGTTATTTGAAAAAAATCATGTTTTGGGCATAACTTTTTTGTATCTGAACCGATATTTCCAAATTTTTTAGCAAATATGTTATACTAAAGATTTTTGATCTTTTGCTATATAAGACGTATCCATAGGTCGTATTCCAGCTCTAAAATTTTAGTTTTTATACGAATTTTGCTGTTTTTAGCCCCTTTACGGATTATTTAATTTCGGTCTTACGGTTCTTAAGATATAAAGTAATCTATTTTGTGCCACGCCCGATTCGCAGATCCCGCCCACATTTGGTCAGATGTTGTGTATTGATAACCAAGATGCTCGTACCTTATTTTGGAACTTTTTCTCTGTCCGTTCTCCAAATATACAGAAAAAATGACCGAAATCGTTAAGTCAACGGTGCTGCACGTGTTTGTTATGTTAAAAAAAAAATAAAAAAAAAAAACAAATAAAAAAGTCTTACGAAAATGTAAAAAAAAATTATACAAAAAAAGTTGAATAGACGGGGATCGATTGCGCGAAAAAAAGAAAAAAACTATTTATGACAAAGCGCTTAGACCACTGAGCCATTGAAGGACATACGCAATCATCGTTAATATAAGAAAATAAACAGTTTTCCTTCAAAACTAATTTGTTTGGTATTTCGGTAAATCTTTGTATGTGTTTGTTTTTTGTGTATAAAAGGTGAAGAGGTGAAAGAAAAGAAGTTCAACAAATAAAATAAAAAAAGAACAACAACCACAAATATAATGCCAATCAGTGTTGTTATATTATTTTTTCAAAAATCTTTTTAGTTGTAAAAAAAACTATTTTCGACCAAAGACATAATTTTTTACAAATCGTTAAAAGAAATCACTAAACTGCATGTGTTTTATTGCAACAAAATTGTTTGATTTAGCTGGCAAATTTGCATTTGGCATTTTTTTTCGCTTTTTTATTAAAAAATATTTGTAATTTCTTTAGCTTAATTTTAAAAATTTGAAGGAAAATAGTTTATATTTTTTTTTTATAAATTATTATAAGTTATGACCTAAAATAGTTGCACTCAAAGGGGAATTATGTATAAAATGTTTTTAATATATGAGAAATAAAATGGTCTAAACATGTTTTTATAAATTATTTTAAGTCGGAGCAAAAAATATAAATAAAACCGTTTGTATTTTGTTTGTATCTGAGGGTTTTTATAAAAATTTTGATGTTTTTAGCCTATTTATGGATTATTTAATTATTTATTTAAGATTTTATTTAAATTAATTATTTAATGTTAGAAAAACATAAAATAAACAAAAACAAAAAGTCTTAAGAAAATATAAAAAAAAATTGTACAAAAAATAAGTTGAATCGACGGAGGTGAGGATCGATCTCGCGACTAAGAGAAAAAAAGTATTTGTGACAAAGCGCTTAGACAACTGACCAATTGATGCTCATGGGCAATCATCGTTAATAGAAGTAAATAAACAGTTTTGTTCAATAGAGATTTGTTTGGTTTTTATTTAAATGACAAATCTTTGTATTGGTTTGTTGTTTGTGTATAAAAGGTGAAAAGGTGAAAGAAAAGAATTTCAACAAATGGATGTGTTTGTTATGCGTAAAATTCAACATACATATAAAACAAAGGAAGGGATTTTACGGAAAAAATTAGAGGTAGTCGTGGTTTTTGCTAATATCTTTGCCATTTATCAACCGATCTAGCTGATTTTCAATAGCAAACAGAAATGGATCACATATAACAGAAATATATAACAATCAAGTCCTTATCATATCTTGGGTCTTCGGAAAACCCATTTCAACACACAGACGGACATCGTCAAATCAACTTCAGTCTTCATAAGGACCCAGAATAGGGTCTAAGATCAATATTGTAGAAATTACAAACGGAATGACAAACTTATATATATCATTTTTCACCACCTGTGGTGAAGGGTATAAAAATGTTAAATTCGGCTGTGCCGAATCTTTAAATACCGAATCTTTGAATCTTGTAAACAATGTTTTACCAAATCACAAATAATCATGGTTAGTTCGCACAACCTTTTCATTATAACGGTAGTTGTCTACCACGCTCTGATCAGTACCGATACGAGAATTTTGAAACTACGATTCCAATAGAGACATGCGTCTTCTTACATCAGAGGGTTTATTTCATAATATTACCTGTTACAATGGGTTGTATCTGCAAATACCGTTATAAATCGGAGTTTCGGTAGTTTAGCGATATTTTAAAGGTAGTTTAAGATACTTCAAATTTAAGCCGGTAAAATAGCGCAATAAACCCCATTATACAAAAAGACAAATGCCTTTAATCGCCATTTTAAAATTTTCATATTGGTCTTAAAGTGGCCAACTACCATCTTATGAAAATGTATTGAACGCCAACCATGCAAATAATGCATTTATAGATGTCAAAAAAATATTTTAAAATATAATCAATATTTTCGTAAATTGGTATTGTACAATAACATATTGGTTTAAGTCCTTTTTTATTTTAACTTGGGAGCACTTTCAGAAAATTTTTGATTTGAAAAATATTTTTGATGTGAATACAAAATATTGTTCACTTCTAAGCGACTGGTGAAAAATATGGGAAAATATATTATGTACCAGTCGCTATTACAAAATTGTACTAAATCTTCATTGAAATCCCCAGAAAGAATTTATTAATAGCAGTTCATTGCTTTTTGCATTTCTTCTTCTAAAGTGAAAATGATTAGTTACTAATAATGTGTTATATACCCATTTATATTCATGCCAGCTCTTTGCATACTATATTCCTTTCAAAGTGAAAATAATGAGTTACAAGTAATGTGTTTTAACTACTTAATTTTTTCAGGTAAAATCTATTTTTGGTTTTGTTATTTAAATCTTTTTTTAAATTGTTATTAAAAATCAATTTAAATTAAAAGCAAATAAAAACATAATAAAAAATAGGTTTTTGATTTAAATATTTCTGGCTTTAATGATTTTAATTGAAATGTTTGTTAATTATAAAAAACGTTTGTGCATACGTGTACAATGCCTTAACCACTATATGTATCGAAGCCATAACATGATACGTTCCTTTAATGCTCTGATAAGTTTGATTTTTGTTGGATCCGGTTGGTGGCTCTGGAAGCAAAATATTTACGTTAATAGTATTTTTGGTCGGATTTGACTTTTATTTGGAAAATATGTTAGTTGCGCTGAATGAAATAACTTTCCACGATATGTGGTTTAATTAATTGCAAATATGTTTCCAATTTAATATCAGAAATTATCAATTTAGTTTTAGAAAATAGCATTTTAATTTAAGAAATGTTCAATTAAATTTCAGATTCATCAGTTAATTTTAGAAGTTATAAATTTCATTTCAGATGCTATCAATTTAATTTGAAATAAATTAATTTATTTTCAGTTATTATTAGTTTCTGAAATAAAATTCTTAATATCTGAAATAAAATAGTTTCTTAAAATAATTGCTACTTTCTGAAATAAAATTGGAAATAGTGTAGTTATTCATCTCCTTCCTTGTTATTAATTCTGTAACGACTTATAAACTCCTTATGTGTAGCCACTCTTTTAGTACCTATTGATAATGCATTATATGCACCTCTTATGTAAGGAATTATTATGCCCTTTATAAGCAACCAGTTATTAACTACCTTGAAGCCATCAGAATTTGTTATATATATTGCATTCAGTTATTTTTGCGTTACCTATAACTAATTAATTTATCCTTACCATTACTTTTTATTTTACTCCGTACTGGTAAGCTTGTAGGTAACTAGCTATCTTCAATAACATCTCTATGTTAAAATAATGAGCTTATCAAGCAAACTTCAACCAGTTACTGCTCGTTCTAGAACCTATTATTTGGCAAGGTCTTCTTTGCTTGGTTCACTTATAACTCATAATGATTTATTTCATTTTCAATACCAAACTGCTCGGGAGAATGTTCATTTATCTAAAATTATATTTCGAAATGTTACAAACGGAATGACAAACTGATATATGTATACCCTCACCATATATGGTGGAGGATATAATAAAAAATAAAAACTGCAGTAATTTAATGAAACTATATTGATTTAATGCAATAATTCATTAATATCATGTAGATAATTCTCTCAGTGTATACGGTTATTGCTGAAAATCAAAAATTTTATTTGCTTGCCCCCCCCCCCCCATTATTTTTATTTTCTAAAATCGTTGGTTCTGACATAGTTCTAATTTGATTTTTTTTATTTAATATGATTTTTATTATCCTTCGTTCTGATTTAAACATTTTAAGAAAACATTTTTTCGTAATTTTAGCATCATTGACGATATGGTTAATGACATTTAATTTAAAGAAATTCATGGTACAATTGTAATATTTTTAGATTTTAATAATTGCGCATATTTTTGGCCACCAACTTCGTTGGCTTCGTGATAGTAGGGAAGACTTTCCATGCGTTTAATCCAAGCTGTAAGCTTTGGATATTTGAAACTATCTATCTCTGCAAATGTCACCATAGAAGTCACTGTTGTTACGATACTAAAATCGGCAATTGTTAAATGATCACCGGCGACATAAGGTGTATCCTTGAGGAAAACTTCCAAGAAATTATAAACTTCAATAATAGCATCAATTTTATGTTGTGGTACTTGTGTCTCATTTTTTACCCATATTGGTGACGTAATATTGCGTAGCCCATAATAGACAACACCACTTTCGAAATACAAACGTTGATCAACCATAGCACGTTGCAGTAAATGCTTGGGATAAAGTTTATCATCTTTGCCATATTTGCTAACTAAGTAGGTAATAATGGCGTGTGAATCGCAAATAAAATTCCCATCATCTTCCAAAGTGGGAACAGTGTGTTGTGGATTTTTTTTAAGATATTCCTCGGACATGTGTTGACCAGCAAACAATTCGACATGAACGTATTCATATGTTAAATTTAGAGCTTTTAATGTTAAAAGACAGGCACGAACTGGAGGACTAATATCATGACCGTATAAAATAAGTTTACTCATGGTGTTGTCTGAATTTCTGCCGAAAAATGACTTTCTGATAGCGCGTTTAAAGAGCAACTAATCGAGTTGTAGACAAATTAAAATTAATCAAAAGAAATAAGCTTTTTATAACCTCCACCACAGACATAGGAAGATTAATTTCATCATTGGGTTTGTAATTGCAAACAAAAATGTTATTTTTAATACAATTAAATTTTTATTTGAATTTAAGCCTGCAATGGATTTTGTAAATACAAAAAACATTTTTCTTAGATTTTTATTTTTTTCAATTAAATGGCCAAAAACTGAAACTGTTGCAATTTAAAGCAAAATGTAACAAACAACTTTGTTGAGTTGGTTGTTAAATTTAAATTAAATAGTTTGTAAAAAAAATTTTTGAATATATCTAAATATTTTTGAATGAAGAAAAAGTTATTTACAAAGATTTTTAATAAAAAGTAATTTATAAAGACGCACAGACCTTAATTATAATAATAATTCCTTAAACCAATTTTCAAATCTGACTTTAATTTTTCTGATTGAATTGTTAACTACTATGATTCAATTCTTTTTTTATTAGAAGAATCAAGTTGCTTTAAATAATTCTTTTTATAAATCAAACGAAATAATTCAATTTTAAATCAAAGTATCAAACCAATTTTGAGTTTCATGGAATTTTTTATAAAACAGCCACAGGGTGACTATTTTTTTATCAATTTATATGATATATAAATTCATACACTCCGATAATACAAATTTAATAAATAATAAAAATGGGCCACCTTGTGTCTTTTTTATAAAAAAATAAATACCTAGCGATATCTTTTGGACTTGCAAAGCTCGACGAAGGTTGCTCTTATATAGAATAGATTTGGTAGGTCCCCGGACGGTTTCATGAAATCTTTATAAAACTAAAACAGGGTGACTAGTTTTTTTTATCAATTTATATGATTATATAAATTAATACACTCGTATAAAAATAGTCAATCTGTGGCTGTTTTAAAAAAATAAATAGATACCTCGGGATGTTTTCCGAAACTGGTCTATTTTTATTATCACCACAGGTGGAAGGGTATATATAAGTTTGTCATTCCGTTTGTAATTTCTACAATATTGATCTTAGACGCTATAAAGTATATATATTCTGGGTCCTTATGAAGAGCGAAGTTGATTTAACGATGTCCGTCTGTGTGTTGAAATGGGTTTTCCGAAGACCCCATACATGATGAGGACTTGATTGTTATATATTTCTGTTACATGTGATCCATTTCTGTTTGCTATTAAAAATCAGCCAGATCGGTTGAAAAATGGCTGAGATATTAGCAAAAACACCAGGACTACCTCCAATTTTTTCCGTAAAATCCCTTTGTTTTTTATATATGTATGTTGAATATTACGCATAATAAACACATCCATTTGTTTAAATTCTTTTCTTTCACCTCTTCACAACAAATACGTCCAGCACAGTTGGCTTAACGATATCGGTCAGCTTTTCTGTATAATTGGAGAACGGAAGGAGGAAAAGTTTCCAAATAAGGTGCAAGCATCTTGGTTATCAATACACAACATCTGACCAAATGTGGGCGGGATCCTTGAATTCGGCATGGCACAAAATAGATTAATGCATATCTTAAGAGCGGTATGACCGTAATTAAATACTACATAAATGGGCTAAAAACATCAAAATTTTTATAAAAACTAAAACTTTAGAGCTGTAATATAACCTATGGATAAGTTTTATATATCCAAAGTTCGAAAATCTTTAGTAGAATATATTTGTTGAAAGTAGTTATGACCAAAACATACATTTTTTTAAATACCTATTTTCGGAAACCATAAATCTTCCCGAGTCCAAGTTTTATCACCAAACTAAATGGTAAATTTCCACTTAAAGATGTCCGTATATAAATCTGTCCATTCCATATATGTCCATATATAAACTTCACTATTTTCCTAACCATGGTGAAGGGCATATAAGATTCGGCATAGCCGAATTTAGCCGCTCTTACTTGTTTTATCTATAGTGATGTTTTATTGCTTATATGGCAGCACTATTTTTGCTAGGTGCTTATTTGTTTTTACTTAATTTGTGTCATTTTGTCATATTTTCAAACCTTTGAGGCAAAACTTCTTAAAAGATATACATACATGTAATCGGTATCTGTGTGTAGTCACTTCGCTCGGGTGTAGTAGGGTGCCTTATAATAGTTAGTGATCGAGTATAATTTTCGTCTTGTTTTGTTTTTCTTGCAATCAAGCAACTACAAGCAATCTACACAAAAAATGGACAAAATACACCAGTCACCATGAGAGAGATAACGAAGAACAAATTAAAAAATTAGATAATAATTATTTATATGAGACACTTAATAACATCTGCCCCGCTTTAGAAAAATGTAGGTGAAAGTTATTTCCAAGCACGGGTAGCTCAATTCTCAAGTATTTAAAATGGAGTTTCTGTTAGTTTGATCTCATATAAAATATATATGTATATGTGTGCCAGGGATGCGAAAGTTGGTACAATTGTACCATTTTTGGTACGATTTGGGTCTTAAAAGTACGATGGTACTACCACTGTTTATTTGGTACAATTTCCAAATTTTCCCAGTTTATCCTTATCTTTTTTTCTTGCAAACTCATTTTTGCTGTCACATCTTTGTGAATATCTTTTATATTAGAGCCAATTTAGACGGCGACTTTGTTGCATATAATTATTGCGTGCAATTTTTGATTGTTGTCGAACGGGATAGAGAAGCAAGCGGGGTAACAAATTGCATCGTATAAATTTTCAACAGTTTTCAGTCTAGTCCAAACGAAAGATTTGTTACATTCATCGAATTCCTGTTGCTATAATTTTAAAATAACAAATAGTTTGCTACGTACTTAACTATGATATTGATCTCATGGATTTTTGTACCTTATTTTACATATTTTTATTATATATTTTTAATGTACAACTGAATTTTCTGTACAATTTTTTTGTTGTGTTTATTAAAAATAAAAATATTAATAAAAATTCTATAGTTGGTGTTTTTTTTTTATACTAGAAAAATGGTACAATTGAGTTCAAAAAAGTACAATTTGGTAATGACTTTTGTACGAAATTGAAATTCTCATTTCGCATCCCTGATGTGTGCGAACTACATTTGAATGACCAGATCCCAATGATTTTTTCATGATTTTATTAATTATTTTTGTCTCCAAGGAAGGTATCCCGTATGTTCTTTTCAATCTTTATGAAATTAGTTTTTTGTGCACACTGTTTTGGTTAGAAGAAAACAAAAATGTTTATGCCCGTAAAGGCCGCCATACTCTTCGTTATTGATTTTAACCGACCGTTTTCAAACGCGTTCGATCAAAACTGCTCGTGTGTGTGATTACGCAGTTTAAAATAACTGTTTTGGACAGTGTAGAATAGCAGGTATTATTAATACGACTTGAACTGAAATAAACAACGCCTAGTGTGTGGATATAGTCGTGTTTACCCGTACAGTTTTACCCATGCTATTAAAACTGCAAACAAAAACAAAGTGAATGGCGGCCTTAATGCCTAACTTTGTTCAGGGTTGATACTAAGTTTTGAAATATGGGTTAAGAAAGCCCTTTGATTAAATTAAATAAAAATTATTATGTGTAAATTTAAACTTAAGCCAACATTTTCCTATATAAATGTGCTATTCGAAAAATATTTTTTTTTAATCGCAAAAAGTTTGGGTATGCTCGGTATTGTTTTATATGGATCCCAAGAAACATTTTTAAGGAATCCCCAACATGTACGGATTCATGAATCCGGCTTCTACCGTACATTAACGTCCGAAAATATGTCTAATACGGGCCACTGATTTTCATAAGTTTTTCTTCCGTAACTGAGTTAGAGTGTTTTTTTACAGATGGAAAACGGTACTCAAACGGAACGTATTGTTTGTTGGACAGTAAATGCGCCTTCAAAAACTTATCAAATGATGCCCAATTCATCCCCAGGTTTTTCGAATTATTGGCAAAAAATTTCAATCAAATTGATTTATTGTTAATTTTCAAATAAAAATTTGATCATATCAATTAAATTTTTAATTGATAATAAACTTGGTGTAAAAAATATTCTAGTTTACAATAAAGACTATTAACCACATAAAAAGCAATAAAAAAGCGCTTAATATACTGTAGTAGAAGTTGTTTTGCTCAAATAATGTTCCCCAAAAATTTAGGAAAATAAAAAAAATGCGGGTTAGAATATTTTCTAATAACGTTATAAAAATAACTTGAATTTATTTATAAAAAATAAATTTATTCGGGTTTTAAATAAGTAACAACGTACCTTATTTGCGGGTGGATACAAGAGTAATGAATTGTTAGCTTAACGAAACCATTCTCTAAGGCTACAAGTAAAATGCCAAGAGCATGAAAAAAATAAGTTTCGTTATGCTAACAATAGGTGTGTTCAGCACTTTACGCGTAAACATCCCGCCCCCCTTGCACGGGTGCAACAAGAGGAGCCAAGGAGTAAGTGCGTGGTACGTTATTCACACGAGCATTTGAAATACAATTCACAAAAAATAAAACTTAGAACTAAATAACAATTCGTTTTTTTTTTTTTTTTTTAATTCAATTCATTTAAAAAAAAAAATTCAAGGAAAAATGAATTAAAACCATAAAAAAAGAAAATATAATAAAAAATTAATCTGATTCTATATAAAAAGTAATAAATTAAAAAACGGGTATTATTTTGTTTTTTTAAACAGAAACTAAAAATTTTGTCCGGAGTGGACGTTTATGACTATGGTAGCCGGTTGGCTACCACTCCCACCATAATTTATGTTATTGCCCCTTCGGGTGCAACACTGACATTGGGGTGGTTGATGCTGATGTTGTTGTTGGTTACGTTGATTTTGGTTACGTTGCTTTTGGTTACGTTGATTTTGGTGACGTTTTCTTTTTTCATTCCCAGTGGCCTGTTTTTTTGGGGGTTGTCTGTGCAGAAGAGTATGGTGCTTTTCAAGGCACTCGATGCACCGATCCCGACTTTCGCATTTTCTCAATAAATGAGATGTCGCCAGACAGTTAAAACAATATTTCAACCGCTTTACCGCTTGAATCCTTTGGTCCACCGACATGCGCTTGAAACGAAAACATTTGCGCAGGGGATGGTCCTTTTTGCAAAGCTTGCAAGCAAGACCCCGTTCTGCAGACCCAGCGGTAGCATTTTCAGGATTTTGGCCATCCTCTGGTCGGTGGACTTCAGGGCGGCGACTGACTGACGACATTTCTAACCTATGGGAAGAAAAAAAAGAGAGGGAAATAGTTAATTTTGTTCGTATGCGGGTAGAAGAACGAGCTTAACAATTGGCCGAGTAAAAATGCCTGAGGCCGTTCTCACATCACAGACGCGTACTTTCTCATCGGGACCTTTAAAAACTTTATCTATACGCCCTAACCTCCACTCGTTAGGGGGTAAATTATCCTGACGTATAACAACAATATCCCCTACCTGAAATTCTCTTTTAGGATATTTCCACTTCACACGTCTGTGGAGCTCCTTCAGATACTCTTCTTTCCATCGAAGAGCAAATTGATGGTGAAGAGTTTTTAGCTTCCGCCACCTATTAGCGTGACTAAGTGACAGATCGGATAAATTGGGTTCAGGAGGAGATAATAACGGTGCACCAATTAGAAAATGGCCGGGTGTTAGAGAAACAATTTCGTGTGGATTTTCATTCATTGGAGATAAGGGGCGTGAATTTAGGCAAGCTTCTATCCTAGTAAGCATAGTGGAAAACTCTTCAAACGTGAATTTTTGAGCGTTTGCGATCTTTTTTAAGTGAGTTTTAAAACTTTTAACACCAGCTTCCCAGAGTCCACCCATGTGAGGGGCGCCGGGGGGTATAAAGTTCCATTTGACAATTTGAAAATTACTCTGGGAAAAAAGCTGCTGTTTAAGGTGAGAAAGAAAATGTTTTCGATCTACCTCTAGTAAATTAGAAGCACCTACAAACGCTGTCCCATTATCGGAATATAAATGGGAAGGGCAACCTCGGCGCGAGAAAAAACGGGTGAACGCTGCTAAGAATGTTTCTGAAGACATGTCGCCGGTTGCTTCTAAATGGATTGCTTTTGTTGCAAAGCACACGAAAACCACTACATAGCCTTTTGTTGTACGGCAACCTCTACCTCTATAGGATTTTATATCGAAAGGTCCAGCGAAGTCTAGACCTGTGTTAGTAAAGGGTCTTGTTAGAGAAGTTCTCTCTGGAGGTAAAGCGGCCATAATTTGTTGTCCCGATTGCTTTTGATGTAATACACAAATAGTGCAATTACGAATAGTTTTACGAACTAAATTTTTTAGATTCGGGACCCAAAACTCCATTCGTACTGTGCGGAGCATTAAGGACTGCCCACCATGAATAGTACACTTATGTACAAGTTTTACGAACAGATCCGTAAAAGTCGCTGAATAGGGCAAAATTCTAGGGTATCTTTCGTCATATGTCAGCCCGGGTGCATGAACAAGCCGACCGTTCATTCTAACGAATCCATTCGGGTCAATAAAGGGATTCAAAGACAGTATGTGACTTTTAGAAGGGAGAGGAAGTCCTTTTGATAGGATCGAATATTCGGGAAGGTAAATTTGCTGACATACTAGAACCAGACGATCTTTTACGAATTTCATTTCCGCATGAGTAATTTCAGGGGTGTCGTATAAACGCTTACGTGTTCGCAAAAAGTGAAGACAGCGAAACCAATATGCAATAATTTTCATTGCTCGGGGTAAATCAGAAAAATGGTCGAGAATATCAATTATTTTCTTTGGGGAGTTATGAGAAACAACACATTCCAAATGAGAATAAATATTTATCGATTTTTGTGGCCACTTATCTCTTGGTTGAGATAACCATTTTGGCCCATGCCACCATAAAGGATTTTCAATTAAATCACGAGCAAGATATCCACGACTTGCCAAATCGGCGGGGTTATCTTTAGAAACAACGTGAGACCAGTTTTCAATTCCAACCTTTCTCTCAATTAGTGCAACTCTATTCGCTACAAAAGTTGGCAAATGGCACGGGGGTTTCTGAAGCCGAGTCAAAACAATGGTTGAATCTGTCCAAAGGTAAATCTTTTCTTTAGAAATATTCAACTGACCGCACAATGACTCAACCATCTTTGCCATTAATGCCGCTCCATAGAGCTCTAAACGGGGTAACGTCTCATATTTTACTGGAGCTACTTTTGTTTTGGATGCAAGCAAATGCGATTGTACCTCAATCGGGGAAGAGGTGGTGCGAACATAGAGTGTTGCAGCATATGCTTTTTCGGAAGCATCACAAAATCCATGGATCACAAAATCGTTATCAGGGTGAAAAGTAACCCATCTGGGTATTTCAATCTTCTCAATGTACGGGTAATCATCGAGAAAAGAGTGCCATTGAATCAACGTGGAAGAATTCAAGCACTCATCCCAATCTGTCTTGTCTTTCCATATTTGTTGCATTATCATTTTAGCAACTATGATTTTCGGGGATAGCCAACCGGCGGGATCAAATAATTTAGCAATTTCAGACAAGACTGCACGTTTGGTGACCACATTTCTATCTGGCTGCGAAACGAATTTAAAATAGAAGCTGTCTTTAGCAGCATTCCACCGCAAGCCTAGGGTTTTAGTAGTACTCGCATCTGAGATTTTCAAAAAATCTGTTCCAAGCAGATTCTTGTCGGGTAAATCTTCTAGAAGACGTATATGATTCGCGGTCCATTTTCGGAGAATAAAACCAGCCGATTCAAGGACTTTAATTAGTTCATTACGTCTATTACAACCATCTTCTAACTCATGCGAGCCAGCTAGTACGTCAACATACATATGGTTTTTCAAAATTTCAGATGCAGCAGGACATTGAGCTTCACAATCACGGGCCAGTTGAAGTAGTGTCCGTATGGCGAGATAAGGGGCACAATTTTCTATAAAAGTTACAGTTTTTAGCTCAAAGTCCTTAATATTTTCATCAGGATTACGACGGAAAAGAATCCTTTGAAATGCGGTCTGATTGGGGTGTACAAGTATTTGACGGTACATCTTTTCAATGTCCGCATTAAAAACGAAGCGATAAAATCGCCAACGGAGAATTAAGACTGTAAGGTCAGCCTGTAGAATAGGACCGGGGTAAAGAATATTATTCAAACTAACGCCATTTGACGACGAGTTTGATGCGTTAAAAACTACTCGAAGTTTCGTAGTAACGCTATCGGGTTTTAGAACCGCATGGTGAGGCATATAAAAACTTGACGATTCATTAATAGGGGAATTTACTTCGCGGCTATGGCCCAAAACCATATATTCGCTAATTACTTCATCATATTGTGATTTTAATTCAGGGTTTTTCTGAAGCCTTGCTTCATTTCCCATAAATTGAGAAAGAGCTATATTCCGAGAGTTGCCTAAACACAAATTTGTGGGAAAATCGGGTTTAAATGGTAAAGAAACTACATATCGACCATCTGAATTTCTATACGTGGTTGATCGATAAAGTTTCTCACAAAAATCTTCGGTTTCAGTTATTCGGGAAACTGGAGGAACCTCTTCGAGTTCCCAAAAACGAGCAAGTTGATGGTTTAGTTCAACATGATTAAAAAATGAAGAAACCGATTGTAGGGGTTCAGGCTGGCCTACTTTACCAGTTACAATCCAACCGAAGACTGTTTTCTGGGCCACAAGATTGTCTTTTGGGTGTTTTCTGACATCAGGTAATATTATGTGGGGAAAAACTTCTGCTCCGAGAAGCAGATCCATTCGAGAACAACTGATATCAGCCATAGTAATATCGGGAAAACTATCATTTATTGCGCTCGTGACTGAATATGAGGGTAAACTACCAGTCAATTTATCAACAACATAGGCTTCAGTTTGAATCCTGAAATTCGGGTCAATTGGCGAACCAACCGAAAGCAAACATTTTTTTGATGAAGTGGCAGAAACGGTCTCGCGAATACCGGAAATTTCAGCCATTGGAGTCGAAAACGTAGGGATACAAAGTTTCTTTTGCAACCGTTTCGTGATAAAAGTTGCTTGAGAACAGGGGTCAATTAATGCTCGGGTTGAGCTTAGAAAATCTTTTGTGCCGACGTCACAAATTATATTTCCTAAAAGCACGGCAGAATTCGGAGTACAATCTACCTGAGCGGTGTAAGTTTGGTAAGACCTAATGTCTGTGGAAGTAGACGGCCTATCAACAGGGTTTAAAGCGATCTGACTTGAATTCTGGGGAGAAACATTCGTGTTTCTAGTAATACCAGTAGTGTCATGCGAGATATTCTGGTGAGAAACACTACCAGAAGTTGATCTTACGGGTTGATTACTTCTGTGAAGAAGCGAGTGATGCTTCTGTTTACACAAAAAGCAAACATGAATGCTTTTACAAGCCTTAAATTCATGAGAGATAGCAAGGCAATTGGTACAACACTTTAGTCTTTTCACTGTTGATAATCGCTGATCAACATTTTGTCCCAAAAATGTAGAACATAATCTAAGGGGATGGTGTTCTTGACAAAGAATACATCTATTTACGGGTTGAGTCGTATTCGTCTTTGTCGCAAAACTATTTATACTTTTTGAATCACTAAAAGATTTCTTCGGGTTAACGGGAGTCGTATATCGAGACTGATTTTGAGTAGGATTTAGTTGTGAACGTCTTATATCAGTAACGGATTCAAGGGTTTGATACCGGGCGGATAAAAATTTATCCATTTCATCCCATTCGGGTAAATCGGGGTTGCGTTTCACAGATTCCTCCCAAAGACCTAAAGTGTGTTCAGGCAATTTAATTGAACAAACATACACGAAAATAACGTTGAATAACATTTCGGGGGTAACTTTTAACAGAGAAAGATTTGAGATTATATCGTTTATAGTGCGTTGTAATTTTTTAATATTAGGGCCAGTTTCACGATCTATTGAAGGAATACTAAAAAGAATTCCCATTTGAGCATTTATGAGACTCTTTTTATTTTCATATCTATCCATTAAATTCTTCCAAGCAAGATCGAAACCCTCGTTAGTAAGTGGGCACTTGCTTATGACACTATAAGCCTCATCTTTTACTAGACTTCGAAGATGAAGTAACTTTTCAACTGGGCTTATTCGTGAATAAATCGCGAAAGGTAGGCCTACTCGTATAAGTGCCATCAAAAGAATCGATTTTACACGGCGGAAGATTAATGGTAGAAGAGGGGAGTGGGTTAAACTCTTTGGCCTTTTCTGTTTTTAAATGCTCTAAAATTTCGGTTACAAAGGAAACGCCGCGAGTATAGGTAGTATATGAAGACATATACCTATGTTTTATTTCCTTGAGCATCCTTTTATTCTGTTCAGAATCAAGTTGTAATGAATCATAAGATGCCCGAACTGATTCCCATAAACGATTTAATTCTTTTTCATGTGCGCTTAGTGAACCAATTTTATGATCCGCTGGAGGGAGTGCGGTTATAAATGATTCAAATTCACTCAAGCGATCGGAAGTTTTAACTAACTCGTTAATATCAGACATTTTTATAAACCGAGATTTAAAAAATTCAACACGAGATGTTAAAGTTATGTATAAATGTTCAAAATAAGTAAGAAACAGAAATTAAATATATTTATTTTACGTACGGGTAAACGTCAAAAAAAATATAAATTTCAATCAAATTTTTCAAATTTTTTTTAAAACCTTCAATTCAATTTGATAAAAAAAACGGTAAAATTTATCAAAAATGCAAAGGTATATTAAAATATATCAAAATATTCAATTATATTTAAATAATGCCACACTTGATAGCGATTATTCGTTAAAAAATTCGAAAAACTCGGGTAAATTTTACTTTAAATTTATTCGATACAATTATTTTTCTCTGTGTAAATTTATTTATTTGCAAAAAAGGTTTAAAAAGCTTAATTTTACAAAAGTGTTGCAATATATCACTTCGAGTACTCGTAACGGGTAAATTAATTTTCTTTAAAAATCGGAAAATTATAAAATTATGAAAAATAATCGAATAATCTTTCAAAAAGTCGATTGTGTTTTTATTTCACCACGAATCACGGGAAAAAATTCAAGTTTTTAACACTTTTCACAAAAAAAAAAAAAACTTTATTCGATTATTCGTTCAATTCAAAATGTTGCAACACTAATGTAATGAGTGTAACAATATAAACAATAGACACTACCAACTTGTTTATTTTCACAGTATATTTTTTACAATGTTTTCTTCTTTATTTATTAATAAAAAAACGAGTTATTTGATTTATTAAATTTATTTTCGCGAGAAAAATAAAAATAAATTTATAACTATATTTCAGTTTGTCCGTTCGTTTGCTTATTAGAAAAACAACGAGTTAATATTAATCTATATTCTCTTAATATATGGCGATGCGGGGGGTAAACACTATTTGCAATTAGAAAAAATAAGAGAATTAAACAAACGCAAAAAACGGTTTGGATATTAAAGTCAAAAAAACCGAAATTATTTAAGGGTTTTTTTTCTTATATATATTTTTTTGTAAGTAAAAAAAGCACACAAACAAAATAAACAAAATTTTTTATACACTTGTTTTGTTGGTAGATTTTACTTCGTTTTAATACGGGATCACTGTATATATTTTCACTTTTTTATATTGTTACACTTCTATTTATTAAAACACTTTATAATTCAAATTACGTACCTTTTTATCAAATAATTTACAGGGATAAGGGGAATTTTAAAATATACCTAATGCTCTTCAGGAATTCCAATAAAAATTCAAAACCAATCGGGCTGAAAATAAATTATTTTTGAGGAAATTATTTTCGCAAAAATTAAAAAATCGAGTCAATTAATCCGGCTTGAAGGACCAACAAATGTTTTGCTCAAATAATGTTCCCCAAAAATTTAGGAAAATAAAAAAAAATGCGGGTTAGAATATTTTCTAATAACGTTATAAAAATAACTTGAATTTATTTATAAAAAATAAATTTATTCGGGTTTTAAATAAGTAACAACGTACCTTATTTGCGGGTGGATACAAGAGTAATGAATTGTTAGCTTAACGAAACCATTCTCTAAGTAAAATGCCAAGAGCATGAAAAAAAATAAGTTTCGTTATGCCAACAATAGGTGTGTTCAGCACTTTACGCGTAAACAGAAGTCATATTATTTTGTTTTATTTATATCTTAACTTCCCAGGTAAAAATAAAAATGTATTTTCACATATTGTTTAATTTATGTCGTATATGAATCATATATAAAAGTATGTGACATTTATGGACGCATATATTTATCTATGCATGCTAAATATACACCCATTTTTGGAAATATATGGCATCATATATGTAATTATATGTAATATACTTTTCCATTAATGATCATATGTTATTTCGTTTTCTAATTGTTACTTTGATTTATTTGTTTGATTTAAACTTCAAAATCACAATGTAAAAATTTTTATATTTATTTATTTTTAAGTTTTATATTCTTATATAATTGTTATGAGAATTCCAGGTAATAAGTCGAAGAAATTGAACTGAATAATTTATTGTTATGAGAATTTATTGTGTCAAAAAATTTACATTTATTTGTTTTGTAATGTTCAAAATTTTTTGTAAGATTTAATTTATTTTTTGATGAAAATCTAACTAATCTGATACATGAGGCACGAGCATGATATCTTAGAATTTTATGAGATTTGGTAAGTTTACGGTTAAGATTCATTTCAATAAATTTATTTATTGTAAATGTTGGCTGTTTGACTTCTTACCGATGGAGATGCCAAAATCTAAGCCATTATCCTTTTATTATTTTGTGTTAAAATGCAGTATTAAAAAGTTCCCCCTTTTTCGGTAAATCTTGCATTTTTATTCAATTTATCCATCCTCCAATCCTCCATTCATAGACATTCATGAACATATACTATTATTTTTAACCGGGTTTTATTACAAGTATTCAAATTGCAAAATTGCATCTCAAATCCCTAAATAAAAAAAAATTAAAATTTGATTGGGGCTTTAATTGATTTGAATATAAAATTTCAATCAAAAATTTTATTAAAATTTTAGTTAATCTGATGGTGGAATTTCAATTGATTGATTTTATGCTAGAATTTCAATTGATTTTTGATTATATAAATTAAAAATTTAATTGAAGATTTTTGATTAAAAATTTAATTGATATGATTAAAAAAATAAATTAAAAAATTCAATTAATTTTTCAAAAAAAAAAAAAAATGAATTGATATAACAAATTTTTAAGTTGGTCCAAATTCAATTAAATTTTTAATTATATTTACAAATAGTTTAATTGAAACTCAATTTTAGTTTTTTCTGCGTAACGTGATTGGGCCGTTAATAAAAATTTGTGTTATTTTTTTCTCCTCTATCACGTATTTAAATTTGGATACTCTCCATTCTGAAACTTTTTATAAGAGTATAAAACTACACAGAAAAATGTATCACAAAATTTCAAGTAATTTAAAATATTTGTTAAAATTCAAATTCGATTTCTAACAATATTTTGTTTGAAATGTTTGTAAATTGTTACCTTTCATATCAAAATTCTTTGAAAATACAATTTGAAGTTACAAAAAACTAACAAAAAGTTTTTTTGTATTTAAAAATTCCATTGTTGGTGCCTTTTTAAAACATTTTTTATTTCTATTTACAAAAATATTTAATGTAAGATGTTCAATTTTGTAATTTTATTCTGTGTACCCTTTGTATCAAAAATCAATATTAAGGAATAAAAAACCACTGACTACTATTATAAATGCAACGTCATTTTAAAGCTGTTGCTTTTCTACAAATTTTATATGAAAAATATTTGTTTTCGTTTTTCCCATTATTTCTAAAAGGATCTCAATTATTACATCGTTATTGTCATATTGTGTCCTATTTGATTCAAAAATTCTAGGAAAAATTTAGAAGAAATACAATATGAAGGCCAACTTTACATGCTAATTGTAAATACCCCAAAAATTTTTTTGTATTTTTCCGTAATCATCGTTCGTGTGCTAGTTCGCGAGTACATGTTCTATATTCCGGACAATCTAACGCATAAGCTTTATTGGAAAATTTCAAAGTACAAAACATTCGCCTACGATATATCAATGTAAAACTATATGTTAGTATTTTACTTTAATACCCCATTCATACTGAGCACCAAAATACGTATTTTCGTTATTTTCAAGTTTTCGATTTAAAATTTTTATGAAAGTTGAAAACTTGAAAAAAAGGGAACCCCAAAATACTTATTTTCGTTTTTTTCAAGTTTTTTATTGATATTTTATTGAATTTTTAAATGGAATACTTTTGCCGTCTAGTATAAGTTGAAGGGATTTACTTTCCGGCACCACATATCTAGGACATTTACACGAAGGGTTCCTAATACAGATAGCCTCAGACTTGGCCGCGTTGATTTTAATGCCCCATTTCTTGTAATAGGCGCTTATTTCTCCATAATGAAATGCAGCAGAGTTCAGAGCTAGTATTGGTGATATATTGTGTGCATAAATAAGGCAATCATCAGCGTATAAAATAGCCTTTGGATTTCTAGATTGGTGAGGAAAATCATGCAGGAAAGTGTTAAGGGAGCCAAGACACTTCCCTGAGATACCCCACTTTTCACATGTCCTAGTTCTGGGGTAATGTTGTTGATTTGGACGCCAAACTTTCTATTAGTAAAGTAGCTGCAAAATGTTTTTACCATAAATGGGTCAACGCCAAGATTTATCAGTTTGTAGAGGATTCCATTATGATAAACCGAATCAAACGCCTTTTCTATATCCAATGATATTGCCACCGTGCATATTTTATCCCTTAAGTTGCAAGTTACATCATTGTGAAACTTCAACAATGCATGTTGTGTTGAGTGATATCTTCTAAATCCAAATTGAAATTCCAATATTGGTTCCACAATGAACTCATTTTCTAGTTTTTCCTTAATTATTAGGCGAAAATCCTCAGGCTTTTTACTGTCCTCCTTTTTTTATTTGGAAGTATTTTTGCGCTTTTCCAAGCCGATGGAAAAGAGCCGTTATTAATGCAATTGTTAAAAATAGCAGCTAATAATTTTAGTGTTGTATCAGGACATTTTTTAATTATAAAATTGGAAACGCTATCAAAGCCAAAAGACTTTTTGCTATTAATGTTGTTAATGTGCATTCTGATACTATTCACGTTTCTAAAATGGTAATTATCAAGATTCCTATCGTGTCATCAAATGTATAGATATGTTACGGTAGTCTATCAACACATGATGAGATTTGATTATCTATATTCTTAACCGGTTTTTCAGGATTTACCTCTTGAAAAACAGCAGTATAATGAGTTCTAAATATCTCTGAAATTTGATAACTATTGGAAGTGATAGTATCATTGTGTATAAGCTGCTGGCAAAAAGGAGACTTCTTTTTACCAACGAACCGAAATACGTCTTTAAAGACACTAGGACCTGGTGTTATTTTTTAAAGTCTATGCCTTAAATTTTTAGCATCTTCAAGATTTATAAGCTCACTTATAATTGTTCTTAATAGTTGTATCTGTTTAGTGAGAATTTTATACTCGCTGCTAATTCTATTTCCAGTTCTGTGATATATTTTCTTTAGGTTCTTCTGCCATGCATACTTAACTTTAAAAAATTTATTGATGTTATCAGGATACTGACGTTTTTGGTCATTTATCTCCAGTTTGTTGGAGTGGCTTTCATGTATTGAGGTAAGTGTATTATTATAAGTATTTATAAGCACATCTAATTCATCATTACTTAAATTGCAGTTGTTGGGAGGTAAAATGGCATCTGAGGCTGCATCTAAATCTCTACTGAATGCGTTTCAATTAGTGTTCTTGTATGACGTTATTACCAGGGGACTTCTTAATGTTAAACAGTTTCAGTACTAATGGGAAATGATCCGAGAAAGTTGATAAGCTTTCGATCTGATAATTAGGTTGGATACTGTTGATTATGCTGGGACTTAATAGAAAGTGGTCTAGAAAAGAAGACCTGTTAGGAAACGATGGAGATATATCGCAAACGCGTGTTACATCTAAACAGTTGTTTTGTAGCCAGCTATGTAGAACTTTTCCATTAGCGTTATCTGCAGTGTCGCCCCAATTTAAACTTTTCGCATTTAGGTCACCACCGAATATAAACCCATCATAATTGTTGCTCAGTTGGAGAACCTGGTTTAAGCTGTTGTTTAACTCATGTGAGTCATATATACAAGGAATATACAAAGACCCTAATAAATATTTTTTACTGATGCTGTTTGAAACCATTTCTATTTCAATAAAAACGTTATTAAATTGTGTTTTATTGCAAACAATTCTATTATAATCTATAGTGGTCTTAATAGCAATTGCCACTCCTAAAGCTGAATTGTCGTTAACAAAATATATACATTAGGATTTACTTTTCTATTTCCGCGAAGATGACATTCTTGTATGAATCCTACATCAATTTGGTTATGATGAAGGATATTTGACAGTTCAATTTGGCGACTGATGTTAACAAGAGCGCGGACGTTAAATGTCATAGATTTAAGAGATCTATTGGCTATATTTGTTATTCACACTCATAAGAAGCCGCAGGAACTCTGCTTTAGCTTCATTTTTTGGCATGTTTTTAAAATCCTTAAGGAAGTTTGTAATTTGCAGTTCCAGCGACAATTCCTCAGGTAAAAGGAACATATTGGCAAGTTTCAAGAATTCCTCAATTACTGATGGTTTATGTGTTTGAGCCTGGTAGCATTTACCAGAAAAAGACTGGCAAATGATCTGCCTGGTGAACGAATAGATTGGTTTACTATATTGTTTACTTTATCTTTCATAGGATCTTACAAAAAAACGAGTCAGATAGCAAAAATCCTATGATGTAAACTCATTTTGTCTGATACGTACAAGAGATGTACATGAGTTGATTCAGTTTTTTTCTATATGTATGATCTCACTGCTTTTGTTTTTGTTTTGCTTGTCATTTTCCCAATCACTTTTTAAATTATGTTTTAGCAATAACGGCTCCAAAATTATAACTGTGTTTTGATTTGTATGCAAAGCATTCAAATGATTCAAAAAAGCTCAATGGTAAGTTGATTGCATAGTGCAAAATCAGTGCGTTTGTTTGTAATACAACAACAAATACATACATTTTTCTTTAAATAATAAAATATTGAACATGAAGTATTACCCTATTTCTTTTGTTAATTATAATAATATGTATGTTTAAGCACTTACAAATAAAATAAAAAAATATGCAATAAATATTCCCTAAATACAGTCTTAAATTAATTCAAACATACTCATATAGGAAAGTGTATATTTACTCAAAAAGCTCTGCGTATATTCATAAAACTTATACTGATTTAAAGATTTTGTGAAAGGTAAGAGCTTTCAGAATAAGCAAGCAATTATATGCATTTTGTAACAAACCACTTGCTGTGGTGAATCATGCAATAACAGCTTTGATTTAGTTTATGTTTAGTGATAACTCAGTTTCACTTTTGCAAAATAATAAATATGTCATTTGAATGGGATTCATGCACATCTCTGATACGTACAGAAAATCCGATTACAAATTTTGACAGTCAATCTGATAATCAAATGGTATCAGTGTTGCATTTTCTTACAAAATGCAAACAAAACAGTTGCGAAGTAAATTGGCGGTAAAAAACAATTGAGCAACAAGCAAAAACAGCTGTTGCATAAGATTTGCATTTAAAAGTGTAAACCCAAAGCAGTTTACCAAAGAGATTTTTTTTGAAAAGGGCATCATGGGATTTTTATTTTGGTTTTCTTTAGGTAAAATCATATGGAAAATCAAATAATGTAAACTCCGCTTTAAAAGGACTTTTACAAGCTATATGAACATTGTTTCTTTCATCATGGTAATGAATATGTACCCCGCCAATCAATTAATGGTTTTTTAGAAACATTAAATTTAAGGTAATTCTTTTTTGTTTACAAAATTTTCTTGTTCTGAAATCGAAATCCAGTTTGAAAAATTTCAGAGTATATTTGAAACTAGATTATAACTTGATTTTAAATGAGATTTTCTATTAGCTGTGTTTATGCGGCAAGCTATCAAAGATGGTTTTTGTCATTTCGATATAAATTTGATATGAGGCAACGTTTCTATTTTAGATTGTTTTAACACAAGATGTATAATACATTAAGTTGCGTCTACACTTGGCATTAAATCTCGAGATTTCGCTTAAAATCTCCTCCCAAAGCTAGGAGTGCTTTCACTTGCAATTACGATTAACTGATTAATGTAAACAACAATTTTATAAAAAATAAATGGCGGAAGCAGAGAAAATTAATAAAAGCAATCAGAAACATGAATATTTAAAAATAAGAAGATTTTTATTTATGTGTTATGCACCTAGTGTTAACCTGCGGAAAAAAAGTTCCCACCATTTAATTAATACTCTTATTCAGAAACATATGCAAATTTATTATTCTCAAATATTACAAAACAGGATGGAATTAAATTAACACTTATAGAATGTGTTTTAAAATAAATAGACTTAAAGTCTATTATTTTCTTTAAAATTCGGACTTGTTAATGTTTATTTGTAAATTTATTGAATAAAGTTCAAATAAACATAAAGTTTAATTATTTTTTTAACATGTTTTTGTTTTCACAAAAACAAAGAAAAAAAAAACATTCCAGATTGCCCCAAACGCAGTTTTGATTAGTGGGACTTTCATTTTTAAAAGATGTGTGCCGAAATCTCATTTTTACGAGATTTAAGTGCAGATGTAATCGCAACTTTAATAAAAATCTCTTTTGTTTTGGAAATATTCATATATCTGATTTCTTTTTTATAAAATTGTTTACATAAATTAATTGTTCATGTCAGTTGTCAAACCGAAATCTCGTAATTGCTAGTGTAAGCACTCCTAGATTTCGTAGAAGATTTTAATCGAAATCTTGCGATTTTATGCTAATGTAAACGCAACTTTATTAGAGAATAATAATCGATTATGATTCTGGCAGCACTGTTTTTGGGACATTGAAATACACCAAGTTGGCATCACTGGCAAATAAGCTTTTTTGTTATTGACAATAACAAAAAAGCTTTGAGACTCTCAAAGAAAACGCCGAAAGAAGTGAATCAGAAGTGGACGTTTAAGAAAATACAAGATAAAAACAAGTTTTTTAATAACGGATATTCATAAAAAAAACTCCAGTGTTGAAGGTAAAGTGTACATTAAAAAATATATATGGTTATCATATTAAAAAATGAAAACTTATTTACTGGAACTTTAGTGAAGTATGAAGGGTAAAAGCGATATAAATTTTCCAGAATGAAATTGAAGCTTTGTTTTTTCCTTTTATTGTACAAGTAATCCAACAAAGCAATGAATCGTTTTTTTTTAGTTTATGACAAAGGACATTCCATAGAAAAATTTTACGAATTTATTTGTTTTTGTTAGTAGCCATGTTTATATGGTGTAGTTGACAGAGTACAAAGAATGCATGCATAAAGTAAAACAATGAATAACTAAAAATGTATGTAAAGTATGAAAAAATCTTTTGTAGAAATCTCAAATAAAATATATACAAAATAAAACCCGTCAATGAACTGATGATTTTCTTTTTTTTTTAAGAAATATTCAGAGAATTTTCAATAGAAAAAACACAGAAATAATAGTGGTATATACAAGATGTGTTGGCCTTTTAAATAATTTGGTAAATTTACTTTTAAACAATTGTTGATTATAGCATTTTTCTTGTTTTTTTTTATTTTTAAAATTTCGTATGTTTATAGATACTAAATTTAGCAACCACCGGTTGAGTAAAATAAAGAACTGCCATCCAATTAATGTATTTTTAAATAAATGGAAGTATATAACAAACCAGTATCATCACATCTACTACAACTTTGAAGTTAATTCGTACATAATTACAAACCAGAGATGGAAAATTTGAAAATTCTGCTATTGCTTTATTGAAAATTGCTATGGCCAATGACCAACGATTTGTTCTGTTCGTTTTGACTTGTACTCTAATTGTTTATAGACAGATTTTTTGCATTTTATACCCTACTCCACTACGTGGGTATTATGAGTTTTTATTGATGTTTTTATCCACTAAAAATATAAGAATTGGTCTCACCTTATAGGGTTGTTCTATAGCCATGTGAGAAGTTTTCAGAGTAAAAAAGCAACTCCACCATGTTTAGAACCAGGCGAGTCAAATTAGAAAACTGTTCTTAAATGCCCCTCATTGGTTGGTCTTATTGATGTCAGTCCCTTCATCCATATTAACTTTGTAATCAAACTACATGGCGAAAGAAACGAACCCTTTTGAAAATAATTAAAATTGTCCTTTTTTAGATCTATCTCCCATATGAATTGGGTTTAAATGGCATTTACATACAAAAGCATATATATGTGATTGGAATTTGGGCTATTATTTTGGGCAATAAAGAAAAGTCTCGCAGCTTATTCCGTTTGAGAAAAATGTTTAAAAAACAAGCATAAAAATGGTATATTTTAGTCAGAACTTGACAAATAAATGATGCAGTTTTGTAGATAATTTAGTTTTAAGGATATCCGTTTTTAAAAGTAGAGTAAATGAGTATTTGTTTAATGATTTAGAAACGCTTTTCATATAATAATTAAATATAATATAATAACTAAACTTAATAACATTATCTAATATTCTGCAAGTTGTTTATATAATGGACATATAGGGTCATTCCATGTCAAACCGCACAGAAAACTGTCATTTTCCGATTTGTCATCTGCGATTTTAATGAAATTAGCCACAAGTATTGCAAATGGATATTGTTTATTAAATAATTAACCTTTCGGTCCCAAACCCTTTCGGTTTTCGAAATATGACGTCATGAAAATTTGCAAAAACGTCAAAATATCAAAAAAGTGTCCATACAAAGTCGCCCATAACTTCTAAACCATACAACCTAATATTTTTCTGTTAGTACCATTTTAAAGGTGAAAACCATGCTCACGACCACGTTTTCCTTCATAACTTTAAGAACCAAATGAGTATCCACCTTAAAATTTTGCCACAAATGTAGAAAGGACTTAAATTTTAACATGTATTTTTTTAGAATTTAAAAAAAAATTGGATTTTGAGATATGGGTCTGTGAAGATTAAACTTAAAAAAATTATATTTAACCTTTTAATTAAAAGAAAACTTTTGGCGCCCCATTTTGAAGGTATGGTTTTTATCTTTAAAATGGTACCAATAGAAAAATTTTTGGGTTGTATGGTTTAGGAGTTATGGGCGACTTTGTATGGACACTTTTTTGATATTTTGACGTTTTTGCCAATTTTCATGATGCCATATTTCGAAAATCGGAAGGTTTGGGGTCGAAAGGTTAATGATTTGACATTAAAATTGGAGATGACAAATCCGAATGCTGTGCAGTTTGACATGGAATGACCCTATATTGACTTTTTATTTTCCTTCCTTTTTGATTTTATTAAATTTGTTGCAAATTGAACTTGTCAGGTCGTCTTATGTCCACGTGCCGCTGTGGCAACTAAATATTTTTTGTTCTAAATATTCTTGAACGAACTATAAAAAAAAGAAAATCATATATTTAAATTTGAAGAAAGTTGTATTTTATTTGAACAAAGTCCCAGTATAAACTCAATTGGTATTTGTTAAAACTAACTTTTTCGGTAATTTAATTCGGATTAATCTCCACATTTTGCTGTCCTGCCCTTAAAATAAGGGTCAGAACCCTTCCCGAATTTGAACCGCTCTGCAAAATATGTCCCAAATTAATGTGGGTTATCATATACATATGTATTTGACATGCTGGACTTTATTTTTTTTACTTGTTTTTGTTTAGTTCATACATACATGTGTACAAAAGTCTACTTGATAATTTAACTTAATTGATTACATTAAAGTCACACATATCCAAAACCAGTCATACGCAGATGTTTTAACATGAATCTAATTGGAAAGAAGAAGTTTGTTGTTTAGATAGTAGCTTTAATTAACCACATAAGGCCCTAATGGCTCGGTTATGTAAATGAAGATTTAAAAAAAAGCTATACTAATCGTAAGAGATTAAAATAAATTGCTTTTGATCTCACAAGGAAGTAGTTCATTGTGATTTTTTATGTTGCTGAAGCAAAACTAATGAATACGTATTTGCTATATCGTACTAATATCATATTTAGGCGGTGGAGTACTGATCAAAAAAGCATTTTGGAAAGTTTATGAATATCGGAAAAATGCTTGGAAAGCACATATAAATGTCTTGCAAATACCTTTCATTTGATACAATAAAAAACAGTAACAATGAAATTTGTAAATACAAAAAATTTTTTAATTTCATTTTTTTTTTGTTTGGAAAATAACAAAATTTCAAACCGAAAATTGTTAAAACATTCTCTGAACATTTGCTTGGAATTTGGTTTTGATGAAATATAAAAAACTTAAAAAACCAGTTTGCCCCTCTCATCCCGCTTTCGTTATTTTAGAAATAGGTGCTTATTAATTTTGTCTCCCGTACATCTTGTCAAAAACGAAATTATAAGCTGAGATCTACTGAATAAATAATAATTATTATTAATATAATTAATACAGTATAACCTTTTTCATTACATTATATACTATTTGCTTTATGTGCACGATATGTAAGTAAATAAAAATATTTTAACCATAAACTTGAGATTTTTTACAAAATACTTGGGCAAAAGTATAACTTTTTTACTTCCTGACTATGAGTCAGTTGTTTGATTTACATATAAAATCGGAGATCTATAGTGTAAATGAAAGCCACACTACTACTTTTACATTCAGATAAGCATACATTTTAATTTTACAATTGCAAAATATAAAATCAGCAATACAATGTATTCCATTACAACCTATTCTGCTATATAGCGATGTAAACGTATTAAAAATAATATAAATTATTATATTGTTGCAAACTATTTTCAAAATTTTTAAAAATTGGATAAATTTGTTCAAATATTGAATAATATCTTAATAAATTTACATTAATTGGTTTTAAGTCAAATTAAAAATGTTATCCCTTCAGGCAAGGATTTTTAGATAGCTTTTTTTGTCAAGGACACTAATAAATTTAAAATATTTTTATTTTAGTATTCATTTTTATATATTTATTGATGTAGCATACATATAATACGACATGTATGGTCATCCTTCTGTAAAGGGTTAAAAATGGAAACTTATCTCCATTCACAAAGAAATCTCTAATTTGGGAATAAATCTTCTTATGTGGGAATGGTTTTGGTGGTACAACCGATAAAAAAGCTACTCTAGAACCTTTTATCTACAACAGAAAATTTTGATTGGACATTATATTTTTTTATATCCTCCACCATATATGGTGACGGTATATATCAGTTTGTCATTCCGTTTGTAAAATTTCGAAATAAAGGTTTAAGACCCCATAAAGTATAAAAATTCATGATCCTTATGCAATTTTAAGTCGATTTAGCGATGTCCGTCTGTTTGTTAAAATGGCGCAAAGACCCAGATTATTTGATATTATGAGCAAAATCGATCCACCAGTCGCTTAGAAGTGAATAATATTTTGTACTTACCTCAAATATTTTTCAGCTCAAAAATATTTTTCACCACTAAAATTTTTTTCACCACAAAATTTGTTTTCGCATCCAAAAAAGTTTATCACCTCAAAAAATTTTTTTCACCACCATAATTTTACTTCAAACTTTTTTTACATTATTTGTATCAAAAACAGTAGAGAACATTTTTTAAAATATTGGTTGATGGTAAGTATTCAAAGATTCGGCACAGACGAATTTAAGCCTTTTTTTACTTGTTTAACTTATACTACTACGTTTGTATTAAAGTTTTCGAATTCGAAAACTGACGTGTGAATCTAGAACTTAAATTTATTCATTCAAAATTTAATTTTATATTTTTCTTTCCATTTCAGATAAGAAATAAGTATTCAACATGGATTGTGGTACAACTTTGGTTAAATATGTACTTTTCATTTTCAATACCCTTGTGTCGGTAAGTTTAAATACAATATTAGCTCAAACCTATTTAAAAAAATTATGTGTGGATTTTTGAAAAATGCACTTGTTTCAAAAACACAGATTTAACAGAAGAGTTAAAACCTGTTTGCATAAATTTTCTAACAAAAGTTTAAAGTTTTGTCAAAAGAAAATTTTACATTTTGCCAAAAGAAAATTTTACATTTCTTTAAAAAATGATTTTAATGAAGAAAATAGTGAAAATATAATAAAATTTAACGGCTCATTTTTCCATGTGTTTTTTAGTGGTTATACTTAAAACAAAGAACTTCAAAAATTTTCAACAGCTTACGTATTATTATTGTTTATTTTAAGCATAAAAACTTGAGCTCGAAAGTTTGTGTAAATAAATGTTTGTTGTCGTAAGTTGAAGATATTTCAACGATTAATTTAATTTAATTACTAAATGTCTTATGTTTACACAAATTTTTCCTTGAATATTATTTCGGTAGAATAAGGGGTTACATTAAACAATTTTCGCCTTCAAACATTGGTGGTTAAAACATTTCCAACTTAAATCTCATGTTAACTAAATATTAGTATTTATTATCAAGACTTTCGGCATAAGTTATTATTATTTTTATTAATTTGCTGTAACCTCATAAAAACAAATAAAAAATATTTATTACTAAATATTAACAAAATTTCTCGAAATTCAAGAGTTCGAAACATTTGCAGCTATCAAAGAAATTTAAAAAAAGTACAAAAAAAAAACTAAATTTTCGGTATTTTGTGGTAAATCCATGATTTTTAATTGCTTCATGCGCTTTTCAATATAATCGTTAGAAATTGCATTCCACTGCTTCTTCAATTCGACGAAAAGTTCATCACCATTTCGAAATAATTAAACAAAATATTTTAAAGTCCAAATTAATCTGACGAAGATTATCTTTCAATATTTAATTAATACTGTTGAAATGCAATAGTTTTAATGAGTTATGCTAAGACAATAATATTATATAATTTAAAAGAATGCGAATACCGTTATATCCATTAAAATTTTTAGTGTTAATTGCTTCGTAGGGAGTAAGAGAAATTAATTGGAATCGGTTCTTTTGTTTAACAAAAGTAATAAATGGTGCTAGCAAAAAAATAAAAAATTGCTTATCGATTACGAACGAAGTGAAATTTTTGTTAAAATAACGAACGATCCTCCCATTTGGTTTATTTATATTAATCATATAATTACAAATTATATCCTAATACCCTAACCGAGCACTAGCAGCAGCGAAGGCTATCAGACCACAGCCTCTGGTGAAAATCGAAACCACTCCTCAATTACGAAAAGATTTCTCAGTAACGTCAAAGACAGATGATAACAAATTAATTTCGTTTTTTATTTTATAAACGAAATCCTAATAGTTTTAGTTTGTAATTTTACCCTAGTAAGGATCTTTATTACACAGATTCACAAAAGATTTTCCAACTTGAGGATCTGAAACAGTATGATAATACAGTTTCAATACATTTGTATCTATACAGTACGGGTACGTTCGTAAATGCAGAAAATTTGTGCATCACTGCGGCAGTTATGCCAATTTTTGTTGCTGATGCGTGATCATCTGTTGCAGATGCTTTGCTACTGCTCAACAACTGCACAGTTTGCTTTTTAGAACGTTTTGCAAAAAATATAATTATGTTCACCGCAATAACATTGACAACTTTTTGTTAACTTATAATAAAAATAGAATTAATAGAAAGATGAAACGACTTTTGATTATTAAAAATAAATTAAAACGAAAAGGAAGACTAATTTTGCACTATTGCATCAGACACTTTAATGATGCCATAGTTGCAAAAATTTGCGCCAGCACTGGCAATTGTTTGCATAAAAAAACGTTTGACGTGAATCAGTGCTGCCAAGTGATGCTTTGATGCGCAACTACTGCATTTACGAACGTACCCTACGTCATAAATCTTTTAATATATTGTAAAGGTAGGATCACACGATTGCCCAAATGTGCCAATTACAATTTACAATGTGCCAATTATAATTTATTGGCGCATACGGCAACCTAGGCCAATATTATTCTTCTTTAGCCAAATCAAATACAACCATGATACGGCAATCATGTGACAGCTTGATATGCAACTATGCGCCAATATAAATGTAAAAAATGCACGAATATTTATTGTGTTATTGGGCGCCAATAAAAGAGGACAAATCGCGACAATATTTGTTTAACATAATTAAAAAAAATAAAATTTTTTCAATATACATACTGGAATAGCCTTTCGCATGTTTGTGTCTTGTTTTATTATATATGGCGACACTAGTTGTAATAACTCTTCAAAAGTTTCATCATTCATAAGTATGAAATTTTTAAACAAAAATGTTGGTTGTCTATTTCCCGAAATACTTTAAAAGTCTTTCCATATTTGTCATCAGTAGCTCTTTTTGTAAGCCAATCTTTGACCCATATACTTCTTTTTTTTCACTTGTCTTATTTTCATTTTGTGATTTATAAACTGCACATGCTTTATACAGAGCTAATACAAATTCTCTTTTTGTAATGAATAAACCATTTTTTAGAGAACACAATTTTTAATCACCGAAAAACTAGAATTTCCAAACAAATGAAACAAGCTAACACAACAGCTGTTTTTACAGATGATGCTAGTCAGAACAATCGTGTGACTGTGCTGCGGCAATTATATTACCCATTTCGCTTTGTACCAAATAGCGGCAATCAAATTTGTATAAAACATGGCAATCGTGTGATTACAATTTCATTATTTTGCGTCAATTTAGCACAATGCAATTGTTCCATATTGGTGCATTTGCGGCAATCGGGTGATCCTACCTTTATGGAAATTGGTAAATTGAATTTCCGTAACAATATATTAATATATTGTTACGGAAATTTATCAATTTATCAATTCGTAGAATTATAAATCCCCATATAAAGGGTGTCCCAAGAAGAACGCAATTTTTAAATCTGGCAACATTCGAAGTGTCATTGTTTGACATTTGAACAATTGTTATTGTTTGCTAGTAGAAGGTACGAGGTTAGTAAAAATGGAGCGCTACACGAATGAACAACGCATTCTCATTGTGAAATTGTTTTACCAAAATGGTGAAAGTTTTGCGGCTACAGTTCGCAAATTGCGATCAATTTGGGGTCACAATAATGCTCCAAAAGAGTCAACTGTAAAGATATTAATGGTTAAATTTGCCGAAACTGGGTCTGTTAGTGATGTAAAGACTACAACGCGCCATCGACCAGGTCGATCGACCGAAAATGTCGCAGCTGTACGTGATGATGTCGCTCAAACTCCATCCACCTCAATTCGACACCGAGCTCAGCAAATTGGTGTCTCCAAATCCACTTTGCAGCGAATTTTGACGAAAGATTTGCATCTTCATGCATACAAAGTTCAATTGACTCAGGAACTGAAGCCAGCTGACCATGGACAGCGAAGGGAGTTCGTTAATTGGGTATTGGAGAGACAACATGAAAATGCTGATTTTGCCGATAAAATCATCTTCAGTGACGAGGCCCATTTTCATCTTGATGGCTTCGTCAATAGGCAGAATTGTCGCATTTGGGGTGAGGAAAATCCTAGAGTGATTCACGAGAAGCAAATGCATCCTCAACGTGTCACTGTGTGGTGTGGTTTTTGGGCTGGAGGAATCATTGGACCTTTTTTTTATGAAAATGAGGCAGGTCAAGCGCAAACAGTCAATGGTGTTCGGTATCGTGAAATGATAACCAGTTTTTTCTTGCCTAGAATTGAAGAAATGAATGTGGAGGGCATGTGGTTCCAACAAGACGGCGCAATGTCATACAGCCAGAGAAACAATTCAATTGCTGCATCAGTCATTTCCCGGTCGTGTTATTTCGCGTTTTAGAGATCAGAATTGGCCGCCTAGATCGTGCGATTTAACACCATTAGATTTTTTTCTTTTGGGGTTTTTTGAAGTCGATGGTTTACGCGAATAAGCCGACGACGACTCAAGCCTTAAAAGAGGAAATTGGACGCTGCATTAATGAAATACCGCAGCATTCATGCAAAACGGTCATTGAAAATTTCATTAAAAGATCGCGTGCATGCCAGCAAAGCCGCGGCGGCCATCTGCACGATATATTGTTCCATACATAACCTCATTCTGTCTACTTTACGATATAATAAAGTTTCACGATTTTTTTTTAAATATCTGTGTTTTATTTAAAATTTAAAAATTGCGTTCTTCTTGGGACACCCTTTATTAGCTCTGAAATATAAAATAGTTAAATGGCAACGCTTCACCATAACAAATGTTTCTTCTGTCAAACTTTAAAAGAATATTCTCAAAGTTGCCAGTATGCAGCTTCCGGACGGTGCTGCCACATTCTAGTTATAAAAAGTCATAAAAAAGCCAGCAAGGTGGCATGGCAAGTTGAGTTGATAATAAGTTCATTCGTTTAATTTTCTCAGTCAAGTTCAGTAAGAATTACTCAGTAACTAACTTACAGAGAGTAACAGAAATTTACTCTCAAAATGAAAATTTTCTAAAAAAGTACGCGAAATAATTTACAAGTTTGTTAAATAGCTGATTGTAAAACCAAATGCAAACATAAATTATAACTGATCGATGTGAATAAAGAGGATTCTTGTTGTAAATTCTTAAGCAGAAACATTTTTAAAGGTTTTCTTTTCTTTTATATAATTCATTTAGCAATATTTGTTGCTTTGCATTTTACAAAAAAGTTAAAATCGTAACAATATATGTGAGAATAATGAGTTACAAGCATAGTTACTCATAGTGAAGAAATAAGTGGTTACTTACAATAGTAAAGTAAGTAGTTACTCTTAGTAATAAAAGAGTGTACCTTATTCAAGTATAATTTTTTTACTTAAAGAAAACGATAAGAATAATTTTTATTGAACTTATAAAAAGAATATTTATAATATCTACGTTTTGCATTCAAAAAACAGACAAAAACAGAAATACGAGTTAGGTACTTATTTCAGTAACTACCAGTAATTCATTATTTTGCATGTACATGTAAGTACTTATATCATCCATTATCAGTAGGTCATTATTTTGTATTCTAAAGTAATGCAAAAGGTAACGACCTATCTTTACATGGTAATCTGTCATTACCATGTTTTTTCTGGGTTAATATTTTAAACAAAATTGGGCTTATAAACAAATATTTTTTCAAATTTATAAATATTTTTTAAATGAGTGTAATTTTTATTCGAATCAAGAATATTATATCACAAATTACAAATATAATTTATAATTAAGGTTCATTCACGATGCTGGAGTAATCCACGCTGAAGAGTGGAGTGTATGAAAAATAATGGTGATAAGTATAAAGGAGTAGGGAACAAAATCGACTCTGTAGAGTGTAATTGGCAAGGGCCCTTTAATTTTTAAAAACTTTATTTTGTTTTATCACGAAGACAAAACAGCGAAAACAGGAAAATACAATTACCAAATTTCTGACGACAATCTACGGTAATTACAAATTTTTAAACCACTTTTTAAAACAAAAAATACTAATTAAATACATATTCCTCGATTTTTAATGCTTGTTTTATTATTTACATATAACATGGTTATATGTATATGCATGAACTTTCTTGCCTCATACTCACCAATGAATTTGACAATGCTTGAACACAAAGTAAGTTGTTCATTATCCATTAGAAGTGTAAAACCTTTCATGATACACCTACTATGTTGTAGTGTAGGGTATTCGAAGTAAACACGACAGCTTACGTAAAAAGCCGGTAAAATAACATGCAAGCAATGATTTTTCTTTTTAATTTGAAAATTAACATAAATTTGTTTTGAAATTATACTCGTAAATGCATATATTGCACATATGAATGTTAGTAGATTTTATCACCAGGGCAGCGAGTTTCATGCAGTAAAAAGAGTTAAAATAATCGCTTAATATTTGCGGAAAAATATGCATTTAATAGAAAATATGCACTAAAAACCAAAAAAATTTTCACTATTAATCCAAAAATATTGTGTAAAAATTAAAAAAATGTTTACTTACTTTTGCTGATTCTTAGAAATTATATTTATTAATCGAAATTATATTTATTATTTATTAAGTGAGTGTGAACTAACTAAATAAAATCTAAACTAAATTTAGGTTTCTAAATTTCTTTGAAATTTAAAAATAATTTCAAATATTTTTCAAAACAATTTTAAATTCTTTTGTCAATTTTTATTTAGTTTAGAATTTATTTAACTAGTTCAAACAACAGACATTTAAATAAACAAAAAATATCAAAAATATGCAATAACATAAAATAAAATGCAAAATATACAAAAATATACATTAAAAATCATTAAATATTAATAAAATACGCCCTTAAAAGCCAAATATGCTTTTTATACTAAATTTTGCAAAAATATGCAATAACGAATCGATTCCATTTCGTTGCAAATTCTTTCACTCGGAAAACTATTTGGTAAATATTGACTACAAACATGCATGAAAGTCGCTGCCCTGCTAATCACATCGTATACACGTCCAAATGAAAAAACCTTGTTTTTATTTGATTTAATAGAGACCAGTAGTGTGAGACACAGATAGAAAAATTCAAGAACAATCAAATTGTTTGAGAATGTGTATAGCGTAGCAAATAAAAATGGTAGTAATAATTAAACTTTTAAAACTTAGTAATATCCGGCATATAAGTAGTAGTTTTTACGATATACAGTGACTCCATAGCATAATCGGACATGTCTTTGTGCTCTATGTGTGGTGCTGTTAACTAAATAAAAATTAATAAATATATGGATTGTTCCTAAAGATGTTCAATTACATTAAGGACTGGACTATGTGCCGGTATCTATATAAGTTTCGGGCAGTTTTGTATCAACCAAAGCTTTGCCATATCTAAAGTGTGCTTGAGATAATTGTGTTGGTAAAAAGCAAAATTCTTCGCAATGCCCAATTTCTTTGCACTTTGCTTTACACTTTGTTTTAAAATGTTAAAGTAGCCAAATTTTACTACTCCTCCTTGCTTAACAGTTGCTTTTGTATTTTGATGATTAAATTCTGTATTTGGTTTCAGCTACACAAACATCTAAATCATGCAAATTAAATTAAATTTAAATTTTTTTTAGTAAACAAGACCTTGCAATGTATGAAAGCTATCACCCAAAATATATTTTAAGAAATCTTAACATCAAATTATTTTATACAAGGATACAAAATGTCATTTTAAAAAGAGAATTTTCAAAAATGTTTCATTTCATAGCCCCCAATTGTGGATAAGTGTGCATAGCGGTAGTCGTTATGTAAATCAACCTTTATCAACCTGACTTCGCTGAAATTTTATTGAGGAACAAGAATTAGCGGAAAGAGAATTCCCGAGCACATATTTTTTTAGCAGCACAATATTATGTTTAGTGGCGTAATATACGGGATAAAAACTAAATTTGTGTGTGTTGGAATTTAATTTGTACAGAAAGTTATTTACTTCAAAAATTAAAACTCTGATTAATATACTGCCTATGGTTTGGATCCAGAGCTGCCACCCTTTTGAAATATTAAATATAAATGCGAAAAAAGCTTTCGGGAAAAGTCGGTTCAAGTCTAATCTAGTATGAATATCGAAAAAAGACATTGAAAAGACAAAAAGGTGCTACTAGAAGATAGGATATGACTGAAACATTTTCGGTAGTAATCCAAGTAAGAATATTTTTTTTTAGAATTCTCTATTATGTTTACCGACTACTTTTCTCCGACCGCGCTTAAGGATTTTCTTCTTAAGGCAATGTCCAACTCCGACTTCATACAAAAACCCAGTAATGGCTAACTACTATTTTTATTGTATTATAACAAAAAGTACAACAATTACTGATAACAACGCACTGATTTTTTTGTAAGACTTATGTTTTGTCAGCATTTGGAAAGTTCTTTACCAGTACTGTTTTTAACAATATTTAAGGGAATGTTGAGTGAAGTAAACCATTACCTGATGCTTGGAATATAAAAATTCATTACTCGTTGCCCATCTCTTGCATATACACCCAAGGAAATAAATATATTGTTACTAATGAAATTAAATTTATATTTTTTTTGTTATAAATTAGTACAACTTCCTAATTGTTTTCAGTGGAATACAAAATCATTCTTAATTAAAATTACAAGTCTAAAGGCCTGACTACAATTGGCTTATATAACTTAAGCTAGGTATCGGTATAAAACGAAAATTAAAAATTTGTATTTCTAAAATTTCGTTTTATATCAAAAACATAGCTTAAGTCACTTAAATCAATTTTAGTCAGGCCTTTAGACTTGTTAGAGTCACAAAACATTAATTCCAAATTCGACCATTAGTTGTCGTGGAAGAAAGAATTTGTCACTTTTAATTTGTCAGTTTAATGAAATAAAAGATATTTCTTATACGACTAGAGAACACACTTACATTAAAATCATTTAAAATTGAAATAGAATCGGATGGTGGTAGCTCTTTTTAAGTATGTACATCCATAGTTTTTCTTCTATTTAGGGAAAACGGGCAGTGTGACTTCTACAAGCCTGAAGTTTGTTATACAATTTCATCAAATTTAAAAATTTAATGTCCAACCGAATTGAATATCTAGCAACCGTAGAAAACCAAGTTGATTCGCGAAAGTAATCACTATTGATGAGTAATCTATAAAGGTTTTTAGAAGAGATTAGTAATTAGTGTTATTGGCAGCATATTTCTTTCTTTCTAAATTTATTTAAATTGAAAATAAAATGCGAATATTTTTCATCAGCAATTGCAATAAAAAATTTAATTTGCATTAAATATAGTGCCAGTAGATTATCTAATAGCGAATTTACATAAGAAATGTTTTAACTAGATTAAGTCTTCAAAAATTTGAATAAAAAAAAACAATAATTCATAAATAAATTTGTTGAACAGAAAAAAACGCCAGCATCGGTTTAATCTGTTATACCAAATGCTCGATTCCAGTTGCTTTTGGGCAAAGGGTTCCAATGGAAATGTTTGTAAAGTAAAATTCCAATCAAAAGATGACAAAGCAATTTAATGCCTACTGCAAACATTTTTTGTTTGTTTTTTTTTTTTTAAATCAATATTTATCAATTTATTTTTAAAATAAATTCAATTTATTTTTAAAATAAATTTAAAATTTTTACTTTTTTCCGCTTTTATTAAACGACGAACAATTGTCAGAATTCTAGCGTTGCCCACCACAATTCAGAGTTGGTTTCGACCTGGTTAATAATACATTGATATTTAATAGTGTCAATATCTCAATAGTCTGCAAAACTTATTGGATTTCGTTTTGGTTTCAGCGAAATTAAACTTTAAATTGGATTTTATTTTGTATGGAAAATCTGTTTGAAATCACAATTTTTTTAAAATTCTTTTTTAAGTTGATTTCGAACATAATGCAAATTCGATATAACTAAAAATTATCACTTTATTTGCGATTTAAATGGCGATTTAAATATTAAAAATATTGGCAGTTTATTTATTTCCTTGAGTGTAGATTATTTTCTTGTGGCGACTAAAATAAAACTTATTTGACAAGACTAACTAACAAAAGACTAACAAAAAACTTAAAAAATTATTTGAAAAGACACTATATTATATTTAAATTAAAATTTATTACAATTTTTTCCATTAATGTGTGTTATGAATCATGCAACAGAATGCTGCGTCTTTTTCTCAATTTTTGGTTGTCTGTTGAAATTGGGTTCAAAGTCCACAAAAAATTTTTTTACCTCAAAAATTTTTTTCATCTCAAAATTTGTTCCCCACCATAAAATTTGTTTTTACATCCAAAAAAGTTTCTTACATTATTTGTATCAGTAGACGGTATCCAAAGATTCGGCAAAGCGGAATTTAAGCCTGTTTTACTTGTTTTTTTCATTGTGAATTATATTGAAAACTTGTCTAGAATACGACAAGAATAATTAACCCTACAAAAGCTTTTATTACCCGGTAAAGAGGCTTGTTAGGAGAAATGAAGGCTAGTAACTTCTTACTAGTCCATTACTTAACATTTTATTTTAACAAGGGCATATCCATCGAGGCAACTCCTTACCTAGTAACATGTAATTCCTAATTTTGAAATTGGCAGCTCAAGTACTGCAACGATAAGATATAAGGTTCGAAATAAAAGGGTAAGGTGCTTGAGTTATTATCAGGAAATAAGCATTAATGTATTTTTAAGAACTATCATCAGATGGTCTTTCTCTTGTAAAATCATCAATTGTAAACTCTATTTGGATTTTGTAATAGTAAACCGTACAAAAATAATACTTATTGTAAAACCCATCAATAGTAAAAAAAAAAAATATAAAAATTTTTCAGTGGCTCAACTTTTACCAAACAAATGATGTATCAAATTAACCGACTTAGTAAAAATTATTTTTTTCCTGTTAATTGTTATTTTTTTATGGAATGAATTTTATTAAGTATTTTATATACAAAATTTGCAAAATCTTGAAATTTAAAACATTTGTAAGATAGTGATGATCAATTACGTACAATTTAAAAATGATTAACAGAAACCATATTAAACTAAACAAAAATTTAATTCTTTCTATTTTAATAAACATTTTTTTCTTTGAAATGACTTGCATTGATGGTGAATCAAATCAATGCCAATATATTTTTTACATGAATTATTTTCGCAAGTAAATTTTTTCGTGGCTTGATTTGTGCATTCTGAAGATCAATAAGATAGAATCTGTTAAATTATTTTAATTTAGGACTTGGTGATTAATATTTGCTATGGTCCCTATTAAAATCATCATGTTTTAAATATGTCGACGAAAAAAATGCGATTGAAAATTCTTTATTTTATTTTTCTAATTTTTTGCAATTTATATTTTGTATTTCCATTGTAACTATTAAGATAACGACAATGTAAAAAATTGTGGCTTATAACTAAATACATACATAGTAGTTGTTATAATTTATAATAGTGGAATTAAAAAAAAAAAAACAAAATTGATTTTGATTTTGTTGACTATGCAACCAAGGTATTTTTAGGGTATATTCATAAACATTAAGGTGTCCCTTGAATAACAAATTTTTGAATTTTGATGCAAACACCTCCATTGGATCTCAAATGCACGAATGTGAATAAAACAATTTTTTCGAAAAAGTTTTTGAAAACTAAATTTTTTGTTTATATCTTGCTCCTCATAATTTTTAAATAATTTTGTTATGCTCGGTTTAAAATCGGTCCAAAAGTTTTTAATGAAGATAGCATTTTCTTTCTACGTTTCAAAAAATATTTTTTTTAATCGGTAGAAACAAAGCTTTCATTTGAGTATAATTACGAATGCAATGGTTTAATATCTCGAAAATGTGGCAGGAAATATTTTTTAAAATCTGAAATTCAAAACAAATATTTATTCACACAAAATAACTGACAATTAAATATATTATATATATATTATATATATTATTTTCATGTCGTTTTTCTTATTATCTTGTTTTTTTTTTGTTTCAAATTCTTGAAAGAATTGTCAGATTTTTAAAATTTTTGTAAACAAAAACATATTGCTTATTAACTTCAAGACTGTCATAACTTAAAAAAATCGATTTTGCATAAAAAGTGTTTAAAGTTCTCAATTTAGTCTAACTACCGGGTAAAATATAAAACACTTGGTCGCCACTCAATGAGAGAAAGAGATATCAATACCATTTTTTGATATGTGTTAGATTATGGTGTTACCCATATTTTTCATGGTTGGCAATACTTATTTCATAATATTCCCTGTTAAATTTTGTTATATTTATAAAATACTTTTATAAATCGGCTTTTCGGTAGTTTAGCGTTATTATAACGGTAGTTTAATATATTTTAAAATTTAACTGATAAAATAGCGCAATAAATCCGGTTATACAAAAAGACACATGCCTTCAATCGAATCGCAATTTAAAAATTTTAATATCGGGCTTAGAGTGGCTGTGGTAACCAACTACCGTTAGTAAGAAAAGGTATTGAATGCCAACCATGATATTTTTGCATCATTTACTCAAAAATCAAGTTTTTTTTGGCTTATGACAGTCTTGAAGTATGATGAGTAAAATTAACATACTTTATTCTATATTCTCTTAGGCGGAGTTTTTGGGATATGAGTTAAACTTGGTGTGGTTGAACCGAAAATAAATTTCGTCAGCCATTTAAAGGTTATTAACACAAATTTGTCAAAACAACTTTGTTTTTTAAACAGAATTTGGGCCTTTATTAAAATAAAAAATGCTGATAAACTACATAAGTTTAAAGATAATCTACATCCTAAAAACTCGGCCTTAGTGTACTATAGTACTAGTGTAATGCTAGTATAGAACAACGTATTATAAAGTAAATGCGATTTTTAGTGAAAATCAAGTAACAATAACCCGAAATGTATTTGGCCGGCTATAAACATTTTAATATTTTCGTGATATGGTAACGACATGTCTCAGTGTAATTACAATTATTTAACTTTGGACCCGATTCGATACATATTACAGTTTTAGAAACAATTTTTTTTTGTTCAAATTCATACATTTGGTATCAAATGCAACAAACCTTAAATATAAAGTTCGGGAATTCTGAATTTAAGAGCCACCTTATTAAATATACCCGTGATATGCAGGTAAACGCCAATGTATAAAATGTGGGTTTCAAAATATTTTAAAGTACTTGTTGTTACTGTTGCTTTTATTTATTTTTGTATCAAATGTTGTCCGTTTTTGATGATGTATGTATGTAGTAAATAACAGACAGGTTTTAATATTATGAAAGTGAACTTTTTATTGTTTTAACAATTTTTTATTTTATACTTTTTATTATTTTTCGTGCGAATATAATCCACAACATAAAACAAAAAAAAATAATATATATTTTTTTTAATATATATACATATATTTTTTGTTAACTGAGTCAACACGATGTGTACTAATATCACTTTTAAGTTTTGGCTGTTTTTAAAGTTTTAGTCTATTAACTGCTCGAGCATTAAAACAAATTTATCTTAAGTTATGTGCATTGAATAATTAAAAATATAAACCTCTAACAGGTTAAATTAATTTTTAAAATGTCTGGTTTATTGTAGTTCATTTTAAAAACTGCTAACTCATCAAAGGGAAGCAGCTACAGAATTTAATTTTTTTTTATTTATTTCTAAAAATCAAACAATCTACTCCACTGAGAATAACAAAGTGCTCCCAAACTCTTACTCATAATTTTTTTACAAAAACTGTGAACTGGATACATTGTGATTGTTTTCAATCAATATTTACTTAAATACTACATTGAATAGTTTCTGCTTAAATAAGTTTGCATTGTATACTTTGTTTTAAAATACAAAATTTCTGAATACGTACAATATAATTGAAAACTTTGCAATTTTTTGTTTTTGAATGAGGACTTTTTTGAAATTAAGATTTTTTTTTTTTTGCAAAATAGACAGAATTTCACGTATACGTAAACAAAATATTGTAAAGTCTTTTTATAAATTCATTATTTATTAATTAATTTGTATTCTTCTCTCTGCATGAAATCTGTTTCAAATCAAAAATGGTGTTGAAAAAATGTTTACACACGTTTTACTCATACTTTGAAACCTTGTTTGATAAAACCATATACAATATAAACGTTTTATTTAAAAAATTTAAGGCTAACAAACATTCTGCTGTATTTTTTGGAATTTGTAGTGTTTATACATTTGTTTTTAACTCTTTACTTACTGCTGCTCTATCTTAACCAGATGTATCTACAGTACTTTTTGGTTATATTCCACTCTGATATTGTAGTCCATTTATCGATATAGTCCACATTTGTATGCATTTACTGCTCTCTAAAAATCGATTTTGTATTCCTGCATTTTCACCGATATAATACAAATTAATTGATGAATATATCAGTTTTAATTTAAATTCCATATATAAAAAATTAGGCCCATAGTTACATTAATGATTTAGTCTACAATGCGTGTGCAGCTAAGCGAAAAGTACTGTTACATATTTATAAAAAAAATCGTAATATTCGTTAAGTTTTGACAAAAGGGCTTTTTTAACAAACAAACATTTTACATAAGAGCGAAAAACATCATAATTTTTGCATATTTGGTGTTTTTATACATTTTCTACTAATTCGATGAAAAGTTCGGATATAATTATATAAAGTCACATATACAATTACATTATCACTTTGTTTTATTTTATCCGAAAAATGACATACATAATTTGATCTCATGGGATCATGTGATCATCATATATAATTATATCCGAAAAATCCGTTATCATCTCGCGACTACGACGAGTCGAAGTTGACGGCTCTTCTGCCACACTATCGCGAACAACAGCAATGTTTCCCGCAGAACGAACTGGGCGAGCATGCACAGGTATTTCCACATTTCGTACAGACCCGGTTTGCTGAAATCTGCGCACAATTCTCCCGATTGTGGACACATTAGGTCGTTTATGCTGACCAAAAAATTCACGAAGTTCACGAAATGCATTTTAATTTGGTTGCCTATTTTCGTAAAAGGCTTCAACAATCTTAACGAACTGTTCAATTGTGTACCTCTCCATAGTTAAATTTGTCAAACACTGAAACAAAGAAATGTCAAATCAAGTTGGGCAAAAAACCTTGACGATAAGATGTGACTCATAATAAACATCGTGCATTATGGTTGGACCACCCTTTATATTATATATAAATGTGATATAATTTTTTTGTGTTATTGTGTTATATATATTGTTTATAAAATCTTATCAAAAATGAATTAAATTAAAATTTTTAATCTTTTTTTTCTTTTTATACTGAACTATATGCTTTGTTTGTTCCCTAATTTATTTGTTCATTTTAACTTAATTGTTTTTGTATTTTAAGTAAATCAAATAAATTTGTTTGTTGAATTTTTTAAGAGATTTTGTATGACCTAATGCTTTGATTTGAATTCATGCGTTTATTTCAAATTCAGGAACGAATCAGCAGTTTTTATATGAAGCTAGTGCATAAAATTATAGTGAATTTGTAACTTATTTGACTCAAGTTGGTTAAGCAAAAAAGAATATAACATTTTAAAAAATGTATAAGCTTAAACTACGCTCAAAATCTAGCTTTAACTAGATTTCGAAATCTTATTCATGTAAAGGGTGTCCCAAGAAGAACGCAATTTTTAAATCTGGCAACATTCGAAGTGTCATTGTTTGACATTTGAACAATTGTTATTGTTTGCTAGTAGAAGGTACGAGGTTAGTAAAAATGGAGCGCTACACGAATGAACAACGCATTCTCATTGTGAAATTGTTTTACCAAAATGGTGAAAGTTTTGCGGCTACAGTTCGCAAATTGCGATCAATTTAGGGTCACAATAATGCTCCAAAAGAGTCAACTGTAAAGAGATTAATGGATAAATTTGCCGAAACTGGGTCTGTTAGTGATGTAAAGACAACAACGCGCTATCGACCAGGTCGATCGACCGAAAATGTCGCAGCTGTACGTGATGATGTCGCTCAAACTCCATCCACCTCTATTCGACACCGAGCTCAGCAAATTGGTGTCTCCAAATCCACTTTGCAGCGAATTTTGACGAAAGATTTGCATCTTCATGCATACAAAGTTCAATTGACTCAGGAACTGAAGCCAGCTGACCATGGACAGCGAAGGGAGTTCGTTAATTGGGTATTGGAGAGACAACATGAAAATGCTGATTTTGCCGATAAAATCATCTTCAGTGACGAGGACCATTTTCATCTTGATGGCTTCGTCAATAGGCAGAATTGTCGCATTTGGGGTGAGGAAAATCCTCGAGTGATTCACGAGAAGCAAATGCATCCTCAACGTGTCACTGTGTGGTGTGGTTTTTGGGCTGGAGGAATCATTGGACCTTTTTTTTATGAAAATGAGGCAGGTCAAGCGCAAACAGTCAATGGTGTTCGGTATCGTGAAATGATAACCAGTTTTTTCTTGCCTAGAATTGAAGAAATGAATGTGGAGGGCATGTGGTTCCAACAAGACGGCGCCACATGTCATACAGCCAGAGAAACAATTCAATTGCTGCATCAGTCATTTCCCGGTCGTGTTATTTCGCGTTTTGTAGATCAGAATTGGCCGCCTAGATCGTGCGATTTAACACCATTAGATCTTTTCTTTGGGGTTTTTTGAAGTCGATGGTTTACGCGAATAAGCCGACGACGACTCAAGCCTTAAAAGAGGAAATTGGACGCTGCATTAATGAAATACCGCAGCATTCATGCAAAACGGTCATTGAAAATTTCATTAAAAGATCGCGTGCATGCCAGCAAAGCCGCGGCGGCCATCTGCACGATATATTGTTCCATACATAACCTCATTCTGTCTACTTTACGATATAATAAAGTTTCACGATTTTTTTTTTTAATTTTTTTAAAATTTAAAAATTGCGTTCTTCTTGGGACACCCTTTATAATACATAGTATGCAGTACCATATAATTGAAATCAGTTTTAAATAGAAATTAGTTTTTTTCCAAAATATTCTAGTATTTGCTTATCTATAAAACAGTAATGGCACAAGCACAACAAATGCAGCAATTTAGATTTCTTTTTAAACAAGCTTTTTGTGTTACAGAAACCTATGAAATGAAAATACTTAAATTTAACTGTTTCAAAAATGCAAAATTGGAAAAATTGTAATTGTAATCACTCACAACACATCCCTAAAAAGTGCTGTCAAGTTAAATAACTTTGAGTACTTTTTTTTTTACTTTTTCCATAATTTTTTTATGCCCAAGTTTGGCAACACCATTAAAAGTTAGAGCCAATTTATACGATGCAATTGATTGCGTGCAATTTTTTAAATTCCCTTTTCAAAGTTGCTTCCAGAGTTATGTCTATTTATACGGTGACTTTAATTGCACGAAAACTGAATGTGAATGAAGCAACAGAAGAAGAATACATATGCGTGTGAAAGAGATATAACAAGAGCATGCACGAAAAACGAAAACACTGCCTTTTTTGTTACCTACGTTGCTTTTTTACCCCGTTCGCCAACAAACAAAAATTGCCCGCAATAATTGCATGCAACAATGTTGCAGTCTAAATTGGCTCTTACACTTTTCCAAAATCAAATTTTTACACTTGATGATGAGTAGTGTTGTGTTTGAGGGAAATTAAACACTTTCGCAATTATGCAAGACTTTAACTTCTGTCATGAATACCCTTACTTAGCCATATTTGCACTGTAGTGAATGATTTCGCTTTTTGTTTACATAAAGTATTTGTTTCGATGAAGTCATCACAAAATATACAAATCTTTATATAATTTGAGTTTTTTTTTTGAAAAATACTTGAAAAGGGTTGATCTTAAATTTTGCTCATAAAATAAATACTTTAAATGGAACTCTTTTGAATTCGTTTGAATTTTATTTGAGTCAGTTTAAGTATTTATTAATTACTTTCACATCCGTTTAATACAGATGTATTATTAGAAGTTGTTTTAAAAACTGACTTTTTTAATGTTATCATAAGCAAATGACGAATTGAGTTATTAGTGCTTGCTAATATGAGTATTTTTATTAAATATTATTTAATACGTGCAAATATTTACAGATCGTGTGATGATATGAGTCAATACTTTTCTTTTTAAAAGTAATTCACATAAATTTAAATGTTTTATGATGGTTTTTTAAGAGAACTTTATTTATAAAATCAGAGAAATGGTATTATTCTTCTCATAATTTAAAATAAACATTTAAAAGAAAACATTTATTTTGTGTTTTATAAATAACGCAACTTAAATTGCTAATAGAAGTATTTTTTTAACTATAAAATAATATTTTAGAGCTATCAAGGAGGACCTTTCCTTGTTAGATGATTTTTTTTTTAATTTTTTAAAAGTAACAGAAAAATCTAATGCATTTTATTAAAAGCTAAAATTTCTTGTTCCCACATCGGTCAATGTGCTCTATATGCACAATATTTAAAAAAATTAAACTGAGATCTCAATTGGTTCGTTATCATAAAAATCAAAGATCAACTAAATAATTTTAAACTTTAATACTAATTGTAATAGATCAACCCTTGCTAATCTAATTTCCAAAAATTTCCTTGATGTCAAAATATTGATAAAATCGGCATTACTTTTGATTTAATGATGCAGATATATGGGCCACACCTTAATTTAAAACATATTGATATTTAAGAAGTATTGATATCTCTTTCCCTCATTAAATGACGACCAAAAGTGTTTAGTATTTTGTTCAGCAGTTAGGCTGAATTGAAAACTTTAAATGCAATTGTCTCGTAATCGTTTTTTTTTAGTCATGTAGAAACTTACTATTTTTGAGTTTTCTGATATTTTGTTATTCTGGCCTTTAAATCTTAGGTGATGTTTCTACATCATTTTTTTCAGACAAACAAAAATACAATGACAAAACACTTGCAGAAAAAAATTAAAATACATGTAGTCTTATTTATTATTTATTTGACATGAACGTCTTATTTATTATTTGGCCTTTGAATAATCTTTTTCAAATGTATTAACTGAAATAAATTTTAAAACATATAATTTAAATAGCACCATTTAAAATCAAAATTTCACCAAAATGATTGAACTTTATACGAAGTCGTTAGAACTTTGGTGTTGGCATTGGCAGACTTTAAAAATGGGACAAAATATAACCTTTTTGCTCTTCTAATCGCGTTTCTTTCAAAATTGTGAGGTAAAAAAAAAACAAATGCATTCTCGAAAAGCAACAAATGTGACAGTTAAAGTTTCAGTTTGTAGCTAACGGGATACTGTGAAAATACGGCTAAATATACAGAAAATAATACAAAAAGTAATGAGAAAAGCTTTTAATAATAAAAATGAAAAGTTTAAAGGTACAACGGCTTTAGAGTACAACTCTCTCCCCAAACAAATGAATGAAAGCTTTACAATGTACTTGCACCCATACATCTTAAATATGACAAATAAAAATATAAATTTAATAAAACCACCATTGGCAACTGCAGTTAATTCTTTACTATATAAGATCACAAACAATTGATGAATGAAAAAATATAAAATGTGCGAGTGTTAATTAAATATAACTGATTTCATCATGACAATTATATTAACCCTCTAATGGACATTTTTTATTTGAGTATTTTTTCATCAGGTCCAAAATGTACAAACATATATCGCTCATTTGCGAGAAGACCGGCATAACTAAAAAAAACGCGGCTTTTGATTTAATGATGCATATATATGGGACACATCTTAATATAAAACATATCAAAAAATGGTATTGTTATCTCTTTCCCTCATTAAAAGGCAAACAAAAGTGTTTAGTATTTTGCTCAGCAGTAAGGCTAAATTGAAAACTTTAAATGCAATTATCTTGAAATCGTTTTATTTTTTTTTTTGAATTATGCGGGTCTTCTTGCGGGAAAACATTCCATAGAGTGGTGCGTAGTCTAACTTTCTTTTAATTATCTTTTATTTAACCTTTTCTTTTTAATAACTAATTTATTTTTCGAGCTTAAGATTCTTTTTTTTATAAATGTCAGACATTTTTGTAAAAATTAAAAAAAAAACTTTCATTTTGTCATATTTATTATTTCCTGAAGATGCTACACAATAAAAAACGAACCTTAAGCTCGAAAAATAAATTCGTTTCTAAATTATTAGCTTATTAATCCTTATTAGCATACATAAGTTTCTCTTTTTGTTGGATTTTTTTGGAGGTTCTTCGAAACAGGAAATTTTGGCGGAATTTGGGAATAGTTGGAGGAAATTGTTAAATTACCCGACTCAGTACCATTTGATAAATGTAAATGAAAAATTTGGTGCCTAGCAGTTGTTTAATCTTTTACATATGCAAATTCATGCCCAAAAATTGCGATTTCCCTTCCCACTTCCTAGAATATACCATGTTCCCCTACATATAATTGTTTCTTGAAAGTTACAAAACCCTTCGTACCAAGTTCTTGCAATTTGTTAAACATAAATAGCACTGTATAATAATTTCAAACATTTTGGATGGATTCTGTTGTATCGGCGTTTTGAAATACCACATCGAACTTTAACTTTAAGGATTGAGTTTCCCCCTTTGTGCTGTTCGTGCAGCATATAGATATATGAAGCTATGTGTCCTTTACATCTCAGGTGTTGGGTATGTTCAGCAACTTTGTAGAAAATATGAATGCAAACATTTTTGTGGAACATATTAACCCTCTAACTCCCCACTATAACGGTAACTTTTGACTCTTTTCTAACAAATCGTAAAAAACACCTCTTGGAAGGAATTAACTACGTGAATATACGTGGTTTAGATCTTTGCATTTTATTAAAAAACTCCTCATAATAATTTTGTTATATGAGTTTTAATAAGATTTTGGAAGCATTAACATCGTAAGATTTACTTTTGTGAACAATGGCAGGAAACAAATACAATTCTGATCTCAAGGTCAAAGTTTTAAATGACTTTAAAAATGGACTTTCTCAAAAAGACATTTTCTTAAAATATTCCGTTCCAAAATCAACAATTTGTCGCATTGTTAATAGTGGTAACATTCATACAACTCACAAAGGAGAAAGACCCCTTTACTACTGTAAGAGAAGACAGAAAAATTCAGAATTTTTTCACGAAATATCCTAAAGCAGTTCCTAGAGAAGTTAAACTGAACTTTCCATATATGCCAGTCTTTTCACCATTAAAAGAAGAGCCCGAGAATATGGTCTTAGAAAATTTAGATACACAAAAAACCTTTGTGTCGTAAAAAAATGGAAAAGCTCGGCTTAACTTTGCCCGCATCCATTTAAATTGGACTCAACAACAATGGAAGAACGTACTATGTTCCGATGAGTCCTAATTGAACCTCCGATATTTAGGTGGAAGAGCCTACAATCGACGACCTCGTGGCGAAAAGTTTAATCCCAGTTACAAAACTGCCACAAAGAAGCACGGAGGTGAAAACGTGGTGTGGGCGTGTTTTTCGGGAAATGGGATTGGCCCAATTTACTGGATTGCTAATACAATGACGGCCACAAAATATAGAGACCTTTTAAGCTCAGTTATGCTTCCATATGCTGAAAGGGAAATGCCACTTTCATGTACATTCCAGCACGACAACGACCCTAAACATTCGGCAGGGGTTGTAAAAGTATGGTTGGATGAAAATAACCCGATTGAGAACATGTGGATGATTGCAAAACGGAATATTGGTAATAAAGTATTCCGAATGGTAATAAACTTTTCGCCGAGTTGGAAAAGCAGTGGAATGAAATTCCCGAAGACTACATTAAAAACCTCTTAGCCTCAATGTCTAAATGATGTTCTGAGGTAATAAAAAATAACGTCTATTCTACAAAATACTGAATATTGAAATCAATTTTTGGACTGGTATAAAAATTTCTTTAAGTGTTGCAAATGTTTTGAACACTTGTATTTAGACTAATTTTGTTAAACTTTATTTTTTTATTGTTGTTTAATTTATGAACATTTCTTTTGTTCTTGTATGCAATAACTGAATTTAATAAAAAAAATAAAAAAACGTATGCTGGAAGTCTGTTAATAAAATAAATAATAAAGCAAAATGTGATTTCAGTTGCTAATGTTTTAAACACCACTGTATGTCAGAACACTCCTAAACAACGTAACAAGCACAGGACCCTAATGATTTCCTTTTGGATCACCAGAAGATACTTCCTCTAAATAGCATATTCACAATGAACTACTGAACCCCATTACGTGCAGCAATAACTTTGAATAATTTTAAAACTATTTTTTATAAAATTTAATGTAAATTTCCTTAACTTATGAGAAGTTTTATTGGATAAATTTTAACAAAACTTTGTTTATTTTATAAAACAAAATTAATATCATACGTATACTTCTCTTAGTGTACAAGGAGCCTAGTTCCTATTTTATAAACCTTGTACACTCGAGTAGAAAGTTTCATCATATTGATAAAATGTTTTATGAAAGTTTTGTATGAAGTTTTTGTAATTTGAATTAAAATAATTTTGTATTGTATAAAAAACAAACAATTTAAATAAAAATAATATAGCAAAAAAAAAAAATTGTAATAACTGTAATGGAAACAAATAAACCAAAAATTTCCGTTTTGTGGGTAAATTTTTATTAAATTTCAACAAATGAAAAAAAAAATCATTAAAAGGAGTAAATCATTTTGAACAAATATAGAAAAAAGTTAAAATAAATATTTCTTTTATGAATAAATGTATGTTCCTTTGTTTTTAACTTAACTGAAAATTTTTTAATTAAAATAAATAGAAACAGTAAACTAAATACATAATACGATAAGTGTAGACATAATAAATGTTGACATAATTTGTTCTTACAACCTTCAGTACTCACGCATTTATATGCTGCACACACTTGTTGTTTGTAAGTAGTGTCTAACTTATTTGTCCATTCCTTGGGTGTGGCCATTTGCAAAAATTAGGTTTAATTAAAGTTTAAAAAGCGTATGCAATAGATAATGTTAACACCAACATTATAACCTCTTGACATGATAATTATTAATTTTTATTATGTTGTTTTGGGAATATTATTTTGGTAAAGAATTGTTCTAACTGGATCATTTTATTAACATATCAAAGCAGTGGCCTGCAAAAACCTAAAAGTTTAGGTCAGGCCCTTGAAAAAATTTAAATTTAGTTTATGCGGAAAACATACCACCGCCACCACACCACCCTAGAGATATGCGGCAAACAAAAACAAATATTTTTACTTTTGTTAGACATAAAATATAAGAGAATGGTACACTTAGTAAGACTACTGGAAAGGGTATTATTACACTGGGGATATTAGAAACTATTTGGTGAAAATAAAATTTACTTGTTTATCATCTTAACTTATTATATTACATAAGAATTCTTTTTATTTTATTTTTGGCGCCAGTAGCTGACATCACTTTTACATAAGGTTATATGTATTTTAAGTATATATGTAGTATGTTCATATACTTAATAAATACAAAAAAGATTTACTCTTATTTTTAAAACACACTCAAATATGTTTCTCAGTTACTACATGATAGATGCTTGAGTAGTAATTAGTAGTTATTTTTAACTGTAATTACAGTTGTTTCTATGGAAAATAAAAAAAAAACTATTATCACAGTTATTTAATAAAACATCTAACGCAGTCATTATTTAACTTATAATAAACAGTTACCAAAACAATATTTTGTAGAAAGCAGTAATTTATTTAAAACAAAAAATTCGATTGAGGTTTTGAAATTTCTTTTTTTAATTTATATTTGTTTATATTTTTATATTCATAGTTTGCAATTAAAATTTAGAGCATTGTATATCCAATGCAACTAAAATTGTAACTGTAAACACCAGTATTTTTTTTACAAATTTTTTTAATTTTAAAATTTTTGTAAAAAAAAATTTTAATTATTTTTACGACATTGATTTTTATTTTTATTGCATTTTTTAATTGTTTTCAAGCAGTTAAAAATAACTACATTTTTAGTTATTTTTTTTACCTTTGTCACAGTTAGCATATATCAAGGGTGGCCATGAAATTAATTTAAAATGGTTACCTGCGCTACTTTAACTCACAATTAACATTAAATTAAAAACGATAGAAAACAAAAAAAAAATTCGCTAGATTTCCCTTTAATGAATAATTATATTTTATATATTGTAACTCTAATATCTAAATTGAAAACTTTCCAGTGTTGCCACGGACAAAAATATTTTGTAACCAAAATTTCTAAAAAAGTTAGAAAATACCCAAAATTTAAAGTTTTTTGTTTTTATTTAAATATATTAATTATTTAAATTTGTATTTTAAATATTATTTTATAGCAAAAATGTATGAAATATTAAATTACCTGCTTTCAGATGATAAGTCTTCGGATACACTATTTGCATTGACTGCAGTCTTTGTCAATAAAAACCCAACAAAGAAAATTTTTCGTTTGCGTATCGTTTTCAGTACAGCATAAACGGAATCCAATTTCGGTTACGTATTGATTTTAAGGAACATCGAAACTGCTTCGAATCGTTGAAATTCCGAAAAAGAGGGAAGGCTTATGTATCGTTATGTGGTGTAAAAAACCGAGTTGAATCCGTTGAAAGCCAGTATTTAAAGGACCGTTTACGTAATAACTCCGTTTTTAGAAAACGGGCTTGAATATTTCTCTAAATTTGTCTTATTCTATAATTTAATAAAAGCAATAAACAACATCATTTGTAACGGAATCAAGACTGATGAAAAACGGTTAAGTCCGGTACGGAAACGGTTGCAGAAAACAGAGTCAAAACGTAGTGTTTCCAAAAAAACCGATTATACGGTCCGTTTATGTTCCGTTAACGTACAAGCTTTAACGGATACGTGTTTTAGAGGCGTAAACGTGTCGAACAATCCGGAATCATTATTCCGTATGTGTCAGAGAGTCCATAAAAATGTTTCTTGGGAAGATAAAAAATATTATTCAAGTCACATATATTCAAACATGTAAAATACAAATACCTACTTATCCATTATTGATTAATTTAATGTTTTTTGATTTTTTTAAGTTTACTTAGAAATTGTTCACTTCATCTATAGAATGCGGCAAATAAAAACAGTCAAGCATATTTTGAAAATCCAAAACTGATTATCATATTTTGTACCACGATCTACAAAAATCTTTACTGTTAAATAAAATTAAAAAACACAGAAAACAAAATTTTTATATTTGATTGCCAAAAAAGTTACCAAAATGAAAATAAAAAATAACCAATTTTTGTTTATAATAACCAAAACGGCAACGTTGAAGCTTTTTCCTGAAAGAAACATTTCTTTATATTAATGACCGCTTTACAAATTTTATGAAGTTTTTCATAATATATCTTTTAATAAAATGAAAATATTTTAAATAATTTTATGAAAAACTGTATTAGTTATTGAAAAATGAATCCATCAGAAAAGAAGGGATGCTTTTACTGCTTCTATGGCAAAAATATTTTGCTAAATATAAAAGATAAATACGTTTTTTCCTGATGTATGTACAAAAAATGTACAAAAAAATAACATGTATTTTATTTTGTTATAAATTAATTCATTGGCCTGGACTATATTAATTTTTTATCATCCATTCTTTAGTTAAAATGCTTTTTTTTTAAATTTATTATTCTTCTTTCCTGCTTCTATTTTTCATATATTTTTTTAGATAAACAAAAAGTTATCAGCGTAAAACGGAAACAAAATCTGTTTAAACAAATTAGCCCGTAACGTTACGAATCGTATACGTTCGAGTACTTATTTCCACATTCCTTTAAATCTTACTTGATATATACATATATAAAAAAACGTTATCTATTGCTTTTTTGTGTTTTGTTATATTTGACGAAAATCTATGAAGATCTTATTATATATGGAACTCTTCGTACTTAGTATTTTTCACATAAGCTTGTTTGATCAAACTTTTTTAATTTCGATTATTTATACCGAAACATAAATACAAAGAAACCTTACATTGGACGAAAATCTGTAAAAGCTTATCTTCCTTGCCCAGCTAGCTAGCTTATTTATGAGTTACGTTTTTTGACAGCAAATATCAAATTTTGAAAAATATATCTAATCTATGATACCGAATATACTGAATATCATGGTCGCCCCCATAAAAATAAAAATCTATCTATCATTTAATTTGTCATAAAAATTAATAGAAAGAATTTCAATTCTTTTGTCTACTACTGTTTTTTTTTTTCAATGGCTTGCATAAAATGTGTACATAAAGTTTAATAAATGTACATAAAATGAACTGACATCATAATTTCAACAACGTGTTTAGCATTTTAGTCTTCTCTGGATACATCTCTTGTTACTTTAGTTTTTGCAGGGGCTTCACTTCACTTTATTTCGTTTTAATTTATTCGTTGTATTTTAAATAAAATTAAAACTTTAAAGCTTGAATACATTAAACATTTACACCTTTCAATAGTTTGAAATCTATTATAAATACATATATTAATAATTCAAATATTTTCTGAATTTATGAGCGGTCCAGGAATTAATATAAGGGACAAAATTATACAACATCGGAGACAAAGAAAAAAACAGTAACTTGTGCACGCTGGCGTATGATTTCCCCCCTTATGTTACAAGTATATGCTTGGGACCACGCATGACTGAATCTGACAACATATTTTACATTGTCCTAGATTTATGCTGTTGTTGATGCTGCCGCTGCTGTGCTCGATTATGTTTCGATTTAGAGGGTTTCCCTTTAACAACAAGTCTCTTTATTGTTCAGACTTGTTGTTTACAAAATTGTTTTAACAAAAAATTATTTATACATCACTACTGGGTTTTCAATCGGTTAATCTTAATTCTATTAATCGAACAATTTTATAAAATAATTGTTCAAATAATATAAAATACCCAAATTTCGAATAATTGTGTACGATTAATAATCGATAATCAAAATTGGTAAAAAAATATCGTCGGCTTAATATGCAAACCTGCTAACTCCCTTTCAGCACATTTTACAGGAGAGACAAAAAAACTTCTTATATTTCATATTTGCTTTATTTTATAATTGCCTTTTTTAAATTAAATTGATATTTCATTACAGTACGGCCCATATTGCCGCAAAAAAAAAAAAACAGCAAAATTGAAGTTAGTAATAAACACTGAATTAATAATATGCTGGATTTAGCAGGTTTTCTTTCAAAAAATATTTTATGAGTGGATTTAGCAGTTTTTCTTATCAAACCTTTTTACACTTCAAGACTCAAATTATAAAAAAACTATGTGCTGGTCAACGAGGCGTATCTTTCTCTACCACACGTCATGTAAATCTCAATTTACTTAAAAAGTGGATTTAGCAGGTTTGCACATTAAGCTGACCATATACAAAAATGTTTCGAAAGTCTTAAGATTCCAAGTTTTTTAAAATGCAGTTTAAAAAACAAAACAAAGAAATCTATAAATAATTTGTTTACAAGATTGTACTTAGACACTCTAAACATTTATCCACCTACCTTATCTCAGAATAACCAAAGCTTAATGCTTAACCAAAGTTATGATTGACAAATTTATATGTAAATACTTGTTTTTTTACTCTGGTTGTTTATTAGATAAGAACTAAATAACTTTAAACACATGAGCCTTTCCCAAGCCAATTGAGCCAAATCTTAGAAAGTTTTTTCTCTTACAATACTAATCACCAAGTATTTCAAAATCCTCTGGAAATTAAGAGGAAAAATCGATCCTGAACAGAATTTTTCATTTACGTTTTTTATGTTTTTACTGCATATTAAACGACAAAAATTAAAATACAAGATTTTCTATTCTCATTTAACTCACTGATGCCGGCTAGCTTGTCTCAAATAACTAAAGTTTAATGCTTAACGATAGTAATGTATGTCAAATCTGTATATAAATATTTGAAGTTAAAGTTTAACTCATATTGTTTTCAGATAAGTTAACCGATCTGAATGTATTATAGTCGTAAACCTAAGACTGACTAATCCATGCTTAACTTTATAAAAAGTAAAATCTAGACAAAAGGCCTACAGTGAGGTACATTCCGATTTGGATAAAATTTTATGCATATGAATTTTTAAAGTGTTTCGGAACTTATTTTATTTCTTCCTTTTTTAAATGTTATTATTAAAAACAACAAAAAAATGTATATTTTACTTGAGCAGTCCTGTTCAACCTACAAAAGAGAATATTGATAAAATCAACGCTGATCTTAATAGTTTATACCGGTGGGCAACAACAAATGGGCTCTGTATTAATCCACGAAAATCCAAATGCTTGGTAATTCGTTAAAAAACTTTAAATCCAATTTTCGAAAATGATATCGCCATTAACAACGAGAGAATTAACATTGTCCCAACAGCTAAAAATCTTGGTCTAATACTAAATAGTAATCTAACATGGACAAATCATATTAACACAATAGTGGGTCAAACATTCATGAAACTAAGACAACTTTGGCCAGCCCAATCTTTTACACCTTTAAAAATTATATTGCTGCTAGCCAAATCTTACCTGATTCCGGGGTTATTGTATGGTTGTAAACTTTATGCAAATAGCGACTCCGCAATCCAATCTTAGCTTATCGTGGCGTATAATAGCATTGTTCGTTATGTTTTTGGATTAAGAACTTCGGCTTTCTCAAAGAAAATTTTTGGTGTTTCATTTTCAAATCTTATGAAGATAAGTGTACTTCTCTTTTTACATAAAATCATCTACACGCAAAAACCTTTTTACCTCTATGAAAAACTTCGTTTTGCTTAGTCTAAAAGGGGCAAAAAGATTATTTTACCAAAACATCATTGTCTAGTTTCTGAGTGGCAATTCTATATAAATGCAATTCGTCTCTGGAATATGCTTCCACAAAACCAACAACTTAACAGCAACGTTACTCATTTTAAAAAATTTGTTTTTCTAAATTATTCTTGATATTTTCTTTCTTTTCCCGTTTTTATTTTAACTTTAATTTTTTTTATTATTATTATTTTTATTTTTTTTAATCTTGTGTAATTTAAATTTTAGCTTTAAAATATTTTACCTAATTGCAACCTATTTCTAAATATGTTTTAACAATTGTCATTATAATATTTGCTTGGTAATTCATGTACTGTAATTATAAGATTAAATCTTGTGCAGGATATGACATTAATAAATAAATAAATAAATAAATAAATAAATAAAATAAAAAAAAATAATATAAATATTTTTTTTCGATTAATCTTTTATTATATTAACCGGTTAAGAAAAACATCCAATAATTATTTGAACAATTAAACAATTAAAATGAAAAGTCGATTAATTGCAACCCCTAATCACTACTACACATATCAAATAGTAAATATTTGTTTCATAAAACAAATTAAAAAATTGCGGATCTACCTGTTCAAGGTAGCAGTAAATTTAGTAAAATGCTCCTCGTCACCCTGTTTACATCCATTTTTTTTTCTAAAAGTCCAATATTTTTATACCCTTCACCACGGGTGGTGAAAAAGGGTATATACATATAAGTTTGTTATTCCGTTTGTAATTTCTTCAATATTGATCTTGGACCCTATAAAGTATATGTATTCTGGGTCCTTAGCGAAGTTGATTTAACGATGTGCGTCTGTGTGTTGAAATGGGTTTTCCGAAGACCCCAGACATGATGAGGACTTGCTTGATATATATTTCTGTCACATGTGATCCATTTCTGTTTGCTATTGAAAATCAGCCAGATCGGTTGATAAATGGCTGAGATATTAGCAAAAAACCACGACTACCTCTAATTTTTTCCGTAAAATTCCTTTTTAACATCTATGTTGAATTTTACGCATAACAAACACATACATTTGTTGAACTTCTTTTTCTTCAGCTCTTCACCTTTTATGGACAAACAACAAACACATACAAAGATTTGTCATTTAAAAACCAAACAAATCTCTTTTAAACGAAAACTGTTTATTTACTTCTACTAACGATGATTGCGAATATCTTTCAATGGCTAAGCGCTTTGTCACAAATAGCTTTTTTTTTAGTCGCGCGATCGATCCCCCGGCTATTCCACTTTTTTATACAATTTTTTTAATATTTCTTAAGACTTTTTTTGCTTTTTTTTATTTATTTTTTTTAACATAACAAATACGTACAGAACAGTTGACTTGACGATGTCGGTCAGTTTTTCTGTATATTTGGAGAACGGAAAGAGGAAAAGTTTCTAATTAAGGTACAAGCATCTTGGTTATCAATACACAACATCTAACCAAATCTAAAACCCGTAAGACCGTAATTAAATAATAAATGGGCTAAAAATTCAAAATTTTTATAAAAACTAAATTTTTAGAGCTGTAATATGACCTAAGATCGAAAATCTTTAGTAGAACATATTTGCTGAAAAACTCAGAAATATCGGTTCAAAAAGTTATGACCAAAACATAAATTTTTTTTAAATACCTATTTTCGTGGACCATAAATCTTCCTGAGTCCAAGTTTTATCACCAAACTAAATGGTTAATTTCCTCTTGAAGGCGCCGTATATAAATCTGTCCATTCCATATATGTCCCAACCATGGTGAAGGGTATATACGATTCGGCATAGCCGAATTTAGCCGCTCTTACTTGTTTTTCTAAAAGTTCAATATTTTTTTTACAAAAACTCCAATATATTTTTTGTTTATTAAACTATTAGAGAAGTGCGTAGGATTTTTTTGAAATATTAGTTTTTGCAAAATAGCGGAGTGACTTTTTTTTGCAAAATTTAGTGGGGTTAATACTGTATAAATATCAAAAAATTACGTAAAAATCTGTTGCAGTTAAATTGTGTGCAATTTTTTGGAGACATTAGTTTTAAAAATAATGCCGTAGGCTCCAACCAACAAAAAAGTTTATTTTCTGCAGTTTTTTTTTATTAGTATTAACCCTTGAAACAAGTGTAAACAATCATTACGCATAATCACAAAATGGTCTCATTTTAGATGTTTTATGTCTACAACTTCCCATTTTTCAACAGAGAATATTCTGAATACAAAAATCAACTTTAACTTCTTTTAAAAGGTTTCACTTTCTACGCATTACTTTATTTTGTTATTTGTTTTTTCCAATTTTAAGAGAAAGTATGTAATATTTTCGCCCCCAAAGTATTTTGTATATAAATAATATTGGATAAAAATAGTAATTACACTGAGAAAATTTTCGTGTAGGAGTTTTAATAAAATTTTTCACTAAACTAATGGTTTAAAATACTTGTGACTGTGTCATTAACATTAAAATTTCATCACATTTTTTGCATTATACAAATAAAATAGCACTAATGTATTAAAAAACTAATTACATTTTTTTTACAAAAAAAAATTTTTTCTGGTTAATGAAATGGAATATGCTTTTGGCCAGGTTTTTGATATAATACATTATTTTTCCATTGATGATAATAAAATTATCAGTTCATTAGTCCACTCCATTTATTAATTGGTCCCATGAATCTAGTTTTCTTTTAATTTATTGCAAAAGCTTTATATGAAACTTGTTTTAATACAACTTTTATTGATTTTGTATGAAACTCTATAAAAACAAACTAAAATTTAAAAAAACTGCATTTATATAATGAAAAGCTTCAATGGACACATGTTTTCCAGTTAAACTTCAATGAATTTATGCAATAAACCATTAATCTCATGTAAAAAAATTTTCTAAGTGTAGTTTTCGAAACACAGAAAACAGATTTGTAGTTGCAACCGAAATTTTTGCCAACCGAATTTTTGTAGTTCCAGGTACAATATTTTTTATACTGTTGCAATTACCGAAATGTATCTGCAAATTCCGAATTTTTATTGATTGCTTTTCTATTTATGGACTATAATATTCTATAGACATTAAAAAATATATATTTTACTAATAAATACGCGATCCTCAAAATTTATTTTATTATGCCGCGATTTGGGCTTTTTAGTCAAATTTCAAACGTAATTATTTTTCATGTTTGAAATTTTAATATTTTTGTTTTAAAATAACGTTGCACCTACAACAGAAAATAAATAGTGTCTTTTAATTTTGATCCATTAAAAAAAAACTATTAAAAACTAATTTAAAAAAATGTTAGTCTTTGAGCTCAGAAACTCAGAACTCAGGCTGTGTCTCCACCCACTGCAGCACAGGCACTTACAATTAGTTGTTGTCTTATTTTCAATATAAATATGTATATGAATAATAAATAAAATACATTTCAATATTTTGTTATAATAATTAAAATTTCGGTTGCTTATCTTAATATTTTTATTATAATTACCAAAATTTTGGAAATCAATGGATGATTGCACTAATGGCGATAAACAATTTGACATTATACCAAAATTGATTGGAAAAACTAATATTTTGGATGGAGCAATAGAGTTTATTAAAACAGAACTTATATTAGAGTTTTGCTGCCAATAGTTTGCTCAAATGATTAAATCTTTGATAAATTGTTGGGTTTTTTCAATATTGCTTAGAAAAATAAATAATTTGGATGATGTGATATTGTTTATGTTAATTTGATATACATATTTTCTGTTTATAATTAAATTTTACTGTTCTGCTTGAAGTACTTGCAATACAAAGTTTTAAACGACGATACAATGTTGGTGGTTTCCATAGAATTTCAATCGATTTATTTTCTGTGTGTACAATTTCCTTTAAATACTACTGTCCAATTTTTATAAATATTTACTGCGTCATACAATTGAAATAAACTTTTACATGGTTTTTGCCACATCGTAAGCACGTTCAGCGTCTCATGTAATTACTACTGATTTTCGATATATTTTTTATAATAAAGTGGTACACGTCTTTTATAAGCATTTAATATGAGTCATAAATAGTTTTGCTTAAATTGAATATTAAATTTAACAGAAATATTTGTATTTCTAATAATATCATATTTAAGTTAACGTTCTTCCACAAATTACACAGTAAAACAAAAAAAAAAAAAAAAAAAAAAATGCATTGGACAAGCGAACCATAAATTCAGATAGATTTTAGGATCACAAATGTGTGGACACCAAATTTAAATACCAGCTCTACTTTTGATTTAACTTCTACCGGGAATCCAGTTTTTTTCATTAAAATGTTTTATTATTGCAATTTGTAAGAAACAAAAGTAAAGCGTTAGAAAATCGTAGTATGAAATCATAAGAATTTCATACAAAATTTGAATAAATTCATAAAATATCTGCATTCATACATTTTATTCGAAGTGAAATAACTAAAATCAACATTTTTTACAAATAAATAGTTATTCGGTTAAAATTTGCAAAAAAAAATTTCTTTCTGGGGAAGCAATTTCCGTTTTCAGTTTTACTTTCGAATGAAATTGAGGTCTGTGACATGCCTGATTTATTTATGATTTTTTATGAAATAATTTTTTTATTAACTTATTAAACTTCATAATGTCATGAAGAATTGATGACAAACGATTTATGAAATATAATGAAACTTTTTTCCCTGAGTGTAGCGTGTTTTGAATATTTCTAAAAAATGGAAAATATGCGCAAAAATATGCACTTAAAAGAAAATCTGCAAAAACAAAAACAAAATATAAATCCAAAAATATGCAATAGGTATAAAAAAGTATGCACTTAAGATTTGCAGAATTTCAAAATTTATTAAATTGACGAGAGCATTTGTTTAAAACTTTCATTCAATATAAATGTCTTAGAAGATGACAAATTTATATTTTAGCTAATTTTTAATTAAATCATAATTTAAATTTAAAGAAAATATGCAAAAAAATGCACTAAAAACATTAGATGTGCAAAAAGTACGCACTTAAAATATGCAATGTTTATAATAAAATATGCAACAACAAATCGATGCAATTTTTGTAAATATTTTGATTCGTAAATGTATTTTTTTAAAAATCTTTTTTGGGTTACTGACACAGACATGCATTTGCATGAAAGTCGCTTCTCTGTAAATTAAGTAGTTATTTTTTAACAGAAACAAAATACAACCCTTGTCTTCAAGTCACAAAGATTTTAAAGTATACATATTTTTCAAAATAAGTTTAAAATTTTTTGTTTAAATCAAAATTTGAAAATGTAACAATTTTTAAAATTTTTTTGGCAATTAAAAAAATTGGTCTTATAAACAAAAAAAATATGTACAAACATGCAATCATAAGAATAAACTATTCACCAAAAAATAATCAAATATGCATTTTATATCAAAATATGCAAATACATACTTATATGCATAACAACAGCAGTTGCAGGGAATTTGATATTTTATACTTATTGAAAGTGCTTTTTTTACAAAAAGCACTTTTTTTTTATTAAAACGTCCTTTTTTAAGAAAAAGTACTATTTTCTAAAACAAGTACTTTGTTTAAAAAAAGTATTTTTTGCCAAAAAAAAGTATGTTTTTTATAAAAAGTACTTTAAAAAAAAAGTACTTTTTGAAAAAGATACTTGCCTCAAAACCAAGTACTTTTGAAAAAAGTACTTTTTTAAAGTACCTTTTTAAAAATTGCTTTTATTTGACTTGCTTTTATATGACATTTGCTTTTTTTAATACAACAAAAAACTATAAAAACAAGTTGAATTTTCATTTAAAAATGTCACGGTCTTTTTCGGGTAGTAGTACGGCATTTTTACACCGAAGCTCCAAATGAGTTAAGACTGCAGAAATAGTCTAGACAAAAATTGCACCAAGAATTATTAAAATTTTTGCTGGTCGTGGAACAAAAATGTTCCGAAAAACAAAATAGATTTCAGAAAGTACTACGTTTTCCATATATTTACAGGAAAATGTTACGTTCTTTTTTTACAGGAAGTACTGTTTGCAAGTACTTTCTTTAAAATAAAAGTTTTTTTTTTTTTTTTTTTTTGTGAAAAAATAACTCTTTTTGGATACATTTTTTTTTTTTTTAAACGACAAGTATTTTCATTTTGGAAAAAATAATTTAAGAAGTACTTTTTTTTTTAATTTATTTTTTTTTTTTCAAAGTACGCACTGACTAGGTTTTACGGTAGACCGGTCTACCGATCATACCGATCAAACCTAAAGACCGGGTAGACCGTAAGACCGGGTATGATAACCGGTCTAACCGGGTAGACCGGAGACCGGTCTTGACCGTAGGCCCTAATAAATATTCAATTTTAATAATAAACAAGTAAAAAAGGGCTAAATTCGGCTGTGCCGAATCTTTAAATACCCTCCACCATAGGGGCTGAAGATGATATACGTATATACTAAATTTTGCATGAACTGTAATATGAATATGTTTTGTCAATTTATGTAACGAACTTTTGTTATTTAGTTTTAGTAATGTTATTTATTTAGTTTTAGCAATGTTATTTACAGAGGTCTGCTCTGTTAGCTACTTTAACATTGTTGATTTTTACGTTAACTTAGTTATCAGAGTAACACACATATAGCTCTTAGAATGTTATTATTCTCTATGTAAGAAAATAAATGTAATCGAACAATAAGAAGACTTAATAACATTTTTACTTACTTAACAGAAAAAAAATAGATACAGAAAAATTGTACAAATTTGTATGGAAAATTTAGAGGTACCTTCACATTTTCACTCATAACTTTTGAACCGCTTAACCGATTTTGCTCATTTTAAATACCAAACTGCGCGGGAGGATGTTCAATAATCTGGGTAAAAATAGGCACCCCCGCTTGCGTCTTCGCCTCGTTATCGCCATTTCAACAGACAGACAGACGGACAGACAGACAGACAGACGGACATCGCTAAATCGACTTAAAATTGCATACGGATCACGAATATATATACTTTATGGGGTCTTAAACCTATATTTCGACATGACGGAATGACAAACTGATATATACCCTCACCATATATGGTGGAGGGTATAATGAGGGAATTTTGTATTTGTTGCTATATAACATTTCACCATTACACAACTTTATGGCAACACAAATAGAGTTTGGAAATATTAAATTAATTTGAATTAAATGAATTTTTAATAAAAAACCAAGAGTTAAAGCCCACCTGCGTTCATTTATCTATTTCGTACCTTGTAGACGTGAATTATGTGATGACCTTTTTTAAATTAATCTTCCATAAAAAAATCATAGCCAGACACATAATAAATATGTTTAACTGTCATATTCAAATGGCTACATCCTCATATGTATATAAAGGGTGATTTTTTAAAACATAGATGAATTGTATTAATTGCAATAAAATATTTTTTATTTATCATTTTTATTTGAACTTTATTTTCGACATATGGCTGCTACGGCTGGCTGGTGTTCAATCGGGAGGTCCTATTTTAGATTACTTTTATAAGTACGAATATTCGTATGTATGTATGTATGTATGTATGTATGTATGTATGTATGTATGTATGTATGTATGTATGTATGTATGTATGTATGTATGTATGTATGTATGTATGTATGTATGTATGTATGTATGTATGTATGTATGTATGTATGTATGTATGTATGTATGTATGTATGTATGTATGTATGTATGTATGTATGTATGTATGTATGTATGTATGTATGTATGTATGTATGTATGTATGTATGTATGTATGTATGTATGTATGTATGTATGTATGTATGTATGTATGTATGTATGTATGTATGTATGTATGTATGTATGTATGTATGTATGTATGTATGTATGTATGTATGTATGTATGTATGTATGTATGTATGTATGTATGTATGTATGTATGTATGTATGTATGTATGTATGTATGTATGTATGTATGTATGTATGTATGTATGTATGTATGTATGTATGTATGTATGTATGTATGTATGTATGTATGTATGTATGTATGTATGTATGTATGTATGTATGTATGTATGTATGTATGTAAGTTACGAAGTTTATAATAAAAGACGTGGTGCTGTGGTGAATGTAGTAACAACTGATTCTTTATTTAATTCTTTTCCTTTTTATAAGCTCATTTTGCTTACGTTATAATTGACAACTTATTTTAACCTAATTTAGTATTTGTCTATTGCACAATTTATTTTAATAAAAGCTTAGTTTACAATAATATTTGTTTTAATATAATTTTAATTATTTGTTTGGTAATCGAATGTTGTAGTTGGTAACCTAATTTAGTATTTGCTTATTGTACAATTTATTTTAATAATATAAATTTAATTGAATATAATAGTTGGTTGAACTCTAGTGTGTTATTGTTGTTGTGAAAGAATAAGGTTCTTGTGTTAGCAGTTTTTTAAGTACGTGTGGTTTGTTGCATTATAATTTACTCTGGTGTGTTATTGTTGTTGTGAAGGTATAAAGTTCTTATGTTGTTAGTGGTATTTGCTGGATGTGTTAACTCCCCCCTTCTTAAGTATCAGTGACCCACTGATCAAGTAAAAGCTAAATTTTCATGGGTAATCCGTTCTGAGTTCAGGAAAATTTACCGAAGGTGGAAATTGTACCGATCTTTGGCGATTCTTACATTTTGAATATACTTGAATAGTCAGGATTATTGAAAAACCAATTAGAAGCAAAATGTAATTGGAACCTATGGAAACTAGTCCTTTATATGAAAGGCTATCTAAGTGCTCAATGTTCTTGAGATGAAGATGCGTCAGGTTGCCCTGTAATACTGGTGGAAGAACTTGAAATGAAGTTGTTTGCCAATTTGAATACCTGGCATTATCAAGAGTGACTGTTTCATTAAGAAAATTTATCACAAAGGTGCCATTTAGAATTTGGGAGTTATTACCGTATGTAAGGTTCCCAATGTAATTGGTCAAAAATAGTGTACCCTCTGATATAAGTTCGATTATCGGTCGTTTCTCTATTTGGTATTCGCAAGTTGCATTTCCTCCATTAAGTATGTTAACAATACAATGACTCGAAGCAAGCATTTCTACTTGGTCCTCTTTACATATTACTACTTCCTCAATTACCATGCAGTTTCCTTTGATTCCATATTTCTCCGTCTGGGATACGAGTAGGTTGGTGAAACTAAGATATACCCTCTTGTTATTTCTAACTGTTGAACGAAGAACGACATTATTGAACAGAGTGTCCTTTGTTTGAGGTAATGAGATGATATATAGAAGAAGAGAGTCTTTAATAACCATAGAAGGTTCCGCGTATTGGAGGGCCTGCAATTCATTCTTGTATGGAAGTGTTTCGGTTTGGGATAATATGTTCGCAATGTCCCCTTTATTTAATATCTGGGAATGGACTATACCTTTCTTCGCAAGCTGACTTGCCATTACGAATTCGGCTATTTCATCTTTTATCAATCCAAGTCTATTAAAGAGCGTTTGTGCATGTCCGATGATGTCATTTGTATCCACTTCAGCAATTATTCTATTGTAGTTGTCCAATAAATTATTGGTTGTCTTTATGATGTATTCGTTGATGGTGTATTGTTTATTGTTGTTATTTATGACTTTATCCGTTTGACTGAGAATATTGTCCCAATCCGTAGCATCGGGATTACCTGCTATCCACTTCCAGGCGGATCCAATCCAATTAATAGATCTCCTATTTTTTGTTGAATTTCTAATGTGAAGTTGATCTAGCAAATTTCCTATCTTAGTGAGTTGATGCTCAATCTGTAATCCTAATGTTCCCGTGGTCCTTATTTCGTAATGAAGTGTTGATTTGATTTCCGTAAAAATTCTTTCATATTCTTGTAGGTTGATTGTGTGTATTATTTTGTAATTCCCGTTGCTGATTTTTCCGATGCCTTGTTTTATTTCAACTAGTGGGTTGTTGTATTCGTAAATATCCACAGTTGCCCTCGTCCAGGGTACTATTAGTAATAAAGTTTGAATGAAGATCCACATTGGAGAGTCCGCGGCGTCCTTTTTGAAGGTTTCAACCGTCTACTAGGGTACGGTAGTTCGTCACTGATGTGTTTCCTCTTGTTGTTTCCCTTTGGTATCGGTGGTGTGTCTCTTCTTGTTGAGCTTACTTCCACGTTCTTAGGGTGAGTTGTAGAGTGTTCCACAGTTACTGAAGGGCTTCTGGAATTTTCCTTTCCTCAATCGGTCTTTTTTCGATGTATTGTAAAGGTTTGACTTGGTTTCCACCCTTTTTTATTTCCACAATTGTTCTTTTATTCTTTTAAATCGTTTAGTTCGATTCAATTCTTCGTTTTTAGAGAGTTCTTTATTTTCTGTTAACCGTTAATCTTTGGGCTCTTTTTATTTTATTTTTGAACCTTTTTTTTTTTTTAATTGTCAACTTCCTCAAATCGTTAAGTTTATGTTTTTTTTATTTTTTAAAAAACTTAAGTTTATTCGACTTTTGTTTATAAAGAATTTTCACTTTTTTTTTTTTTTTTTTTTTTTTTTTTTTTTTTTTTTTTTTTTTTAACTGTTAGTTTTGGACTCTTTTTTTATTTTTCGAATCTTTTTCTATTTGTTAACCGTTATGCCGTTTGGGTTTCCTTTTTTTTATAGGACTTTTAGCATTCGCTCGGGCGCCAGTTACGAAGTTTATAATAAAAGACGTGGTGCTGTGGTGAATGTAGTAACAACTGATTCTTTATTTAATTCTTTTCCTTTTTATAAGCTCATTTTGCTTACGTTATAATTGACAACTTATTTTAACCTAATTTAGTATTTGTCTATTGCACAATTTATTTTAATAAAAGCTTAGTTTACAATAATATTTGTTTTAATATAATTTTAATTATTTGTTTGGTAATCGAATGTTGTAGTTGGTAACCTAATTTAGTATTTGCTTATTGTACAATTTATTTTAATAATATAAATTTAATTGAATATAATAGTTGGTTGAACTCTAGTGTGTTATTGTTGTTGTGAAAGAATAAGGTTCTTGTGTTAGCAGTTTTTTAAGTACGTGTGGTTTGTTGCATTATAATTTACTCTGGTGTGTTATTGTTGTTGTGAAGGTATAAAGTTCTTATGTTGTTAGTGGTATTTGCTGGATGTGTTAACTTGTATGTATGTATGTATGTATGTATGTATGTATGTATGTATGTATGTATGTATGTATGTATGTATGTATGTATGTATGTATGTATGTATGTATGTATGTATGTATGTATGTATGTATGTATGTATGTATGTATGTATGTATGTATGTATGTATGTATGTATGTATGTATGTATGTATGTATGTATGTATGTATGTATGTATGTATGTATGTATGTATGTATGTATGTATGTATGTATGTATGTATGTATGTATGTATGTATGTATGTATGTATGTATGTATGTATGTATGTATGTATGTATGTATGTATGTATGTATGTATGTATGTATGTATGTATGTATGTATGTATGTATGTATGTATGTATGTATGTATGTATGTATGTATGTATGTATGTATGTATGTATGTATGTATGTATGTATGTATGTATGTATGTATGTATGTATGTATGTATGTATGTATGTATGTATGTATGTATGTATGTATGTATGTATGTATGTATGTATGTATGTATGTATGTATGTATGTATGTATGTATGTATGTATGTATGTATGTATGTATGTATGTATGTATGTATGTATGTATGTATGTATGTATGTATGTATGTATGTATGTATGTATGTATGTATGTATGTATGTATGTATGTATGTATGTATGTATGTATGTATGTATGTATGTATGTATGTATGTATGTATGTATGTATGTATGTATGTATGTATGTATGTATGTATGTATGTATGTATGTATGTATGTATGTATGTATGTATGTATGTATGTATGTATGTATGTATGTATGTATGTATGTATGTATGTATGTATGTATGTATGTATGTATGTATGTATGTATGTATGTATGTATGTATGTATGTATGTATGTATGTATGTATGTATGTATGTATGTATGTATGTATGTATGTATGTATGTATGTATGTATGTATGTATGTATGTATGTATGTATGTATGTATGTATGTATGTATGTATGTATGTATGTATGTATGTATGTATGTATGTATGTATGTATGTATGTATGTATGTATGTATGTATGTATGTATGTATGTATGTATGTATGTATGTATGTATGTATGTATGTATGTATGTATGTATGTATGTATGTATGTATGTATGTATGTATGTATGTATGTATGTATGTATGTATGTATGTATGTATGTATGTATGTATGTATGTATGTATGTATGTATGTATGTATGTATGTATGTATGTATGTATGTATGTATGTATGTATGTATGTATGTATGTATGTATGTATGTATGTATGTATGTATGTATGTATGTATGTATGTATGTATGTATGTATGTATGTATGTATGTATGTATGTATGTATGTATGTATGTATGTATGTATGTATGTATGTATGTATGTATGTATGTATGTATGTATGTATGTATGTATGTATGTATGTATGTATGTATGTATGTATGTATGTATGTATGTATGTATGTATGTATGTATGTATGTATGTATGTATGTATGTATGTATGTATGTATGTATGTATGTATGTATGTATGTATGTATGTATGTATGTATGTATGTATGTATGTATGTATGTATGTATGTATGTATGTATGTATGTATGTATGTATGTATGTATGTATGTATGTATGTATGTATGTATGTATGTATGTATGTATGTATGTATGTATGTATGTATGTATGTATGTATGTATGTATGTATGTATGTATGTATGTATGTATGTATGTATGTAAACAAACTATAATTTGTCATACATAGCTTTATGCCTTTAGTTGCATTGTGTACGCAATGGTATCCATGCATTTTTCTTTGAATATCTTATGTCAGTAATTACTTTTATTTCCATAAATACTTTAGAAAGAGGAGAACACAACGTTATAGTTTTATAACATGTATAATTTATATAGAGCGAATGTCTTTGATTTCGTCTGAAATTACAGTAAAGCTCCACTTTAGAAGCAAGTTAAAATTATTTTAACTTGCTGAATTTTATGGGATATTGATACAAGTGCAATTTTTTCTATCTCATTTTGTAAATCACTGCAATGTCAAAATAACCATACAATATGAGAATTCTTGTTTGACATATGTCATTTGTAACCTGTCTGTTAGTCTGTAATTTTAAGTTATCGAGTGACTTTAGGAAGTAACTCAATTCTAGGTTAAGATGATTCTCATGATGGCTATATAAGGAGAAAGAATTTGAAATATAACAAAATTTGATTATCAAATTTCACTGGAAAAAGATCGCTTATAATTTAATTAGGTAGCGAACCGTTTATAATATTAAACCTTATTACATAGCGATCCAATCCACCCAACTTTCACTACAAACGCGTCTACGTCAATAAGCAAAACTTACATCTCTGGAGTGAAGATAATCCTCAAGCCTATTTGCTCAAATTTCTTGTCTAAGTTCGATACGCTGGAGACAAGTGACAACATTAAAAGTCATATGAAAGTAAAACGTAGGGTACAAACAAATCGGATATAATTTTGTGATGATGGAATTGTTAACTAAACACATTTTGAGATAAAATTTTTTAAAATCTTTCCACGAATAGGATCTACAGGATCAAAAGTATCTAACAATCTCTAATCAAATGGTTTACAATTTGGGATAATTAAAAACATATGCATTCGAGCCTAAGTAGACAAATTTAAATTTGTTTGAGGTAAACAATTACAGTTTTAAGCACAAATTTTAAAAAATCCTGTAAAAACGGCCTAGATTCACACCTACGCAAATGTTCACGTAAAATAAATACAAAAAATATATATTTATTGAACTCCAAATAGATATAAAACAGTAAAATGTGAGTGAGACTAACGTTATAAGGAATTAATTTAATTGGTAGTCTTTGTTTGGTTTTTATCTTAGAAATTTTGTAGAGTCCAAGTTTTTGTTTGTTTTTGGTGTAGGTTTTTGAGGTTATTTTAACAGGTATCTCTACAAGTTTTAAATAAAAAGTCAAAATTAGTCAATTAAATAAGATTTTATTTACTTTTTGGTCGGCTCTGTTAACTCTGTTCAAAATTTGTTATTTTAAGTGTACAATTTTTTTTTCTTGTTAACTGTATATTTGGAAAACTGTTAGAAAATTAAAAATCGATGAAAAACTAACTGATTTAACATTGTTTAGTCTGCAAAGTTTTAAAAAGTGTTTCTTAATTAATTTAAGGCTAATTACCCGTAACCCCGAAATGAAGATAACGTCCGTGGGGCAATTTCCCATTATTTTAATGCAAATAATTTTTGTTTCAGCGAGATAACTTACAACAAGAAATCCATTAAAGTTTCAGCGATTTTTAGCGTTTTGATAACGTTTTTGAAGCAGTAAATATAAGACGATCATAATCTCATTTTTATTGGAAAAGTGACACCAAATTTACGCTTTGCAATACTAAAAACGAACACGGTCAGATAAAAATTAACGTTAAGATGCAATTTAAAATTATTTTGGCTTTGTCAACATTATATTTTTCCTAATGCCGACATTTGCCATGCTCATATAAAGCCGTATCGCCGTATTTGAAACTGACAAAATAATGCTTTCAACTCCAATTTAAACTTTCTACTGTCAAAAAATGCAACTGTAAACAATAAAGATTTTAGCAGCAGCTAAACAGCTGTCTAATTAGGCTATTATATCACTATCATATCATAACAAACCCCCATATGTACAAGTTAAGTTACGTGAAAAACGGAGTTTGCCATTGAAATCCGCCGGCCCGAAGTACAATGGCCAGTAATCTTGTTTTTTTTTTAGTGTTACGCATTGTAAATAAATCTTGGTAAAATTTATACATTGGACACAAATTCGATTGGAACACTAGTTTTTTAGATTAATTTTCAACTTCTTCGGCCATTTCGCCTAAACTGAGCAACAAAACTAATAATTTAAAATACTTTCGTGTTCCAATGCAGTTAAAATATTTTTAGCAACTAAAAAAGTTTCTCATCCCATTGAACTGTGTTTTTAACTTCTTGTTTTTCTACTTACTTTCAGGTTCTTGGCATTTTGGCTATAGTCTTTGGTTATATTATGCTACAAAACATTGGCATGATTGAAGTTGAAGGGCAAGTTGGTTATCCGCCACAGGCCGTTTTTCCAATGGGTTTAATGACAATCGGTTCAATTGTTTTATTCATTTCATTTTTGGGATGTTGTGGTGCCATACGCGAAGATGTCTGCATGTCTATGTGCTATGCCGTGATCATGTTAATTTTGCTCATTCTGCAAATGATTTTGATTGTTTTACTGTGGATCAACAAGGATGACATAATCAAGGGTATGGATAATCTTATTGACGACGCCTGGAGACATGAGTTACAACAACCGGGTGTATTTGAAGCTTTACAAAAATCGGTGAGTAGTATATTAATAAATGTTTGTTTTTTTATTTTTTTAACTAATTCTTTTAATTTGATTGATTTTGTTTAGTTGAAATGCTGTGGTTCCAATAGTTTTGCTGATTATGCATTAAATTTGAAAGCTATCCCCAGCAGCTGTTGTCCAAGTGGTTCAACTTGCACCCCCTTTAATTACTACGGTGGCTGCAAAGGAAAAGTTAATGAATACATGTCTGGTAGCACTGATAACGCTAAATACTTTGGCATTGGTTTAATTGCCGTCGAGGTAAATATTTACATTGAATAATATTAAATGTTTAAAAATTGAAAACTAAATCATTTTCTAATTTTCAACGAATAATTCAATGTATTCTTTAAAAAAAGTTTTGATAATATATTAATATATTTGCTACTTTTTTCAGCTTGTTGGTTTTGTCTTTGCCTGTTGTTTGGCCAATAATGTACGCAACTATAAGCGACGAAATGCTTATTAAGTACTATAAGGATTTCAAAAGAAATTTATAATCTCAATCATACATACTACACATTTTTTTAATCCTCGAATTAATTTAACGCACACGATAAGTTTTTCCATATTAAATATAAAAATTATAAACAAAATAATTTAGTTGTTTACTATTGCTGTTACATAAATACTACATACAAAATAAAATATATTAGTATTTGTATTTTTTTAAGAATTGAAATCAAATGAATTAAATGTTATAAAATCGAATTAAAAAATATAGATACATACATAAATGTACACAAAGCTTTTCATTACTCATTTTAATATAGAAATAAATATTTACATGTACAAAACGGTATAATGGAATAAATTTTACATTCAACTGAATTGAATCGAGTGTAGATTAATTTTTAATACCAGACTTTATATGTGAACTAATTTTTTCTTATATTTTTTTTTCTATTCCTACTTTCTGTTATATAAATAGTTGAGTTTTTCAGAACTACATAGACATGTATAACAATAAATTATTTAATAAATTTTGTATTATTGTTCCAAAACTCTTTTTAAATATGTATTTTTTTATATAACTACAATAAAATATAGAATTTGTATTAATTTGAATCTCCAGAAGTGAATAAAATAATAAAAATTTACAGATAATACAGAAAAAATTTATTTTATTTTTATACATGTTAAATACTTGCTGCTGCTGCTATTTCCTTTCTTCATTTTAGTTAACAGTTTACATGTGGTCTCAAATCATGAAATGTCAAAATAAATGCACCGCAAAAAGGAAGTTTTATTTCGTCTTAATCCCATTTTCAGATTAAATAAATTTGTAGTTTATGTATTTTTTTTAGGTTGAAAAGGAGGACTCGGAAGTGTAGATAATCTTTATAACCGACTCATGCCTGAAAAGAAGGCATATACTAAAACCCTCTATCTATGTATGTGAAATAAATCGGATTTTTAATGCTCAATATTTTAATTAATTTAAATTTTCCGGAAAGTATATGTTCTAGATAAAATAGCTGTTCATTTTCGATTTTCATTACATACATAATATTTGATCTTTTATTTTCGTTCGATTTGAGATCCTATTATCATATTTTTCTCTAATTTGTGCAAATGCAAAGAAGTGTTATCATTTTTTTTTTTAGTAAATTATAGACAATAAAGTAGAAATAATTCAATTCAGAATAAAATTGTGTTCATACCCTTTTAAGATTAATGACTGATGATATCTGAGTGATTTTTTTTTTAAATCGTATCGATTTTAGAGATAAATGATATTTAGTTTTTTGCGTGTCCTAGCTTTGAATGAGAGCTTCGAAGATTTAATTCCAGTTTTTAGTTGCGAATTGAAATTTCACAAATTAACTCCAAAATTACCAATCATTGATTGGATTTAACTGAAACTTGACAATGATTTATTTTAAAACTAATTTATTCAATTGTAACAGTTCGTTTTATTAAATTAATTTCACTCAAGCGTTTAGTGATTTAAAAAAATATATATTTCGGTTCAGTGATTTAAAAAAAGTCCGTTAAATAATTTAAAATAAACCCTCAGTTATAAAATAAACAAAAGAAATGTTTTCGTTTATGAGTTTTGAGCCTGGATTAGCCAGACGTAAATGTAGAGCTGTATGACAAATACAACCATCGAATTTATTTTTCGATGACTGTCTTTTTGACTAAAGGCGGAAAAAATTACCTAAACAAACGCTAATTTATGTGAATTTCGCGATATCAAACAAATTATGAACTGTCATCCATATCACATACACGATTTTTTTTAAATAATTTAATTCGAAAATGAAATTAAGGTGTCCTAAAACCCCATACATAATTTGCTTTTTGTGGTATGATTTGTGACTACATGTGAATTACAATCGATAAGACATGTCTATCTTAATGTTACTTTTTCTTTTAGAAATTTATTGATGATTCATTTGCAGTCGTACTTGAATCACATTAATATAACTAGGAGGGCACATATGTACATATGAGTGAATGCACGCACGTAAAGGTCGGAAGTGTAACTTTGTTGAAATTGTTTTTATAGTCGTTTGATTTTTCAACACAACAAAAGTTATCTTAATGTACATTTAGTTAAATGTTTATTTACACTTTCCAAAGTGTGATAAATAAAATGTTTTGCGATAAAAAGTATATAGCACTTGCTTCAGTTGACCTTAACCAACTTTTTCTTATTTATTTTTTTAAAGAAAATATTGAGTATTGTGGGACAAGGATGATTGGAGGCAAATGGTATTTCTTAAAATTTGTATTGTTCGTTTGTGAAATGCTTTATTAAGTCTATAAATTAGAATGCATTTGCAATCATTAGCAGGAGGCTGTCTTTAGACACGGTTAAGGGGTTGCTAACAGCTTCAAGACCCATTTCGTGTGTACTTCTTTTTATTTTAGCTTTATAAAACCGATATGAACATGCATTTATTACCAAAACGTTTCGCGTTATGTCTACTGGTTTCGAAATTAGCAAGAAATTAATAATAGAAATTCTCCGACAAAAACACCCTATGTGTTTTAAAAACTTAACTATACATTTGCCTATGATTTTTTATCAATATAAAATTGTATTAGTTTTCTTAAACAGTTTAGGTAATAAGAATTAGACCACAGAGGAAAATCTTATTATTTTTGGATTCATGAAATATATAAATATTTATTGTTCTTGACATAAATACGTATACTAGCCATGGAAGACGAAGGTGTTAATTATTTTTTAAATGAGGAAAAGGGAGTTTTTGTAGCATTCGATAAAGATGAGTGAGACAGAAGAAACTTTTGAAGTATTCTTTAGGACGAAAAGAGCCAGGAATATTAAACGCAAATTATGAACTGCGATTGATGAGGATATAGATTAAATATTTTTGAAATTTATGCTCGTGGGAAGTCTACTTTAATAAAGCAAATGGTTAAAAAGCACATGGGTACTTTAACACTTATGTTTCCTTTTTTTTATTAAAATACATTGCTTAATTTTTACACTCTACACTACTTAGTTATTCTTAAGGAATCAATTTTTCATAGATTTCAAAGTATCATTTAGTTCTGATTTTCCTCTTCTAAAGCAGGAGTCGAATTACGTCATTCGTGATCGTAATTTTTCGATCGAAATAAGTTTTATATATCTAAAATTAAAACATAAGAAATAATTTTTTCCATCGGGGATGTTGTAGTGCGGTCCTAGATTTGAAATCAAAGTTAAAGTTGTTGTTTATTTAGTATTATCGTATTGTAGTTACTTATTGAAAAAACTGTTTTCGAACGATTTCATTCGATCACGAATGCCGTTATTTCGCCACAGTTATTTTTACAACTTACAAAAATGTAATTTTAAATGAAATTTAACTTTTTCAAATCTATGACGGGTAATTTTCTTTTAAAAACAATCAAGGTTAAACTTTAACTACAGATATTTTCATATAAATTTGATATTCATAACTATGGTTCAACACAAAACTTTGGTTATTTTGATACAAGTCAAACAAATATTAACACATAAAATGACGGTTAATAATGCTAATGGTTTCTTTTAATTGATGCACTAGTAATGGTAATGAAATTCAAAAACATTATCATTGATCAATGAAATCAGATCTTTAAATCATTACCATTAATTCAAACAATGGTAATGACATTTATTTCATTACCATTGCTATCAATGTAATGGTAATGAAATCATCAATTAGTCCAATCACTGCATTAATCCCATGTATGATTCAAATTATGTTTATTTCGAATTATCATCAAATCGTTTTCTTACTGGAAATATGTTTCATACCGAAAACAATTTTAGAACCCAGCAAAACTTTAGTAATGGGTGCGATGTTCTCATGCGTTACCTTGTTCGTTACCTTTTTCATTATTTGCAAGCATAAAGTAATAAGTTACTCGTTATTGATTACGTAATATATGATTTATAAATGTAAAGTAATAATTGAAATATTTTTGAAAATCTATTTTTAGATACATTACTTTGTGTTTTTTGTAAGCAAAAGGGTAATGTATGTTTGTTTTAATAACACTAGCGAAAAAACGAAGCGCAACAATTCATTCAAGTTTAAAGCAAATCAAATACTATATGCGTCGATAGCTCAGTGGGTAGAGTTCTTGGCTGGCAACCAGATTTCCCTGGTTCGATTCCCATCTTGACCACATTATTTTTAATTACAAGTATTTTAAATAAAATATTTGTAATAATTTTTTTTAATACAAATTACTCTTTTTTTAAAAATCTATTTTTAGACACATAACATCTTCCATTCTCGTAACCATATAAGTAACCCCTTACATAATCAACTCTACAGTAATGGGTACATACATTACTTTGAGGCTCATCGCCTGTTAAATTCATTAATTAAGTAAGGTGTAAAGTAATCCATCAGCCCCTATGGCTAAACATTACTTTACCCATTATTTGGTAATGTGTGGTTTTGCTGGAAAATAAAAATAAACAAGTGTTTTTTAATAGCAACAAACAATTCAAAAACAAATTATGTCTTTGAAAATAAATAAAAGCGTTTAAAATAAAAAATAAATACAATAAAAAGATATAATTTAATGTAGAATCCGTGGAATTAAAGATTGGTGTAACCATTCATATATTGATATATATGCCTATGAGTTTACAAATATGAATATTAAATTTTTGCGTCAATCAATAAGATGTTAAAATTAAAATATTAATGTTAGCAGGAAAATATAAGCATACATATTTACTCCCAGCAAAACTTTGGTAATAGGTGCGATATTCTCATGCGTTACCTTGTAATGATAGCTCGTTACCTTTTTCATTATTTGCAAGCACAAAGTAATAAGTTACTCATTATTACGTAATGTATGATTTATAAATGTAAAGTAATAATTGAAATATTTTTGAAAATCTATTTTTAGATACATTACTTTGTGTGTTTTTGTAAGCAAAAGCGCAACAATTCATTTAAGTTTAAAGCAATCCAATACTATATGCGTCGATAGCTTAGTGGGTAGAGTTCTTGGCTGGCAACCAGATTTCCATGGTTCAATTCCCATCTTAACCACATTATTTTTAATTACAAATATTTTAAATAAAATATTATATTTTTTTTAATAAAAATTCCTATTTTTTAAAAATCTATTTTTAGACATCTATTTTTTCCATTCTCGTAACCATATAAGTAACCCCTTACATTATCACCTCTAAAGTAATGAGTATATGCATTACTTTGAGGCTCATCGCCTGTAAAATTCATCAATAAAGTAAGGCCCCTATGGCTGTACATTACTTTACCCATTATTTGGTAATGTGTGGTTTTGCTGAGTTATTTATTTTCGTTCAAAACCGGCATAAGTGATGCTGATTATGAAATCATATAAAGACGTCATAAGCCCGATTCATTCTTATTGAATTCATATCGCAGTTTGGTAAGATATTTTCATCGCTTTTCTTCTTCAAATACAAATTACAAATTTTGGTAAAAATAATGATCGAAAAGTATTTTGTTTATAGAAAAATATCATATTAATCTTATCGATGCACATGAGACTTAACCATATTAATTTAAGTTTAAGTAAATAAATAGCAGAATCGATTTAATAAGATTACGATATATTTTCGATACAAATTGAGTTTTTTCTCTTGAACATATGCTTAAATTTTTCTGAAATTGTCAAGGTGAAAATACTTAATACTAGTAACAATAAAGTTCGATTGGTAAATTGCAAAAATTCCATACTTAAAAAATCGATTTTAAGAACTTTTTTTCTGTATAAAACCTACGGATTCTTTAGATACTGAAAAATAACTATGTGGCCGGATTTTTTAACACAAATATTTATATACTTGCAGGCATCCAAATATCTTACTAAATATGAAGATGTCGCAAAAATTGTCACTGGGCAGCGAAATAATCCTTTTTATGCACAATATTTTATTTAAAGGGTGGTTAAATTTTAAGGGCCGATGTTGATTTTATATAAAAGACAAATTATTGTTATTTCTTTTTATTATGATAATATGGTATGGTTCAATTATGTATGGAACAAAATATCGGCCAAATGGCCGCCATGACCTCGGCGGCACACCTCCATTGGATGGTCAAAATTTTCGATGACGCTGAGGTTCTATGCCGTTAATGTGCCGAATTATCTCATCCTTTAGCTCTTGACTTGTTACTGGCTTATCGACGTACACCTTTTCTTTCAAAAAACCCCAAAGAAAGAAGTCCAACGGTGTCAAATCACATGATCTTGGCGGCCAATTAACATCGCTACCACGTGAGAAAACACGACCATTGAATTTGTCGGGCAAAAGAGCCATTGTACCGTTTGCTGTGTGGCAAGTGACACCGTCCTGTTGAAACCACATATCGTCCAGGGTCATATCCTCAATTCCTGGCCACAATAAGTTCGTTATCATCTCGTGATAGCGAGCACCATTCACGGTAAATGCTTGGCCGACCACATGACACACTGGGCGAGCATGCACAGGTGTTTTCACAGACCCGGTTTGCTGAAATTTGCCCACAATTCTCCCGATTTTGGACACATTTGGTCGATTATGCTGACCAAAAAAAATCACGAAGTGCACGAAATGCATTTTGATTTGAACGCCCATTTTCATAATAAGCCTGTATAACTTTAACGCGTTGCTCGATTGTGTATCCTTCCTTGGTTCAAATTGATTTAGTCTGAAATTGAGAAATGTCAAATGAAATGCAGAAAAAACTTGACGTTTAGGTGTGGTTCACATTCAACATCGGCCCTTAAAATTTAACCACCCTTACATTTTCCTTTATATATTTTTTCATATGTAAAAAAATTAATATTATTAACAAATTAATGTTATTAATAAGATTTTACATCATATAATCATACGCTTGCTCTGTCGAATTTTTTAAATTTTTATTCTCTATAATTTATAAACAGGACACAGATCGCGAATATGTTCATAGAATTTGAATGGTAGTAAAATACCCTTGTAGACCTTGTAAAGGTTGTAGATATAGTAAAAGTACTACCATTTGCTGCACCACAACAACAAAATGTATAGGACAAAAATTTACTAGGCTGTGGTTAAATACAAGGCCGAAAGTAAATACATGCTGTACATTTACAAGACTAAAACAGCTGATTGTTTAGCCGCCAAAACTATTGTTTGGTTTTTTATTTTTCATTTTGTTTTCACTATTAATAATAATGAATAATGAATCAAAATAATGAAAACCCAACTTAAAACAAAAGCGTGAACAAATAAGTAATAAAAGATAGACCGATAGTAAAATTCAGCAGCTATTGGTTTTTGTTATTCCAACTAATACCGTATCTTCAAACCTAGAATCTCTGCAAATTCTATTTGGCTAATTGCATTTTGCTCTAAAAAAATTATAATTTTATCTTTTTCCGTAATTATGGGCATTTTTGTTAACTTCAAATTCTTTTTATATTTTAAGTTTTCAAATTGATGAAAAAGAAAACAAAAATGAGCTGATTCTTAATTTACAATATCTGTGTTTATGCAGGAAGTAAATACACGAAAAAGTCGTCCACGTTGTAAATATACAACGGTTGTAAATATACTACCAAGAGTGAAAACCGCTCGTATTTTTTTAAGTTTTCTAATCTATGGCTAAGTTTGATAAGTACAAGGATATATCCTCTACGCACATTCAAAGTTATTTTCCATATTCCGCAAATATTTACGCTACTAATCAGAAAACATTTTAGTTTTATGTATATATCTTTAGTAGACCTATTTTAGCGAAAAAAGTGGTTCTTAAATATTCACATCTTAAGAAATTTTTTTTATTAAATTAGAAAAATGTTCCCAAACAAAGTATTTTACAACTTATTTAATTTTGTTGACTACTTTAGATTACAAAAAAAATTATAAAAATATCGAATTTGGTAAAAAAAATATTCATAATTACAGATCAACAATGTTTGCATCACAATCAAATTTCACAGCTTCACGAAATATATTTTTCTGGAATATTTCAAGAAAAACTAAAATATAAAATTTTTAATATCAACTTTTTGTATACAAATAAAATAAAATTTTTATTTTATTTAAAATAAAATTGTTGATTTTATTTAAAATAAAATTGTTGATTTTATTTAAAATAAAATTGTTGATTTTGATACACATTCCAATGATGTTCTCAGCTTAGAGAATGAAAGTAATCGGAAAATTTCTGATTTAATAATGTCAAGTGCACAAAAAAATAATTTGAATAGATCTTTGAGTTGTTAAACATAACAAATTTTTCAAAATAATTAAAAAATGCATGGAGCCTTCGATTTGAGTTATCTTGAAATTCGGCGTCGAAAAATTCACCAAGAAAATATTTGGAACGATGTCTGGGGGAGGCATCAAATCCTATTGTCATAGGACGAAATAGGCTCGAATCTGCCTACCTCAGTCAAACCACACATTACCAAATATGGTTAAAAGTAATATATAGCCATTAGGACCGGTGTATTACTTTACACCTTATTTCATTGATGAATTTTACAGGAGATGAGCCTCAAGGTAATCTATGTACCCGTTACTTTAGATAATAAATTAAGTGGTTACGAGGATGAAAAAAAGTAATGTGCCTAAAAATAGATTTACATGAAAAAATTATAACAAATATTTCAAACGTTTTTTAATATAAAGTGCGTGAGTAAATCGCACCCCTTACCAAAGTTTTGTTAAGAAGTACATTTTTATACCCTTCACCACAGGTGGAAGGGTATATATAAGTTTGTCATTCCGTTTGTAATTTCAACAATATTGATCTTAGACCCTATAAAATATATATATTCTGGGTCCTTATGAAGAGCGAAGTTGATTTAACGAAGACCCCAGACATGATGAGGACTTGATTGTTATATATTTCTGTTACATGTGATCCATTTCTGTTTGCTATTGAAAATCAGCCAGATCGGTTGATAAATGGCTGAGATATTAGCAAAAAAGCACGACTACCTCTAATTTTTTCCGTAAAATCCCTTTGTTTTTATATGTATGTTGAATATTACGCATAACAAACACATACATTTGTTGAAATTCTTTTCTTTCACCTCTTCACCTTTTGTACACAAACAACAAACCAATACAAAGATTTGTCATTTAAATAAAAACCAAACAAATATCTAAAGAACGAAAACTTTTTATATACCTCTATTAACGATAATTTTTTATGAGCTTCAATGGTTCAGTTGCCTAAACGCTATGTCACAAATACTTTTTTCTCTTAGGCGCGGGTTCGATTCCCACCCCCTTTTTTTTGTACAATTTTTTTTATAATTTCTTAAGACTTTTTTTTGTTTTTTTAACATTAAATAATTAATTTAAATAAAATTTTAAATTAATAATTAAATAATCCATAAATAGGCTAAAAACATCAAAATTTTTATAAAAACCCTCTGATACAAAGGGTTTTATTTATATTTTTTGCTCCCATTTAAAAGAATTTGAAAAAAGATTTTTAAACCATTCTATTTCTCATATATTAAGAAAATTTTATACATAATTCCCCTTTGAGTGCAACTATTTTAGGTCATAACATAATAATTTATAAAAAAAAAATTTATAAACTATTTTCCTTCAAACTTTTAAAATTAAGATAAAGAAATTAAAAAATTGTCAATTTTATTAAAATTATTCTATTACATTTTTATGAACCTATTTAATTTCCTATTTTATTCTTATAAATTAAATGTCTGTAACTCTGAGCTACATTGTCTGATATCAATAATTATAGGATGGCTCATAGAACATACAATACATTAGATAGATTATTTAGTAAAATGAAAGATAGGACAGAGAAATTAGATAAATCTAACATTATTTACAAGATACCTTGCAGGGGTAAAGATAATGAAATATGTAGTAAAGTATATATAGGTCCACAAAGAACAAATTAAAAACTAGATTAGCAGGACATAGATCTGATCAGAAATATAGGAATACAGCTTCTCAGAAAACTGCATTATCATCACATTGTGCCACTCTTAACCATACACCAGATTTTGAAAATACAACAGTTTTAAATACAGAAACAAATTACAAAAGACGCTTCATGTTAGAAATGTTACAAATTATCAACACACCAATAGAACAAAGAATTAATTTTAAAACAGATACAGACAATGTAGCTCAGAATTACAGACATTTAATTTATAAGAATAAAATAGGAAATTAAATAGGTTCATAAAAATGTAATAGAATAATTTTTGTTTCCTGTGTTTAATTATTTTTTAAAATTGACAATTTTGTTGTTTCATTAATTTTGATTTGTTAAAAAATTTGTTTAAAATTAAAAAAACAAAAAATCCCTGAAGAAGCTATCCATTGAGATAACGAAATATTGGATAACAAATAAATAATTTTGTATAAAATAGACCTTAAGCTTGAATACTTATTACCTGGAATTTGTATTAAAAAGGTCGAAGAAATTGAACTAAGAAATTAAAAATATATTTTTTAATAAAAAAGAGAAATAAAGTCCCAAATGCAAATTTGGCAGCTAAATCAAACGTTTTTATAGAAATAAAACACATGCAGTTCTAGTGTGTCTTTTAACGATTTGTAATAAAAAATATTTTTTTGGTCGAAAATAGTTTTTTTTACAACTAAAAGGATTTCTGAAAAAAATAATATGACAACACTGATTGCCATTATGTTTGTGGTTGTTGTTATTTTTTTTAATTTTATTTATTAAACTTCTTTTCTTTCACCTCTTCACCTTTTATACACACAAAACAAAACATGCAAAGATTTATCTAAAAACCAAACAAATTTGTTTTGAACCAAAACTGTTTATTTACTTCTATTAACGATGATTGCGTATGTGCTTCAATGGCTCAGTGGTCTAAGCGCTTTGTCATAAATAGTTTTTTTCTTTTAGCCGCGCGATCGATCCCCGATTTTAGCCGCTCTTACTTGTTTCATTAATAATTCTAAAAATAACTTGTTTGTCTTTAAGGTTCCGAAAGAAATTGTTAAAAATCATAGGTATTTCTTAAGATAATTTATTTATATATTATCAGCCATATGCATAAACATTTTTTGATTCTTATAACAGTCTTATAAAGAACATTTGTTAATTTGATTTATAAATGTGTTATAAAAATCAATAAAATGTCTATGCATACGGCTGTATATGTTTTACAAATTTCAACATTTGAGAAAAATTAAAAGAAAACATTTAAAATTTTTGTTCATAAATGTGTTGTTTTTTGTTTAATAAATATTTCTTAGGAAAAAGTGCATTTGTTTTACTTTCAATAAGCTATTTATATTACACAAAATTGGTTGCAGATGTAAAACCAAGCCCAAAACATATTTTATATGTAATCCAATGGAGTAAATCAATCAGGCATGATGTCACAGTTTTTTTTCGAAATTGATTTGATTTCGTAATTTCACTTTCATACACTTTATCCTGAAATGTTTCGACGCAGTTTTTTTTCATCTGGACTTGTAGCTTGGGTTTCTAAGGACAATTTTGTGTTATAAAAAAGTTTTGATAAGTATTGATAATCTTTAGGTATTGATAATCTTTAGAAACGAATTCCACTTTCCAAAACCAAAGTGTAATTATTATTTTAAGAAACTTAAACTCGAAAAAACTATTTATTAGTGCTATTTATGAATTCTTTAAAGTGTCTTCAACTATTTCACCCAAAAAATTGTACATTTAAAATGCTTTTAGTTGGTACAAATTTAACTTGATATAGACTTGCTAAGTAGTTACAGTTACTTAAAAATTAAGAATTTATAAAAATGCTGACAAGTCTTGAAATTCTTAAATTTTTCCTTTTAAAAGTATACAAAAATATTTGTTATAAAAATATTTGAAATTTTGGTATTTGTAATTTGATAAAATATTAAAAACAAATAAACTTAAAAATGAATTATGTGTTGCGTACCGGCATATTGTAATTTTATTTTTTTACAAAAAATAAAGAAATAACAGGTAAAAAGGGATAGTCGTTTTCCTTACAAGTACTTACATATAGATATAGAGATTGAAATCGTGAAAAACAAAGCTTTTTATAAAATGAAAATATTTACCATAATCAAAAATTAAAATCCGCAATAAAGGAACACAGTTAAAATTCAAAACATTACAAATAAAAAAAAATCGCAATTGATACTCAAAAAAGATCAATTTAAATTAAAAAATAACAAACGCATTAAAAAAATTATTGAAATTCAACATATATTTCTTTAATTTCATTTAGTGTTTTTGAATTTTAATTGATGTTTTAAAAATTACTAATGGAGTCATTCCAAAAGATCTAATCATTTTTGAAATGGTTGCCTAAGATTTGACTAAAAATTTGCACGTTGCTATTCCACGTTCCCATGATATCTATGCTGTTTTTTGTTTTTCAAATTTTGATGTAATTTACGATGTATCGCTGCTCAAAGTTGGTCACTTTTTTTAAATCGAAGACGTGTTTTTTAAATATTTGCGTATACATATTTGCATTTTTGCAATATTTCTGTAAAGACACTGCTTATTTTCGAAACAATTATCCAAAAGTAGAAGAAATAAGAATTTTGAAAAACCAAAACAGCACAGATATCACAGGAACGTGGAAGTTACTTGCCGCAGATAAATTTTAATTCAGTTATATTATATGATGATCCATAGTCTTGAATATAAATATATTTATACTTTTCGCAATATATGTAGTTAGTAGAAATCTGTAAAATTCTGTAATATGGTGTAACCTTTAAAATAACGTCGATAAAACGTCACATTGTAACGCCTCTCTAAGTTCATTTTTTTAAAGTTCATTTTTTTTTATTAATTTTAGTTTAAAGTACCAGTATTCGTCTATATAAAAAAGCTTACAATGATTAATTCGGTTAATCAGTCATTAAAATATAAGCTGTTAAAATCGAAAAACTTTACTTGGTACGGAGTTTATATTTGGCGTATAAAAATTAACAAAATTTTTAAAAACTAGCCAATAATTGATCCAATTGTTATAAATTATTAGAATAGCAGTCAATGCGTCGATTAAATCGGAATGTACTACTTTATGTTATGGATCAAAATCCAAATATTGCTTATTAATGGGATTTAAACAAAGAAATTAATTCTGAAAAATTTAAGCTTTTTAAATTTCTTTGGCAAAATCAAATTTTGATTTTTATGTTTTCTATAAGATATGGAAAATAAAATTGATTGTGCCTAAGACGTGAAAACGGAGGGCAGTAAATAGTAAGGTAGATGTCCCCCACAAATTTTCTATTAAAATTTTTCTGAAAGTTGAAAAATATCTGTAAAAAAAGTTTCCTAAGCATAGTCCATTTCCTTAACAAAAATGTTCGTCTATAATATATGTAGTAAAATTATATCGAAGTAGTTTAATGGAATCCCAAGTTTTTAATTCAATTAAATCTAAATTGTTGTGAAACTTTTAATTAACTTATCTTTAGAAAAGCTCTCAAGCCTAGTACATAAGGATTTCTATTGACATTTGGACTTTTAAATTTTGAAACATGTTAGCTACGAAAAAATTAAATTCTAAAAAATTAGAACTCTCATTTTTTCAAACCATACAAAAATTAGAATGTTTAATTTTAATGTTCTGAAAGCTCTGGAGTTAAAATCTGTAGCTCTAATTGCTGGACGGTTTGAATAACTGAGATTTCTAATTTGTGAAAATTGACTTAGGTTTTGGTCTACTTAGTAACTCCTTATTTTTTTTTAAATTATATGCAAATATGATCCATTTTAAATTATATTTTTAACGAATTTTTGCTAAAGTGTTTCAATGTGATCCAGTACCTACCATTAAAGACCGATATTTTTGCACTGGTTAATTTTATTACAGAAAATTAAAAATTATGGCAATTAGTTTTGTTAGCCAAAATGTATGTTTTAAAAAACTATTTTTGATAATTACAATTTTTAATACACATTTATTCTCTATTTTTGACTGAAGTTTAAAAGAAAAATATTTTGAAATTTTCTTTTTGTAAAATAAATTTATGTGTGAAATGAAATACATACATAGTTTAAAATTTTTATAACTTTTTTATTGAAGCGATTATTATATTTTTGGTATTTAATAAACTACGAGTTCGGATCAATAAGTCCGTGACTTTTCGAACTTCCTTCGTAGTTATATAAAATGCAACACTGCTCCCATCAAGTACCACCTGTTATCACACTACTGTCAAATTTTGAACAAGTTCCGTAATTGAATTTGCGTTTAACAGCTGTTCAAAACATACATCCTCGTGGATATTTTTTGCGAAAAAAACCGTCAATCAAACCAAAAAAAAGTTTCAAAAATGCTATGGGGACTCTGCAACATCGATTTCAATGGTGAAAAAGTGGTTTACTGAATTTCGTTGTGGTCGCACAAGTACAAATGACGCTGACCGTTCTGGGCGGCCAATTGAGGTCAATACACCCGAAAATGTCGAAAAAATCCACGATTTATTCTGTGGTTTCGATTTTAAATGATCACTTGGATTTAAGAAAGCAGTCTGCAAGATGGGGGCCGCCTTTGCTCTCAATTGACCATAAACGTAATCGTGTGACAACTTCAAAGGATTGTTTGGAGTTGTTTCACCGCAATTCGAATGAGTTTTTGCGGCGTTTTGCAACTGTGGATGAAACATGGATCCTTTCAACACTCCGGAGATCAAGCAGCAGTCTAAACAATGTGTTTTTCCGGGTGAACCGGCTCCGAAGAAGGTCAAGGTAAGTTTGTCGGCCAATAAGGTGATGGCAACAGTTTTTTGGGATGCACGCGGGATAATCCACCTCGATTACCTTCAAATGGGAAAAAGAATAAACGGCGAATATTATACCAACTTATTGGACCGATTTAACGAGGATTAAAAATATGATCCCATTTGGCCAAGAAAAAAGTTCTTTTTCATCAAGATAATGCACGGGTGCACACGTGTGTAGTCTCAATGGCAAAATTCCATGAATTGGGCTACGAATTGGTACCTCATCCGCCATATACTCCGGATTTAGCACCGAGTGACTTTTTCCAAACCTAAAAAAATGGCTTGGTGGAAAGAGATTTAGCTCCAACGATGAAATAATTGATTAAACAAATGCATATTTATGGACCTCGAAAAATCCTATTTATTGGAAGGGATACAAAAATTGGCGAAACGTTGAACTAAGTGTATTGAGCTAAAAGAAGATTATGTTGAAAATTATTTTTATTTTTGCAAAAAGAACTGTGTTTCTTTAAAAAGGTCACGGACTTATTGATCCACCCTCGTATGAAAAAAATTGTATATCCCATATGTGGTGGCCATTTTCTGCTTTGCTTTTTCTACCACATTTTCCATTTCGGGTGTAATATCGAAGATTTCATTACGAATGTTGGTTGGCTTGTTACCATACACTCTTTCTTTCAAATATCCCCAAAGAAAACAACCAAGAGCTATTAAATCCGGTGAACGTGAAAGCCAGTTAAAATCGCTGCTCGCGAAATAATGCGTTCGTCGAATAACCCTGATTTAAAAAATAAAATGCATTTATGGAGTATAAAAAAACACATATCGACTTGTGATATTTCGACATTTAGCCTCGGCAATGGTTAACACATTAGCCTGCGATTTAATACTCGTTTCGATATTTTACAGTCTGATATCTCCGGAAGTTTGTGCTGTTGCTTACACCTAGATTAAACAATAGATCAAAAAGTGTTATTGTTGTTTTATAAAATAACTTCTGTGCCTTCCTGCAAATAAGGAGTGAATTTATTAAAAAGGCAAACTAGAACAGTCGGTTTATTGTTTACACTTTTAACAAAATTAAATTTTTCAGTGTTATTTAGTTTGCAAAGCCCGCATGACACTACATTTTTTTGTATTGACTTGATATTGACAGGAATGTTAATCAAATGTGAGCTCTGCGTTACCGACTTCCGTTTGACAGATACCCATTTATTCTCCATAGTTGTACTTTTCACTAAATTCATATCAATACAAAATCTAGCAAGTGTCATATCGTACGGGCTAAAATAAATGACAATGTTCGGTAGGACATAAGTTTCGGTGCCACTGCGCAATGTTGTATTTTCACTTACAAACACTACCTTTTGTTTCTCTTTCTTGGCATATCTTTGTCGTATTTTCTACACAATTTTTCTCTCACTAACAAAATGTAGAAGTTTTACTAAAAAGTGCCGGCATTGAGTGGTGCCATAATCAGTTATTCAAAAACGCTTTTCGTTTGTGGTTGAAAGCTTTTATTAAAAACAATCGGAATTTTAATATACACACAATTTTTTTAGTATTTTTTTTGGATATTTTTATAGTGATTTGTTTTGCTGATATATTTTAGAGAAATTGTTTGTATGTAGAGCTACGATAATAAATAAAAAATAAAACAAAAGTAAAACTAAAAAAATGTGAATGATAAAAATAAATTGGGTAGAAAATAAAAAAATAAAAAATAAAACAACGTGCATAAATTAAAAATAAATTGATAATGTGATATAATTTCTAATAAAAAATATATGTAGTGTGTGTAATTACTAGTTGCTCAAGAAATACTTAAAAAATATTAAATATACTAGATAAACATTTATTAATTAATGATCAAATATTATATGGTCATAATCGAAATGCATAAAGATATTTAACCAAACAATCTATCTTTAAAAATACAAGAGTTGCTTTTATTAATTAATTCTGGCAAACAATATAAACAAAACAAACTACTTTTTTTTTGGTATTTTACTCAAAACCAGAGCTTCTCAAATGGATATATTTTTATTATTACCGGATCGCCTAAACAATTTTCTTATCTTCTCTTACCTGTTGATTTTCGTTAGAGTACTGCTCCATGATTTATTGTCGGGTTATGCTCACGTCTTCAGTGTTCTGTCGTGTAACATTGGTTTTAATTTTAGCTTTTTTAGAACATTCAAAATCAGAACTTTTATCACTAAAACAAACATACTCTGATTCGGATGCACTAAAGTCATTTTCAATATTATCCTCAGTTTCTGATCCGCTTTCATGTTCTACGTCGAATTCCTCTTGCATGATCATTTTCGCGCATATTTTTTCTGTATATTCATGGTTCATTGAGGTTTACGACTGCTTATGGTTCGAGGGTTAAGATACAAAAAATTCCATTCAAATTTCCAATAAAAATATTTCAAAAACTTATTAAAATGGGAGCAATCTATCAAATTAAAGTCGTTAAGGCGTGTCATTGATATGATTTGCATTAATCGTCAAAAAACTAGAATCTAGAAATTAGCAAGTATTATAAAGGCTTTAGATTTAGTTAGCGTTTGGATTAAGCCCGTATGACGCTATTTACCGATAACTATTTGCCAGATACTCATTTATTCTATAGGGGTTTCCAATAAGGGCGGGTAGATGTTATCGTGGCGTCTGCTGTGTGTCACGTAATGCCATCCTGCTGGAATCGCATTTTGTATACGTCCATATCGTATAATTTCGGGTAAAATAAATCGGAAATATGACGTAGGAATCGCAAAGAAAGCGAACTGTCAGTGGTATTCCATATAGCATTAGAACGATTTTTAATCATAATATGTTCTCCACAATTACAATAAAACATATTTAATATTGACTTGCTTTGAGTTGTATATTTGTAGAAATCAGTACACATGTTTAAGAGAAATGTATCCATCTCTAGGTGTGAGGTTAAATATTTAGTGGAATAAACTGATCTTCCATTAGAGCACTAGATGTTGATGGTGAAAAATAATCGCACACTGGCCAGGGTCTGCGTCAGACGAAGGCTCTTCTAAACGTCTTCTCCTATTGGGGGTATACTGGACCTTATAAGAAGTTAAAGCTTTTTGTAGGTTTCCTCATGCAAGGTTCTCCTCAGGTCGTGTCTTCCCATACACCGGATTTATTAATTGAGTGGACTAAATCATTATTTAGTAGACCAACACTCAGAGGATGCCTTCTACTAAAGCAGTGTATTGTGTTGATATCAGGATAATAGGTTATGGGAAGGATGAAATAGGAAGTAATATTTGTGGGCATTTTACTTAAGCCCTTCTAAATATCGTGTGTTCAAAAAAAGTATATTTCCTCAGGATTTAAAAACTGTATTTTGTTTCATGATCCATGATATGTGGCTCACCGTAGATCCATTTTAGACCCCATGGGATCCATGTAAAAAAACTAGAAAATCTCTTAAAAATTCGAGTAATTTTTCCATTAAAATGGGACTATTTCTACCAAAATTAAATTTTTAAATTCCATTGCAACTTATAGTTAGTCAATTAAAAACAAATGATTGCAATAAATAGATATGCTGTTCAAAACAAATGAAACGCAAAACGAGTGAAATTGGAAAACTAAGCACTGGGAACGAAATGGAGTCAGTTACTTTGTTTATCACACAAATAAATCACCCTGCGTCTGTTTTATAAAAACTTATCACTAGGGATTCCTCCCGGACCTACCTTATTTTAATGTTTTCCGAGCTTTGCATGATGTTTTCCGAGCATTGCATGATTTATAAACGTACAGCAGTAATTAACATATTTAAGAAAATATATTTTCGACTCATTACTTTGCGTTCTTTTGTAAGCAATAGGTTAATGTATGTACGACATTACGAATACAAATACGAAGCGCAACCATTTATGTTCCAAACAATCAAAAATTACATGCATCTATTAATCAGTGGGTAGAATTCTCATCTGCTAACCAGGGCTCCCAGGATCGATTCCAATCATGACCACGTTATAAATAATAACTTTTGAAATATTTGTAATAATTTTTTTTAATGATATATTTAAAAAAAAAACATTTTTGGGCTCATTACTTTTTCCATCTTCGTAACCATATAAGTAACCACCTACTTTATAACCTCTAAAGTAATGGGTCCTTACATTACCTTTAGGATAGGTGACGAACTATTTGTAAATTCATTAATGAATTAAGGTGTAAAGTAATGCATCGGCTCCTATGGCTACTTCATCCATTATTTTGTAATGATTGGTTTTGCTGGGAAAGTTCGCATGACACTTGCTTGATTTCGTATTGAGTATCTGTCAAATGAATATAGGTCACGCAGCGCTCCCACTTACATTGATGACAATATCAATACAATTCAAAATAAAGCTAGCGTCATACGGACTTAAACCAAAGATTTTTAAAGAAATGTTGTCTACAGACAGCCGGTGGCAAGCCTGAGTGTTTGTGGTAGAGGAGTAAGTCCGATCCTCGGTAAAATTGGAACCTACATGAGAGCGTACAACAAGCCGACTTTCAGTCTTAAGTATATGCCCTATTTTGGATAAGAGTCGGCTGTGAAGAGTATCTTCTCTTCCGATTTCTCTTTTTTCTACTCATTAGAAGTAATAAACGATTTTGCTGGGAGTAGGTTAACAGAGCGAAAACTTTATACTTTTACAGAACCCGTTGGTTACTCAAGAAATGTTTGTCCGTATGAAATCATATTTTAAACGGTGTCATTATATTTTACAAACTCGTGATTTATTCCATCTATTTTTTCTACTTTATATTTGTATTCAATTAGAAATGGTAGCAAAAGAGAAAGGACTTGAATTTCTTTCGAGAGGAAGTGTAAAGTGCTCGAAATTCTGTTCAAAAACAATAACAGCAATGTCGTCTTGGAGACAAGCCAAAAAGTGCAGACATTAACGATTAACGATTTTTAGCTAGGTTGATACACGTATCTAAAAGAAGGCAGAGCCTCAACAAAAAATGAATATTTTGCTACATTTCTGTCATCTAAGCAATCACACATTTGGTGAAGTTGTTTTATTAACGGGCACAATGTTGATACTAAAATTAAAAAATACCAAAAATGTTATATTTATAAAGAATAAAAAAAAATATTTTTGGTTATACTCGCGCTCAAGTAATAATTATTAGATTTTTGTTTTGTAGTTTTTATATACTTCGAGGTTTTTCTCTTTAGATATGAAAAGATCTGGCATCAGATCAAATCCGGTTATGAAGTGTATTACATATTCCACATCTTATCATATATATATTATCAGATCTGACACCAGTTCTCACTAGATTCAATCATATATAATTAGATCTAAGTATATATTCCGTGTAAGCCATCATGAAGAAGTCTTTATGACATCTCTAAATCTCTACTAATCATATGTGGACCAAACCAATTTATGTCTATTTAAATTTTTAATGAGATACATAAATATATGGAATACTATCCGCTAATTTTCCAAACCGAACAGATTGTATATAGCGTACGACCATTCGAATATATTGCATTATTTTAGCTTTCGCTGTACACCGAAAAATAAAGTGCCAACCGAATTTGAAAGTGTATTTTGGTTGCGACAACAATAAATTCGTTTAGTACAACCATGTTGAAATGTGATTATTGAATATTTGTCCATCCAAAGTTCGTTCGTGTTGACCGAATTTTGTTGTGGAAACCAATATTCAGTTTTATCAGCCGATTTCAGTCGTATAAACCGTATTTCAATTAAGAACTGACAAAATTTTTCTCTGTGTATATCTTCATTCCAACATGAATTAACATATGTGTCACACGGTGATTTTCATTATATTTTTGGCTTCAGAATATCAGATAATTTCGAATTTAGCAGTGGCTTATATAAAAATAAACAAAGGTAAACTGTGTCTCAAAATATACAAAAAAAAAAAAAAACAAATATACAACCTATTTCGACATTGGGCCGTTTTAAAATAACACGGTTCCGTGCCTTGATGAATCCACTGAGATAAAGTTAATAAGAAACTCTGATCAAGAAAAATATCTTGTTAAACAACTATATTTTTCTCCATTTTTAAGCATTTTTATGTTAGGTATTTATAATATTTTACTACTATGATGCCATCATTTTAAAATTTTTGACAATGTTTTACCTTTTTATTTTTAATACATACAAATCCATCAAAAAACAAAACTAAGAAAAATCTATTACCCCGTTTAGATCAATATAAAAATAAAATTGTATTAAAATCAAACTGATTTATGAAATCAGCTGGTGAAACAGAAATGAGATTGTAAATAAATACGCCCTCATTGAAAGAATATTATGTTGATCTAAATGGGGCACAAACAAATATTTTTGCAATTTCTTTTATAGAAGTTCTGAGTGCCTTATATGTAAAACACATAGTTATGAATAAATAGTACACAATCTCTAAATTGTGGATAAAAAACTATTTCAATGAATTAATAGAATTGAAAATATAAAATTCATACGTAAACACACATATTTAGTCCGAACCTGATTTTTAAATAAATAAATATTGGGATTATAATTTTTTGCATTCATCTATAAGCAAATTAAACAACAATACATTTCAACAACGATAGCAGCTACTACAATAAAATTGAACAAAAATGACCTCTACATCAACAATAAAAAAATTTATTTATATTTTTGATATACTTTGTACTGTAAGTATTATTTTTTTGTAACTCAATATCGTATGTTGTATTTTAGAGCTTTAATTTAATTTAAGTTAATTTAATATTTTGCAATTTCACTTTGAACAGCGTTTATAGCCTTTTCCCACTGAGCTACATCTTTCATCACTTTGCAAATATGTTAACATCTTCCCATAAGAATTATACAGGACAAAAATTATGCATCTTTCTACATCTACAAAAGATGATCCTTTCTCATTTTGTTCCATCTTACATCTTTCGTTATTTTAAGTATCATCACTAAAAAAATGACAAAAAATCGATTTTCTTTGTGCCATCACTAGCAAAGTGACATTGCAGAAAATAAATAAAAAAAAAATTATTCAAGAAAGGAAAATAAGCGGCACATGTAAGAATTTCAATCTTATGGCTACCAAAAATTCTTCTTCATCATCATCTTCTTCCAGAATGACCTTTAATATTTCAATGTACTGCATTAAAATTCGGGTTTGTTCTTGCGAATCAACAACTACTCCAATGATTAATGCTTTCTCTAAATCCATTTTTTTATTTTTAACAAAAAATATGCGTCTTTCTTTCATTTTTTGACAGCTGAATAAATGTCAGATGAAAGATTAAAGATGTTGCCAATGTAAATATATATTTCACGTTATCAACATCTTCCACGCGTTTCACAAAGATGTTGCTCAGTGTAAAAAGCCTACTAGACTACATTGAAAAACTGCTTCAAATGAGTATTAGATGAAAACTATTATAACATCTAGTGTCATACAAAGAAATACCTTTAAAGTTGGAATTGCCAGACTTTAGCACTCAAATTTATCAAATTTTCCGGTGTATTTTATAATACATCTATTCATAACAACTCTTTATTTAAATAATTACACAAATAAACTTTATTAAATTACACTTTAACACGATTATTAAGTTAATCATCAATTTTAGTTTGCCTCGTTGTTGCCGTACTACCGATCTATCTCCAACCGAAGCACATTATTCTGTTCGTTTATTTATATAAATATGTGATAGCAACATCCAGTAAAACGTAGTAAAAATATTAAGAACATGGTGTTGGCTATGTTATCAACATGACAAGTTGCAATAATATGTTCTTAAACCAAAGACCCTATAAACTAGGATTAACAAACTGCCAAATTTTTAGCCACACATGATGCCAAATGGTGCGACTACAAAAAGATATTAATTTTTGTTACGATCGAAATAAAAAATCTATAACACCATGTTGCATATTGTAGCACAATATTGCTAATGGATACTAGCTCTGTAGCAGACTATGCCTAATGGAGGTGCGCACGTGGCGACAATAAAAGCTGATTTTTTTTGCAATATGGGTTTTCAGAGTAAAATAAAAGTTGGTGACATGTGGCAATGCCAAAAAATTATCAGTAAAGTTTGGCATTTTACCATGAATAGACTAACAAACGAACAACGC